>JARGCV010000024.1:31397500-31930000 GCA_034064705.1 Bothrops alternatus | reverse complement strand
TTGCCAAGACACTTCCAATTTTACACGGGAGAAAATTCAAATAACCAAAGACCTATATACAAACACCCACGAAAACCTCAGAAAACATATATATATATATATATATATATATATATATATATATATATATATATATATATATATATATATATATATATATATATATATATATATATATATATATATATATATGTGTGTGTGTGTGTGTGTGTGTGTGTGTGTGTGTGTGTGTGTGTGTGTGTGTGTGTGTATGTGTGTATGTATGTATGTATGTATGTATGTATGTATGTATGTATGTATGTATGAGGGATCAGTTCTAAAAGGTCCTGTTGGACTAGAACTAGACTAGAACTAAGGACATTCACAACACAGGTTGGGATACTAACTGTAATATTTAGCCTGCTCACCTCTTGGGATTGAGAAGCCAAGGATAGGAAATAATATCTTGCACCATTTCACAGGTACAAATAACAGGGGTTATTTTAAACAGCAATCTCACACCAAAGAACTGTACCACAGTACTTGGACCACTAATGTGAAGACTGAGGAAGATGATATTTAAAATCTTTTAAAGAGGACCTACAGATAATCCTATCTCCTGCATATTCGTTTTGTCAATACTCTTTCACAACCTGATACCCTTCAGATGGGCTAGATCAGAGGTCCCCAACCTTTTGGCACCAGGGACTGGTTATGTGGAGAGAGGTTTTTCTGTGGACCAGAGAGGGTGTGGTTTAGTGTGCTGCCTACATTCAGTGAATGGGGCTTTGTTTGTTTGTGTGGCCCGGTACTGGTCCACAGACCGGCGGTTGGGCTAGATTAGAAGTCCTATGTTTCTGTCTAGGATAGGATAGGATGATAGGAGTTGTAGTTCAACACGTGTGGAACAGATCCAGCTGGAAGAAGCAGCATTACAAAAAGCTGCTTCTAATGATCTACAGCTCTTCCAAGGCTCTTCTGTAGCTGCTTTTATGGATCAGAGGGAAAAAGTCATTCTTTTTCAGAGCGCATCTTCAATTTGTTACTCTGGTTCATCTGCTGGTCTTTGAATACTTCACTGTGTTCACACAAGCTTAACTAACCTGTTAAATTAAGCCATTATTTAAAGGTGCATGTTATATTGAATTGTAAACCTGTCTGGGTTTGCACTTCACCCAAACCCAACTAAACTGTACCTACGTTTAACTCCAACCAAGTTCAATAGTTGATGCAAATGCAACCACCAAGTTGTTATCCCATAACTGGTTACGGGTATTATGTGAATGCATCCATTGTATTCTCTACTGCAGCAGCAGCATATATGAAGCTCACAGTGGAGAGGGCTTGCGACAATTTCCTTCTTTCTTTGGTTTCAAGAGAAAGAAATCTATTTCTGAGATGCCCTTTTCCTGCTGTGACTTAGCTAATCTTTCTGAAATAAAAAGCTAGTCAGGGTCAGGGTCAGCCTTGGTTCATGCTTGGATGAAGGGACACCATTCTGGTCCAGAGGAATAGGTTGGACCAAAAGGTCAAATAAACCTCTTGAAAGAAAGCAGTACAGGTAGTCCTCAACTTATGAGCACAATTGACTGCAAAATTTCTGTTGTTAAGCAAGACAGTCCCATTTTATGACCTTTCTTGCTACAGTTGTTAAGTGAACCACTGCAGTTGTTAAGTTAGTAACACAATTGTTAAGTGAATCTGGCTTCCCCACTGATTTTGCTTGTCAGGGGGTCCCCAGGACCTTGCTGTCAACTGTCCATTTGGCATTTCCAGAAAAAGAAACTCCTGGGACATGATTTTATCAAGAGTATAATACTTTACTGAAAATTTATATTGGCACAGAAGAAATGAAGCCAGATCTGGTTTTCCCACACAAAAGCTTACTTAATTAAACAATAGCTTCCCTCGCCCCTGTCCAATAGTAATATGTCTTCTTGTTATGGGAAAACACCTCAGTTGCCTAGGTACCATCTCTCCCACCTTTGCATTCCATTCCACAATCTCTATTCTGTTTTTTGTCAAATTATGAGTGATGGAGAAAATGTAGGTGAAAGGGCAAATCAGTTTTGACACCTGCAACTGTCATAAATATGAGTCAGTTGCCAAGGGTCTGAATTTGGCCACAGGGATGTTGCATCGGCCCTAAGTGTGAAAACAGTCATACGTCCCTTTTTTCAGTGTCATTGTAACTTTGAACAGTTACACTAAATGAATGGTTGTAAATTGAGGACTACCAATAACTAGACATTCCTGTGTTGTTATTGCTAAGATGGCTACAACGTGTCTAGTTGAGCTGGAGAGAGACTTAATATTTGCTTTTCTTCCAAGAATTCATTTTCCTTTGCCTTATCCAGTCAACATCCAGGCACAACTAGAAAAATGGGATGAAGTCAAGCATCGTGGAGAAAGAGCTGGCAAAGCTTCTTCAGGTCCTGAGAGAAAATCATCATCTTCTAAAGTTCCATCAAAAGAATTTGTGTGGTAATTTGTGCTTTTAAGTTTCTCTGAGAACCAATCCTCTCGTTGGGTGAGATGAACTATCCTATCTCATTCTACCCATGCCTTCCTGACAATTAGAACAATTAATCAGTGGAACTTCAGAAATCGTGAGTGCTCCATCACTGATTGGGCAACCACCTCTCTGAAATGGTATTGGGTCTCCTGCCTGAGCAGGGGGTTGGATTAGAAGACCTCCAAGGTCCCTTTCAAACTACAGATTCTAGGCAACCTGTAGTTAATTACTTAGCCATACAACATTCATAGCCTGCCATCCCACACCTGCAATTTAGTTGACTATTATGCCTGTAAGGAGATGACTCAAACCAATGGGAAAGCAGTGAACAGCTCAGCCACAAATCATATGTGCATTGTATAATAATATACTACAGGAAGAGAACCAAGAGAAATGCTTGTTAGTGTTTAAAGCTGAGCATGACTTCAACATAAAATGGTCCGAAAACAATTGACGGTGCCAGTTAGAATTCACGGACTCATTCTTACAGTCACTTGTATCTCAATCACCTTGAGGATAGTCTGTTGCATTGCACTCTACATGGGGCTGCCCTTGAAAACTATTCAAAAGCTACAGTTGGTTCAGAATGCCACAGTATCAACAGTGATGTGTGGGCCATGCAATGATCACATAACACCTTTGCTGAGAGTGAACTGCACTAATCACCAATTACTCCTGGGTGCAATTCAAGGAGGTACAATTTTGTTCTTTTGTAGGTTGGCGAAAAACAGTTCCCAGCCTGAGCTGGCCACCAGTAAAACCACACTGGAATCTATTTCAGCCACAGATTTAGAATTAGCCCCTGCACCAAAGGTAAGAGCTGGCTTTTATTTAAACTAGTTGTGTTTTGAAGCAGTCCAAAACTGTGGTGTATTCTAGATAATATTCATATTTTGCAAATCAATAATATTAATCCTGTGCTGGGGTAATCAAACATCCAGAAATAAAACCATATATGAATAACTCAAATCAATACATTAAATATTCCCTCTCTATTTCCCTCAATTAACCTAATACATTTAAAATAATCCATTTCTAATTTAAATTTCTAACAATCCTAAACCTGTTTTAGAGCTTTGTGAATTTACAATTAGCATAATCAAATTTGGCTTTAAAGAAACAGATTATCAATTCAGGTATCCCTTCCAGATATATTCTAGATCTCAATCTCTTAAATCCTCAATTTTATCACAAATCTCATTTATTTTTTCTTCTACTACACAATATATCTCCTAATTAAAGTAAAATATTAGTCTATCCTATACATATATAATCCATCAATCAATCAATCTCTTTAAGATAACAAAATAACAAAGTAATATCAAACCTTAAATCATTTCAGCCCATTGGACCAAATTCAAATTTCATCCAGTTAATTATCATACCTAATAACGTCCATATTGTCAAGCAAGAACATCATCTTACTAATTTAACATACTCAATTAGTTATTAAATCAATCCAGATCTAAAACGCCTCTTCAGTTTTCTTCATTCCATTACATAATAGTTTTCATACAAATAAACCTATTATTCCAAAGAATACATTCTTAATCTATTTAAAATATGTATTCTAATAATCACCCATTTTTCTCTTATTTCTAACTCTAAATCTTAATCCTTAAATCAATCCATAATTCTACAGTGCCTTTGATCCATCACATATAATTTTGAATTTAACTTTTCAGTCTTATTCTGGCCTTTTTTGTGCCAGACAGGTTTCCATAACAAGCTTCCCTTTCAGCCAATAAGTCTCTCTTTGTTGCTTGTAGCATCATTTGAGACAGTAAAAAGCATCCCATCCTCTGCATTGGGCGTCTATTTCTCTTTTTTTTTTAATGAATTTTATTGGTTTTTTTAAGTTCTTAAAGCAACATATTCAGGACACACCGTGGTGCTGGGGTAATCAAACATCTTAAAACAAGACAGATATACATAATATAATCAATACGTCAAATATTCTCTCTCTTTTTCCCTCAAATAGCATAGTATATTTAGAATATCCAATTCTAGCTTAAATTTATTCAACCTGAACCTGTTTTTAAGCTTCATCAATTTCTACCATAATCAAATTAACTTTAAATAAAAACATTTTCAATTCAAATATCCCTTCCACATATGTTCTACTTTCTTAATTTTATCAAAATCTTATTTGTTTCTTCTTCCATTAATCTCCGTTATTTAGAGTAAAATATTAATCTATCCTATACCTATCAACTCTATCAATTGATTTATCTCTTCAAGCTAAAAAAAATAATATCATACCTTAAATCATGTCATTCCATTAAACAAAATTCAAGTCTCCAGTTAATTATCATGACTAATAATGTCCATATCATCAGAAAATCATATCATCTTATTAAATTTCAATTAACTATTAGTTCATTTCAAATCTGAAACATCTCTTCAATTTTCGTCATTCCATTACATCATAATTTTCATAGAAATAAACCTAACATTCTAAAAGAAACATTCCTAGTATTCTAAATTGTCTTTAATCCCTTATATAGAAAGATATCTCGTTTTTAAACAAAAATATTAGTCTATCCTAGACACATCTAAATGTATGTATTTATCAAACTATTCTCTAGATATCTAATCCTTCACTTAATCAATCTCGTTAAGTTAACATTAATATCAAACCTTAAATCATTTTAATATTTAATTAACATTCAATTAATTATTGATTCACTCCAATTCTAAGACATCTTTTTACTTCAAATTCAAAATCTCAGTCCTTAGATCAGTCCATAGTTCTAGGTTGCCTTTAATCCAATTTAAGAAATTTTAAATTTCATTTTTCAATCTTATTCTAGCTTTCCTCTTTTGCCATGTAGGTTTCCATAATAGGGCTTCCTTTCCAGATAATAGGTCTCTTTTTGTTGCTTGTAGTGTCACTTGATTCGATACATACCATCTTGATCTCTGATTTAATCCTCTGTTTCTCTTGTCCATAAAGCCTCGTTGCTTCAGAAGTCCAAAGTTTGGTCTTTGCTTTTCCTGGTCTTGCTTGTAAGGCAAAATAAGATTTTCCTTATCCTCAGTTAAAACCTCTTCTTGTATAATCTGTTTTGTGGAGTAGTCAAGTGTAATCTGGGAGTCAGTTTTAAGTTTTAAAGTAGAGATTCTGGCTCTTAGTTCTGTAGTAGCCTCTTTTATTGTAGTACATATTTCTTCTTTAGCCTCATAGATCTTTTCCAGTATAAGTTTACAGTTTAAATGTGATTGAGGCTTCTCCATTTTAGCAATAGTTGAAGAAGAATCCTTTTCCTTTTTAGTGAAGGTTACAGTTGAACACTTGAACATTATCCACCCCCACAGATCACACAGCTAGCTCAAATTATCCTTTTTCTTGAAAAACAGTTTGAAGGCCAAAGCTCTCTCATCTCCAAATAAACAACAATCCAATATTAACTTTTGACCAGTAGGTGTCCTCAGTGAGCTAAAAAGACTTCTTCAAATGCCATTTTTCCCTTTTTTCTATCTTTAAAGGGAGAATAGAAAAACAAATACTCTGCTAATATAATACCGCTCCAAAAAGCACAAAAAACCAGTTTTTTCTACAGCACAATGTAAGTAGGAATAGAATATAGTTTTTAAATGAATCTTTATTTATTTTTTCTGTCCGTTTTGTAAAACACGTTTGTTCCCACAATTACTGAAGCCGCTTTCTCCAGACGGGGAAATAATAGCACAAACAGCTTCTACAGGCAAAAACAGCAGGCGTATGGGGAGCGACAAAAGAGGTCTCACCCGGATCATCCGTGGTGGGTCTTTAATGCTTAGATGATGATGTGACTTTCGGCTGGTGCAGCAGGGTGATCGGCAGGCCGATCTTTGTTCCGTCGGCCCTAAGGAGAAGCTGGAGACTCGGGGGAACTGCCACCCTCCCCTATCTACCAGCCAGCCTCCTCCTTGGTGGTCACCCCTCCAGGGTGACTTTCGACCCCCTAAGGGGTCTACCGGCAAAGGAAACTCCGGACAGCCTGGAGAGAAGTTTCCAGGGACGACCGGCATCGCCGTATTCCGGAACCGGAAGTTGGGTGTCTATTTCTCTTATCCTTAAAGCTTCATTGCTTTAAAGGCTCAAATCTCAGTCTTTGATTTTTCTGATCCTCAAAGGTATAGATGAAATCCTTGTAGGGTAAAATAAATTCCTCTTTAGTCTCAATTAAATCCTCTTCTAGTATGTTTTGGTTTGTAGAATGGTCAGATATTGTCTGAAAGTCAGTTTGAAGGTTTGGAATATGGCTTCTGACTCTTAATTCTGTAGAAATCTCTTTGATTGTAGCACATATTTCTTCAGTAACTTCGTAGATCTTTTCCAATATAAGTTTATAGTTCAATTGTGAATAAGGTTTCTCCATTTTAATAATAATTGAAGAGAGTCCCTTTTTTCTTTTAGTGGAGGCTGTATTTAATAAAAGTAAGGCAGTATCCACCCCCACAGTTCCCACAGCTACATCCGCTTATCTTTTCTCTTCAAAAGTAATTTGAAGGCCAAGTCCATCTCATCTCCAAACAGTAACCAGCAGTTGCAATATTAACTTTTCGCCACTAAATGTCCTCAATAGAATTAAAAATCTTTTCCAGACAGCATTTTTTTCCCTTTTTCTATCTTTTAGAGGAAAAGGTGGAAAAAGAAACAATCTTCCAGTATAATATGATAGTAGAGCTCTTAAAAGAAAGGTTTTTTCTGTACCCCAAAGTAGATAAAAATAAAGTGTAGTCTTTAAAAAATTTTATTTTAACCTTTTTGTTCAGCACCTTTCTTCCCACACATATCAAAGCTGCTTTTTCAAGACAGGGAAATGATTCCAACAGAGCTTTTACAGGCAAAAAAAGAGCAAAGTAGGGTGAAGAGAGGAGGAGAAGGGGTCTCACCCGGATCATTCGCGGTGGGTCTATTCATGCTTAGATGTTGCTGTGACTTTTGGTTGGTGCAGTAGGGTAATCGGCCATCTTACAGAGCAATCTTTTGCTCCATCGGCCCTCAGGAAATAGCTGGAGCCACAAGAGAAGCTGCCACCCTCCCGCAGTCTCTAGCAAGCCTCCTCCTCGGTGGTCGCCCCTCCAGGGCAACTTTCGACCCACAAGGGGTCTACCGGCGAAGAAAAACCCAGCCGGGGTGGAGACAAGTCTCCAGATACGACCGGAGTCGCTGCGAACGAGAACCGGAAGTCTCTAATGTAGTATTTTTTTATGATGCACTTAGAAAAGCAGCCCAGGATCTACAGGTAGTCCTTGATTTATGACCACAATTGAGCCCAAAGTTTCTGTTGCTAAGTGAGACGTGTTCAGTGAATTTTGGCCGATTTTATACAATCTTCCTTGCCATATAGTCACTAAACGAATTAGATAACTTTATTGTCATTTTTTCCCTGTGGGCACAACAGCACACATTAAAAATGAAATATAGTTGCTTGCTCTCAAGTGTACACATACATAACACACATTTAAAACATACTAAATACAACATATGTATAGACCTACACCTTTACATATAAGTAACATAAAAATATTAATCACTGTCCATCTTAAATATATAACAAAAGGAGGAAGCTTTAGAGTTCACAAGGTTAATATTATATGGAACAAACAAATGGTTGTTAAGTTAAGGACTACCTGTACTATAGATTTAAACTCCTTGTATGTTCACTTCCACAGCTACAAATCTATCTTGGTTTCAATTGTGGTTTAATATATAAAATTTCTTTGTAGAATTTGACGATATGCCTTCTTGTCCACTGTGTTAAAATTACAACGCATCTTAGGTGGGTTTCAGGAGGAAGGATGTTATTCTAGCCATGTCATTTTCTGATGTATCTCCCAAGCACAGCTACTTGAAAGTGCACAGAAATCATTGGGGTAGCATTTATTAAATGTTAAATCTTACCCTGGAGGAGTGATCCATTCTTCAGAACAGCAGTGAACAGCAGTAATTCAGTCAGTCAATCAATCAAACACTGGGGTCAGTTGTTCCCATCTGGAAAAGTTCATATAAATTAATGCATATTCAAGTATGTTGCATAAAAATCGGAGACACTTGAAAAAAGCATGCCTAAAAACAAATGTATGTTTGATTATGTCAGATTTAACCTCTGGACTCTTTCTGGATTGATTTTGATTTCACCAGTTGACTGATTGGCAGCTTTTAAGGACATGCATACTTAACACGACAAGAATTAAATCAACATTTTAAAAAAACAGTGATCGTTGCAGAGCAACTATGAATTTGGGACATATTATATTCAGAATAGTGTCTCAGTAATGCAGCACTGATATGAACAGGAATCACCCTACCATAAATATTACTCCAAGGACTTGAGTTTGCTTAAGACCAATTCAAACGAGGTACTAGGAATATATTTTAGCCATTATGGTATACCAGCACTCCTGTCCTTCTACACATGCACAACGTTCCCAGTATTAAGGGAATATGTGCATGAATGTCTATGGAGAGTCTCAGTCATCCAGGTCATGGTTGTCCCAAAGGTGTCCCAAAAGCAACTGAAGATTGAAGATGTCACATTTTGCTTCTCATCCAAGAAGCTTCTTCAGAACTGATGAGAAGTAAAACTTCTTCAAGGAAAAACAAAGAAAGTCCAGTTGCATTTTAAAAAGCACTTTTGGGACAATGTGCATGAACATACTGATAGAGGTCATTTCCAACCAAGTTTCAAGTTTCAAGTTTAATCAAATTTATATGCCGCCCTTCTCCTAAGACCCAGGGCGGCTCACAACAACAATACAATAATACAATAAAAATTTAAAAATTTAAAAATTAATTTCATTCACACCACATACAAACACAATCAGCTGACAGTCACTGATGGAGGGACACTCCTAGGGCCCAGGGGCAGAGCACAGCTCATACGCCCCAAGCCTGTCGGCATAGATGCGTCTTCAGGAGTTTCCGGAAAGCTAGGAGGGAGGGAGCAGTACGAACCTCTGAGGGAAGCTGGTTCCAGAGGGCTGGGGCAGCAACGGAGAAGGCCCTTGCCCTAGGCCCCGCCAGATGGCATTGTCTAACAGACGGGACTCATAGGAGGCCAACCCTATGCGCCCTAACCGGTCGCTGGGATTCATGAGGCAGAAGACGGTCCCGCAGGTATCCTGGTCCATTGCCATAAAGGGCTTTATAGGTCATAACCAACATTTTGAATTGTTTGAATTGTTTGTTTGAATTGTTTGAATTGTTTGAATCACTGTATGCTTTGCAGTAGTTCAGAAACCATCTACATTCCAGATAGTCTTGCCTTGAGATTACCGTTTATGAATATTAAATAGTCTAATGAGCCATTAAGGTAACATCTTACATACCTGGTTATGCTCCTGTGCACCTGTTACACCATATCACATCTGGTGTCATCCTAATCAGCTGAGAATTGTGAAGGAGCATGCTCTAACCCAGAGGCCCCCAACCCCTGGGCCAAGGATCGGTACCGGGCTGCAGCATGCCAGAAACTGGGCTGTGCAAACAAGCAAAGCCCCATCCGCGGGATGCGGGCAACATGCAAAACCACGCCCCTTCTGGTCCATGGAAAAACCTCTCTCCACGGAACCGGTCCCTGGTGCCCAAAAGGTTGGGGACCTCTGCTCTAACCCAGTGTTTCTCAACCTTGATAACTTTTAAGATGTGTGGACTTCAACTCCCAGAATTCCCCAGCCAGCCTTGTCGAAATGTGTCAAAATCCACACTTTTTAAAGTTACCAAGGTTGAGAAACACTGCTCTAACTTGTTCTTCATTCAGTAGTGCTCAGACTAAGATCAGCAGATCCTTTTCTTTCTCCCAAAGGGAAAAAAAACAGCTAGCTCAGTGTTTTATGCATCTGGCAACTCTTTACAACTGAGTAACTGCAAGAATTATAATGATCCAAAGTAAAATCATGTAAGCACACGTAGTTACCCTCTTTTGTTGGAAAGAGATCTGGTTAACGAGTTTGACCTCAAACAAGCCTGAGATCATGAGCTTAGCAAAGCCAACGTTTTTAGGTCACTTCATGGCTTATCCCTGCATTGAAAGTTGAAATTTCTTTTCAGCGGGTTCATGAGTTTAGAAAGGAGTTTTATTTTAATGAAAAGGGGGATTATCAACTTGCATTGCACTTGTTCCCATGGGACGAATCCAAGGAAAGAGGCTGAACAAAGGAAAAAGCCAGGAATAGCAGGTATCCACAAATCACTACTGCCTGGTCAAAGTGGAAAATGAAAACAGCGGGGGGCTTAGAAGCTGAGATTGATGAGAAAATGTTTGATACAGCTTCACTGCTGTTGGTAAAGAACTGGGCTGTAATCAAGCAATGGCTTCGCTTCAGGCAAAGTGAAGACCGGTGGAGATTAACAATGAGACAAAGCTTGGCCTTTGGCCACCAATATTGTTGGTAGGCAGCCATGCTTCCAGCTTCCATCTAGCAAAGTACTTTCAACTCTATTCAAAATAATACACATTTTTCCCAAGCATTTGTTAGAAGAATTTGGAACCACTCACTCTCAGCCATAGAAAGAAGAATTCCCCTCAATAGGTTTAAAATGGAAACCATTTCTTAGTCATTTGGTCTGTGACCATATTAATGTCTTTCCTTCCTTCCTTCCTTCCTTCCTTCCTCCCTCCCTCCCTCCCTCCCTCTCTCCCTCCCTTCCCAATACAAGGTGTATATCACTTATAACACCTCCAAATTCAGAGAACAAAAAGAAGGCGGCAGGAAAAGCAGAGCTAAAATCTGAAACCTTCGTATTCTGGAAAGGGCAAAGCACTGACTTGTTTGTGATATTGGATAGAGAGATGGGCGGTATATAAATTCAATAATAAAGAAATTAATATAATTATTGGATACACTGGGGATCAAAGGAAGTGTACTAAGGAAAGTGATTTCTAAGCCAAGTTTCTACCATCAAATACGTTCCGAAAAGAGGCTTGTTTATGGTTATCTTCCTTGACTATTTTTCCTAAAAACCTAGACTCGGCTCTAGGAATAAGGACCTTTCATTTTCAATTTAATTAAGCAAAACTCCTTTGAGCATGACACAAATCAGGAATTCACAATCTAAAGTCTGAGAGCTGCATCTAACTCCAAAACCTGCAGTAAATTGTAATAATTGAGACTAGACTAAGAAAATGTCCTGAACAATAACAGCTTCACAGTACTAGCCAAAATATACATTTGTGCAAATTCAAGAGGTAGCAGCATATGTTTAAAATATCTTTAAATTAAGGTTCTACATTTAGGCAAGAAAAACCAAATGTACAGGTATAGTATAGGACATACCTTGCTCAATAGTAGCAACTGTGAGAGGGATCTTGGAGTCCTAGTGGACAATCGCTTACCGTAAATATGAGCCAGGAGTGTGCTGCAGCTGCCAAAAAAGCCAACAGAGTTCTAGGCTGCATTAATAGAGGGATAGAATCAAGATCACATGAAATGTTAATACCACTTTACAATGCCTTGGTAAGGCCACACTTGGAATACTGCATCCAGTTTTGGTCACCACGATGTAAAAAATATGTCAAGACTCTAGAAAGAGTACAGAGAAGAGCAACAAAGATGATCAGGGGACTGGAGGCTAAAACAGATAAGGAATGAATGTCTAGTTTAATGAAAGGAATGTCTAGTTTAATGAAGAGAAGGACGAGGGGTGACATGAAAGCAGTGTTCCAGTATCTCAGGGGCTGCCACAAAGAAGAGGGAGTCAAGCTATTCTCCAAAGCACCTGAATGCAGGACAAGAAGCAACGGATGGAAACTGACCAAAGAAAGAAGCAACCTAGAACTAAGGAGAAACTTCCTGACCATTAGAACAATTAACCAGTGGAACAACCTGCCTCCAGAAGCTGTGAATGCTCCAACACTGAAAGTCTTTAAGAAGAGACTGGATAGCCATTTGTCTGAAATGGTATAGGGTTTCCTGTCTGAGCAAGGGGTTGGACTGGATGTCCTCCAAGGTCCCTTCCAACTTTGTCGGTGTTGTTGTTATTATTTATGTTTGCCTTATCTTGAAAGCTGAGTAGGGTCACCTTGGCTAGTATTTAAGTAGGAAACCATTTGGGAACTATTAGACTAATCCATAAGAAAAATAAAAAAAACACAAGAAAGAAATAACAAACTGTTGTTAGGAGTCCATTGAAGTTTGGCAGCTATAATAAAGTTGAATAAAGAAATACTTTTGTACATCCTAGTGCTGCTAAGAAAAATGCATGGGTGCAATCACCAGGAAATAAGCTCAGTTTGAAAATATCTTTATTCCTGATACAAACCTAAACTTAGCCCTAAGCATTGACTGATTCTGATCATTTCAATGATTATCTTGCCTTGCCTTATTTTCTGACTGTGGTTTTCTTCCAGGGCCGGTCAACCAAAGAGCAATGCTGGGGAGGACCACTCCTAACGCGAAATCATTCCTTGGAAGAGGAATTTGAACGCGCTAAAGCTGCTGTTGAGGTATTCCTTGGCCTTTCAAGAATTAGTTCAATTAGAACAAGACATCATCTACTGCAGGGGTTCTCAACCTTGGCAACTTTAAGACTTGTGGACTTCAACTCCCAGAATTCCTCAGCCAGCTTTGCTGGCTGAGGAATTCTGGGAGTTGAAGTCCACAAGTCTTAAAGTTGCCAGGGTTGAGAACCCCTGATCTACTGCAATAAGCCATTTGCATTCAACTCAATTGTGGACATTGATTGAAAACCACAATGTGGTAATGATAAACTACAGCAGTGATGATGTCTCCACTACAAGACAAATACCTTTGTGGGAAATGGAATATCTGGTTGAACAAAAACGTAGCCGATCACATTTCAACCAAACTATATGTAGAGACATGAGACTAGAAAAGGACTATTAACCTGGATATGTAAAACAGATTCATATTTTTTGTAATATATTTATTTTTAAATATATATTTCTCTCCTAATCAGAAAACTATGCATTTCCTTTGATACATATTTGGTATATAGTTCATACTATTATGCAAAATTAGACAATTTTATGCCTAATTTATGCACAATTTATCAGTTTAACTCAGGGGTCCCCAACCCTCAGTCAACAGACCAGCACTGGTCCACAGCCTATTGGGAACTGGGCCATGCAAGTGGTGGGCGAGCAGGCAAAGTTTCATTTGGACATGTGCAGGATCTAGGTTGCACATGCAAAACCATTGCCCCCCTTTCCCTCGGCCACTGTTTCTGAAGCCACTGGTCTATGGAGCCAGAAAAGTTGTGGACCGCTGGTTTAAATGATTAAATGAATGTGTATTATATTAGACGATTTTATACTAATCTAGTATAAATGTGTCTTTTTTTCTTTGTTTCATATTTTACTATTTTTAATTTTCTTTTTCTTTCTTCTGGCGCTACAACTTTATAACTGTTGGATATTATCATTTTTCATTTGTTTTTATATATTGTTTTCTCTTTTTTTCTCTTTTGCAATTGAAATCCTGTAATATTGTAGGAGAAGGAGTAGCAGAACCAGGGGCAGAGATAAAAGAGGAATCAGCTTAGAATCCGTACATCGCCACAAGTGAAATAAGCCCAACCTCCCATGAATTCCGTTGACCTTTCTCTAAATCCAAGCAAGTGCTACTTGTTAGTTGAGAAGATTCCTGTGCATAAGTATGATTAGGAAGAAATCAGCTTAATTGGACCCTCATATGTGGACCTGATCTTTTGTACTTGATAAATATTCTTTTTTAAAAAAAAATAACAAATGGGGAGATTCATAAAAGTGTAAGGCAATGTAAGCAAAACTTTGGTTAACATTGAAACACAGCAATTAAATGCCTGCTAGAAGGGTTGATAGTTGCAGAAATATGACCCATATAAGAATGTAAGTAAATACATAAAAAGTAAATGATTGATTTTTTTTTTAATTTTTTTTACTAAGACTTATATGCTGGTTCAACCAGACGATGACTTTAAGCAGCTTACACTCTTCATTACAGTATTAAGGTTCAAATGCAATTAAATCAAATCCCAAACCACAAAGAGCACATCAATAAAATCGTAATGCGATCCCCGGATGCTACTGCTTCAAAAGCATCTCAATCTTCCCCACTGTCCGAAAGAGCCAGATGTTGGCTGCTAGCAAGACAGACAGAGATATTTTTCCTTTAGCAAGATAGCCTATGGAAGAAAGAATCTACTAATCTTTGTCTCTAATACTAATACTTTGCTAGTATTCTATGTGCATCGAATATTTCATACATCAACAAGTTATGAAGGATGTTAAAATATATGGCTGTGGCCCAAATCTGACTCGTGTAAAGCAACCAAATCACTGTGAAGATATAACATAACTTTTGTTGTTGTTGTTGTTAGTTGCGAAGTCATGTCCGACCCATCGCGACCTCATGGACAACGTTCCTCCAGGTCTTCCTGTCCTCTACCATCTTCTGGAGTCCATTTAAGCTCACGCCTACTGCTTCAGTGACTCCATCCAGCCACCTCATTCTCTGTCGTCCCCTTCTTCTATTGCCCTCAATCTTTCCCAGCATTAGGCTCTTCTCCAGTGAGTCCTTCCTTCTCATTAGATGGCCAAAGTATTTGAGTTTCAACTTGAGGATCTGGCTTTCTAAAGAGCAATCGGGGTTGATCTCCTGTAGGACTTTATTAACATAAATACAGAATGTGCTGGGTACCAAACAAAGCCCAGTGTCCCTGTGACAAAGCAAAACCAGAGTTTAAACTACATTGCAAAGACAAGACACCCAAAAAGGCAGACACAATGGAAATTACAGCACGGTGTGATTATTAATAATCCATTAGCTAAACAAATCTATGTGACCTTATTATTATTTATTCCTTCCTACTAGGTCAGCATGCTAGCCATACTCCTTCTTCGCTTTCCTTTCACCTGTCTTAGTATTATAGAAATGTATCCAAAACCTGACAATTGGAGCCTGTTTGTTTGTGGCTCAAATAAGAATTCTGGATTGATTTGTTTTGTGATCGATGTGTTTGTTTCCTTGGCTGTTAATGGTATTCTCAGGAGTTTTTTTTTCTAATAGCAAAGTTCAAAAGCGTCAATACATGTTCTAGTTGGCTTCTTCAAAATCCAATTTTCACTTCCGTAGAGTGAAACCTTTGCCGGACCATTCTCATCTTACTCTTTCTATTCGATATGAAACAAGGCAAGACATTTCTGGAGTCCTTTGTAAACTGAGAGGAAGAGACTGAACTTACTCTCAGGATGTGTTTGTTGATAAAATTAGAAATTAATTACTTTGGGGGCAGTTTGCCAAGGAGAAAACTGGGAGGAAAATGTCCCATCTCTGTTTCCCTCCTATCAGCTAGAAGGGATTGCCTTTTAAGAAAACATCTCCATTAAATGCGTAGCACTAAAATAGTTCAAACCCATGCAGGTTTGCAAACAGTAAACTGAATTAAAGCAATGTAAATATGTGAGGCTGGAGCGGTGCTAAATATCTCCCCAAACACCTGGTTTTCCTGTTCTCTCATAATTACAAATTGTGCCTCTTGTGCTTCCATCTGAAGTCTTGCAGATACTGAACTGAGCTGGGTACCATGTCCTTAATAAGCAAGTACAGTTTGGATTTCCAGAACTTGTGATGGTCTCACAATTAATCAAGTCAACACATAACCCTCCACACCACTCTCCTACAACATCATCCACATAGATCATTGGGAGAAGGGGTGAGAAACTCAGCATTTTCCTTCCTTCCTTCCTTCCTTCCTTCCTTCCTTCCTTCCTTCCTTCCTTCCTTCCATAAAGACCAATATCACAATTTAAGGAAATATAGGTGGTCTCAACTTACAACCAGCCACTTAACAACTGTTTGAAGTTATGACAGGAATAGGAGATCAGAATCAGAATCAGAATAGAGCTGGAAGGGACCTTGGAGGTCTTCTAGTCCAGCCCCCTGCTCAAGCAGGAGATCCTATACCATTTCAGACAAGTGACTTTCCAGTTTCTTCTTAAAAACCTCCAGTGATGAAGCACCACAACATCTGAAGACATGACCAGGTTGAGCCTGAGGGAGGGGTCAAATGCATCATAAGTCACAAGTCCATCTCACCTTGAGTGCCTCTCTTATCTTCTGCTCATTCTCCTTGACTGTTAGTTGGTCAGATTCTTGTAGAGAGCTTAAGCTTGCTATCAATATTTATACTCATTTGAAACTGCCTAAATCTCTTGATTTCCCAGGTGCTTGACAAAATCCCCCCAAACCAAAACTTATGCCCTGGATTTGAAGTTCTGATGCCCCACCCGTAGTCACGTGACCACATTATGGGCACTCGGCAACAAGTTTGCAATTATGGCTGTTTGAAGCATCCCATGATCATAAGACCGTGTTTGGGATGTTTTTGACAGAAACCGGTGTTTAATTCCATTTTCTGACAAAACAAAATCTATAGCAAACTATGGATTCACTTAGCGACTGCAGTGTTAAACGATTGCTGCATTCACTTTACAACCACAGGTTTCGCTGTATGACCACAGCATTTACTTAATAACTGCTGCAAAAAAGGTCGTAAAATTGGGCTCAGTCACGTGATTACTCACTTAATGACTGTCACAACTTATGGATGTAATTATGGGCTCAGTTATGGTTGTAAGTCAAGGACTACCTGTAATATTTGAATACTTTCAAGCCTTTATTTTTTTCCTTTTCCTTTCTATAAATACAACTTTTAAGGAAGAAAAGTTGATGCAAACACAATCCCACCGGCAGAGGGGAATTAAAAACAGCTGCCATCTTGACTTTTTTGACCCCATTTGAGGCCACCCTGGCACATAAATGTAGATTGAAAACTTTATCCACAGTTCTTACATTACTAAGGACAATTAGAAACTGCCTGTTTTTCAGGACTGTGGTATGGACTATTTAAATTGCATATTCTGCCTAGATAATGGTCTTAGGGGCATTATAAATAAAATAATAAGGTGCTATTAAGATAAATCACATAAAAGGTTCTGGCAGCACTATAGAAATGCTAAATGCTGGCAATATTCCATAAACCTCCCCTCCCCCTTCTGAGAACAGAATGCATAATATTGTGCATTTTAGGATGTTCTTAGCTATGTGAGAGAGATAAGCTTTTTTCCCCCTGTGCCAGGCTTAGATTTCAGATATCTATAAAGTGCTAGTGATTATACTATTCAATTACAAAGCATAGAATCACAAATAAACAGGCTTTTTTTAATAGCATCCTTCCCTAAAATACTTTACTTAAAGAGATAAGTAAAACCATTTTATACCATAGTATTCAGGGTAGGGGTGGAAAGGACCATTAGTTAGAAATGTAATTTAGAGAGAGCTTATTTGAATTTTGCAGTGGGTTTAAAAAGGGAAGGGGAGGGGAAGGAAAGGAAAGGAAAGGAAGGGAAGGGAAGGAAAGGGAAGGGAAGGGAAGGGAAGGGAAGGGAAGGGAGGGAAGGGAAGGAAAGGAAAGGAAAGGAAAGGAAAGGAAAGGAAGGGAAGGGAAGGGAAGGGAAGGGAAGGGAAGGAAAGGAAAGGAAAGGAAAGGAAAGGAAAGGAAAGGAAAGGAAAGGAAAGGAAAGGAAAGGAAAGGAAAGGAAAGGAAAGGAAAGGAAAGGAAAGGAAAGGAAAGGAAAGGAAAGGAAAACCTGTGTGTATAAATGACAACATTTGTTAGAGTATTTCCATAATAACTGGAGAAAAAAGGAATATTATTGTTGAGGAAAATAGAAAGATATCCTTAATGATGGCAAATGGCAAGGAATAAATTTATGTGTTTGTTCATTCATATACCCAGTTATAGTTATTTATTTATATTTATATCATTTATATTTATTTATCATGTTTACAAACTGCCCCTCTCCTTCCCAGAGTGGCTCTGGGCAGTATACAAATAAGACATAAAAACATAAAAGCTATATATAAATATTATAATAGGAGGCAATTAAAACAAGATTAGAATAATTAACATCTGATCCTCCTCGAAAAAAGTTCCATTCTACAAATCACCCCCCACTCCAGCCACCCTTAACCACCTTCTTCAGAATTCTTCAGAAGGGAAGGGAAGAAATTAACTCTAAAAATAAGGACATCAGAATTTTAAAAGGGTTAAAGCCCCCTGCCATTCCCTCTCACCCATGGGTGTGACATGGCCCCGTGTGTGTGTGTGTGTGTGTGTGTGTGTGTGTGTGTGTGTGTGTGTATGTCTTTGGTTCTTCGGGTTTTCTCCCACGTAGAATTTGAAGTGTCTTGGCGACGTTTCGACGAAGACCCATTCGTCATCTTCAGGCTGGTGCTTTCGGCTTCGTGCTTCTAGGAGCAATGTGTGATTGTAGCTGTTTCTTCCTTTTAACTGCCAGTGGGGGGTTGAACTGATTGGCTGGGAGCTCGGCTGTGTTCTGATTGGGTGGAGGTGTGTTCTGATTGGTTAGGGGCTTGGCTGTGCTCTGATTGGAAGGGGGGTTGGCTGTGCTCTGATTGGATGGGGGAGTGTTCTGTTTGGGTAGGGACTTTGTTGTGCTCAGGTTAGTCTGAGTTACAGGGGGAGCACGAAGCCGAAAGCACCAGCCTGAAGAGATACATACATACATACATACATACATACATACATACATACATACATACATACATACATATATATATATATATATATATATATATATATATATATATATATATATATATGTAGTGTATATGTAGTGTATATGTTTGGGTGTACTGAGTCCCTTATACCAGTTATAAATCAATATTATTATTATTATTATTATTAATAATAATAATAATAATAATAATAATAATAATAATAATAATAAAGTTAGAAAGGACCTTGGAGGTCATCTAGTCCAACCCCCTGCTCAGGCAGGAAACACTATACCATTTTGGACAAATAGCTGTCCAGTCTCTTCTTAAGAACTTCCAGTGTTGGAGCATCCACCGCTTCTGGAGGCAGGTTGTTCCACTGGTTAATTGTTCTCACTGTCATGAAGTTTCTCCTTAGTTCTAGGTTGCGTCTCTTCTTGATTAGTTTCCATCCGTTGCTTCTTGTCCTGCCTTCAGGCGCTTTGGAGAATAGTTTGACTCCCTCTTCTTTGTGGCAGCCCCTGAGATATTGGAACACTGCTATCATGTCCCCCCTCGCCCTTCTCTTCATTAAACTAGACATACCCAATTCCAGCAACCGTTCCTTATATGTTTTAGCCTCCAGTCCCCTGATCATCTTTGTTGCTCTTCTCTGTACTCTTTCTAGAGTCTCAGCATCTTTTTTACATCGTGGTGACCAAAACTGGATGCAGTATTCCAAGTGTGGCCTTACCAAGGCATTTAGTGCTGTTGTAATGGTCATTAAATTATTGTAAGTGAGGACTACCTGTATCTCAAACTTGCAAACTGGGATGAGTGTGTACAGTGACCATCTAAGTTAATCTTCCCCAGCCTGGCACCTTTACAGGTGTATTGGGGTTAAAATTTCCAACTTCCATTCAGACTGACTGAATCCCTGGGATTCCCTAGGCTGTGTCCATTCAGCAAGTTTACCTGAGCCAAGTAAAGATCTCAGAGTGTGTAGTTTGCATTTGTAGTGTGTGTTGATTCTTTAATTTAACTTGTGCTTATTTGTGGCTTTGTTACTATGAACTTGTGGGTCAGTTATATTGTGCCAAGCTGGAAACAACTCAGTTATGAATACAACCTAAAATTTACATCTTCTCCACTGGAAAGTTTCATCTTAAGATCTAGACCTTTAGTAGATGTCAAAATATTGTCACATGTATCACACTGGCATCACACAAATGGTGCCACTTACACCTTTGTTCGTCCCCTCCAAAGAATGACTGCATTTAAAGGTTCTGGATTTGAGGTTCTGGATTTTCAATTTTGAAAGTAAAAAATAACTTGGAGATGCCCTTAATCTGAAGGAATTGTTTCTTCCATTCTATTTCTTCCATGTTTTATCATTGTTTGGTTCTCTTCTCCCTAGTCAGACACAGAGTTTTGGGACAAGATGCAGGCAGAGTGGGAAGAAATGGCTCGCAGAAAGTGGATTTCAGAAAGCCAAGAAACAAAAGGACAAGTGGCCGTCTCCATTAATGAGAAGGTAACCTGGGATTGTAGAAGAACAGAGAAGAACATCTTGAGGGTGGTCCCAGATCGGTAAAAGGCAAATTTGCACATTATCACGTAGGATCTGGTTACCTAAAGGACCATCTAGCCCCAGTAGTTTCAATGAACTGATGCAGTTGGCTTGCTTTGAATTAAAAATGGTCACCCCTTAAGACCCAGGAAATGGGTCTTCTCTTCAAGGCACCATACCCTGTGCCCCTAGGAGATTACCTCCTATCATGGATCAATTTCAGTGAACCTCTTTCTAAGGAACATGGTAGCTTGTATGGTTAGGATGCTGGGATGGAAGTTAGCTAGCCCCTATTCAAGACCGAAGTGCTGCCGTGGAGCAGGGTTGAACTCCTGTCCTTTGTTCCAACTCCTGCTAGGTACATGAAACTGAGCCCCCAGTTCAGTTATGTCATTGACTAATCCTTTCAACCCAGAAGCGCCTCAGTGCTTCTGACACAAGTACAAGCACCTTTTTAACATGCAAAAGATTGTAAGTTGAGGAAGCAGAGAAAGAAAGGAGGAGGAGATGCATTGTGTGCAATTCCACTTACAGTTACCTTGTTTGTACTGTAGCTTATTTGATACATAAAACATTTTCAGAAGAGAAAAAAAATCATGTTGGTCATACAGATTCTCCAGTCCCATTGCTGAAAATAAGCCACTGCATATAATAATGTGTAGGCCAGTGATGGCAAACCTTTTAGAGACCGAGTGCCCAAACTGAAACCCCAAACCCGCTTATTTATCACAAAGTGCCAGGGCTGCATCAGCATCAGCATTGTGGTGCCCTCGGGGGGGGGGTGGCCCACTGGGTGGGTGTGGTTGCAGTGGTCACGGCAGACTGGGTGAGCGTGGCTGGGACCAGTCCCTCGCCATCTCCGGGTCATCCCCGAGGGGCCAACGCCGCTTGCTTGCTCACTTCCTGCCCTGTCGCTTCTAAATGCCACATGCTCGCTACTCTGGCAAACTCTGCTGGGGCAACGGCGCACGTGCCCACAGAGAGGGCTCTGAGTGCCGCCTCTGGCATGCCTGCCATAGGTTCGCCACCACTGGTGTAGGCTGTTCAGACACTTGCCAAAAACACCTTCATGAATAAATTAAAGGCAATAAATGATTTAATTTTAATGTAGTCAAATTTTATTCCCAGGCTCACTGAGACTTTCTTGTGAACAGATCTCCATAAGATTGTGTGGTTAGTTTTCTATGTAAGATTCCGTATCTAACTGCCAACACTTTAATTTTCTTTTTTTTTAGGGTTATTACTTTCACACTGAAAATCCCTTCAAAGATTGGCCTGGTGCTTTTGAGGAGGGACTAAAAAAGTTGAAAGAAGGAGACTTGCCCCTCACCATCCTATACTTGGAGGCAGCTATTCTCCAAGACCCACATGATGCTGAGGTATCTACCCTGATGAATATATGAAACGAGTCAAAATTCCCTTCAGAGTCTTTGTCAGTTGTGAAGAAACAGTTTTGGATTTCTTGGTGCTCTCTGATCTTGGTTGTTTGCTTGCAAACCTTTAATTACCCAGCTAGGTAACATCATCAATGTGAGTGAATATGGCTTGCTCTCTGTTTATATATACATTAGCTTGCCCCTCCAGTTTTGGTGGAAGTATAGTTTTCTTCCTTATTAATGCCTTGATTAGAGTATTATTTGATTCCTTGCTCATTGTTTGAAACAACTTTTCTTGTCATCCTCTATCCTACCTATAGACTTGCTGTCAACTTAATCAATGGGAACAACCTTGAAAGAGAGATATTTATATCAGAATATTCAACCATTCCTCCCTTTTTGGCTTTCTCCACTTTGGAGAAAAAGCCCAAATATATTTCATAGCCTTGGTGCTTTCTCACTTATGTATTATTTGAATGCGATAACACTATTTTACATTCCCTTGGGCACCAAATCCTTGAGTCCAGTTGGATGCCTTCCTGATTTGGTTCTGTAGCCAACATTCAGGATTTAGAATGGAGAAGATGATGTGGTGGAATGTAGTCTGGATTCCCAGGAAGGAGGGGCTGCATGTGAGAAGAGGAAGAGACAGAGAGGTTTAGATGGTTTGTGTGGGAGAAAGAGAGTGAAGGAGGCTCCTCCCTAAGAGTTCCCAGTTTATATGTTTAATGGTGCAAGTAGTCTGCTTTAGTTTAGCAAGATTTCTATCTGTGGGTCAGTAACAATAAATGCTTAGAAACCCAATGTGTCTTTCTTGATTTTTGAGTCTTTTTTGATTGATTGACATCAATCTTGCCAAACTAAAGCAGATATTTTGAAGCCTTGCTTTTTAAAATAAAGACCTACATGGCATTCATAACAAGAGAATATCCCAGAGTTTATTATGCTGGTTTATTAGGCATGGAATAATCCTTAAACTCCCCATTTTGCAGGCCTGGCAGTTTCTTGGAATAACCCAAGCAGAAAATGAAAATGAACAGGGAGCCATAGTTGCCCTCCAAAGGTAAGTGGTCCACATGGTTGTCTTATTGCTTTCAGAGGGAAAGAGAATATTTCCATAAATCATGGATATATCATTAGGAGACTGGAGGCTAAAACATATGAAGACCAGTTGCTAGAATTGAGTATGTCTAGTTTAATGAAGAGGAGGATGAGGGGGGACATGATAGCGGTGTTTCAATGTGTCAGTGGTTGCCACAAAGAAGAGGGAGTCAAGCTATTCTCCAAAGCGCCTGAAGTCAGAACAAGAAGCAACAGATGGAAGCTTATAAAAGAGAGAACCAACCTAGAACTAAGGAGGAATTTCCTGACAGAACAATTAACCAATGGAATGACTTGCCTTCAGAAGTTGTAGGTGCTCCAACACTGGAGGTTTTTAAGAAGAGATTGGATAACTATTTGTCTGAAATGGTAGAGGGTCTTTGCTTGAGCAGGGGGTTGGACTAGATCACCCCCAAGGTCTCTTCCAACTCTGCTATTCTGTTACTCTTAGTTTGGATTGCTGGAGATGGATTCAGATTTGACGTTGTTAAGAACAATTTCCACCTTGGTTGAAGAAATATCTATGGCAATACAAGGAATATTTTCCATAAATTATCAATGTTTTTGATTTTGCCTTTCAGTTTCATAGGATATCATATTGATGATGATCCATCCAGCCCAGAACTGGATATGCAGGTAGTCCTCGACTTACATCCGTTCACTGAGTGACCATTTAAAATTTCAATGGCACTGAAAAAAAAATGACTTATGATCGTTTTTCTCTCAGCTGTCGCAACATCCCCATAGTCACTTTATCAAAATTTGGATGCTTGGCCACTGACTCATATTTATGATGGTTGCAGTATGCTGGGGTCATGTAATTGCCTTTTGTGAACTTCTAACAAATGAAGTGAATGGGGAAGCCAAATTCACTTTACAACCATGTTACTAACTGAAGAACGGCTGTGATTCACTTAACAGGATACTTACGGGACCGCCTTCTGCCACATACTTCCCTACGACCGGTGAGAGCACACAGGGTCGGCCTCCTCCGGGTCCCGTCAGCGAAACAATGTTGCCTGGCAGGCCCTAGGGGGAGGGCCTTCTCTGTTGTGGCTCCCGCCCTCTGGAACCAACTGCCTCCTGAAGTCCACGTTTCTCCAACTCTCCCGGCCTTCTGAAAAAAATCTTAAAACTTATCTTTGCCGGCAGGCCTGGGGATGATTGTGGTTGACTGTTGAATTTGAGTGGGTGTTTTATTGTATTTTTGTATTTTTCTTGTTTGGGATTTTTATTGTAATTTGTTGTTTATATATATGTTGTTAGCCGCTCCGAGTCTCCGGAGAGGAGAGGCATACAAGCCCAAACAAATAAATAAATAAATTGTGGCAAAAAAGGTCGCAAAATGTGCCAAGGCTCACTTAACAATTATCTGACTTAGCAACAGAAATGTTGGGGCTCAATTGTAGTCATCAGTCGAGGACCACCTGTAATAGGAAGACTCCCTGGTTTTGACAGTGAGAGACTTCAGTCGCCATGCCCTGCAAAGGGCAACTGAGTTAACTCAGGGTCTTAGGGCCTCCCTTAGCAACATAAACGTATCCCACATTATTTTTGGTCCACTCTGCTTACATGCCTCCTTCAGCCTAATCTTACACATGGTTCCGTACAATCTACTGGGTTGGGAGTAGGTGGCCTGTAAGTACCTGCCCCAGCTGGTCCCTCAGGAAAGCAAAAAGCCTCTGTACAAATTGATGGTGAGACCACACTTGGAGTACTGTGTACAGTTCTGGTCACCGCACCTCAAGAAGGATATAATGGAACTGGAAAAGGTGCAAAAAAGGGGAACAAGAATGATCAAGGAAATGGAGCACCTCCCTTATGAAACCAGATTGCAACGCCTTGGTCTCTTCAGCCTTGAAAGATGGCGTTTAAGGGGTGACTTGATCGAAGTGTATAAAATCATGCATGGGATAGAAAAGGTGGATAGAGAAAAATTCTTTTCTCTATCACACAATAGTAGGACAAGGGGGCACTCCCTAAAGCTCATAGGTAAGAAAGTATTTCTTCACCCAGAGGGTCATTGGTTTAAGGAATTCACTTCCAGAAGAGGTCGTGACAGCTGTCAGCCTTGATAGCTTCAAGGCAGGGTTAGACAGATTCATGGATGCCAAGTGTATCGGTGGTTATTAAAACGGATGTCCGTGTGCCGCCTCTATGTTGGTTGAGGCAGGCAGGATTCCCTTGGGTACCATTTGTTGGGGGTCAAGGGAAAGGGAGGGTTTTGCCTTCTCTTTCTGCTCAAGATCCCCATGCACAATTGGTGGGCCACTGTGTGACACAGAATGCTGGACTCGATGGGCTTTGGCCTGATTCAGCATGGCTCTTCTTATGTTCTTATGTTCAAAACTCTTGACTCCATTGAGTTGAATCAAAAAAATTTTTACTAAGGGAAAGTGGTTGCAGTAAAATCAGGTGGAATCTGAAGGTCCCGCGCAAAGCACAAAGTGATTCTTTTGTTTCCCCAAACTACCGGCAGCCAGTGTTATGCCGCAAGGTCGTTTTGAGAATACTGAAGTGCAGGGAAGATAACATGTCACTCTCAGGGCATGACGGCCTTGAAATCAGGCTGGAACTGGCTGGGAAGGAGTCTACTCCATCTCCAAAGACAATCCCCCTCCCTAATTCCCAAGCAGTTGCAGCAAAAGCGAAAGCATGCAAAAAATGCCAAGAAGCAAAATGCCAAGAAGCCTTCCTCCCCTCCCCCCACCTCAACAGAATGGCAGGACACGACGGTGTGTCCCGTTGTACAATACAGTGGTTCCATTGCTGGGCAGGTCATTTCAATTGGTGATATGGGCATCAGTGGGCACTAATCAAATTGCTCCAGTGTGAGATGCCAAACCGCTTGGTACTCTTTCTGCTCCATTCGCATCTTAGCAATTACAAGAAACTGCTAAGAGAGGTTGAGGATCAGGTGTCAGGATGCTAACAACACTTTTTCATCTTCTAGAGATGTGAAGGGGGACCTTTTGTATTTTCTGGGGGGGGGAAGAAAAATCATCATTGAATCGCAGCAGGATGGAGGTGCCTGCTATAAATTCCAAGCTCTGACTTAAAAGGATGGCTTTATCCCCTGCAAAATCCACAGTGCTGGAACAGGTGGAAGAAAAAAGATGAAGAGCACAAGTGGCAACAAGGTGGATGCTCTTGATCAGTGATGAGTATATCCTATGGAAGACCTGAAACACCAGATTTAAAATCATCTGTGTGACTACTAAGAATCAACACTGTCACAATGGTACACAATAAACCAACTGCCTGAAAAAGCAGCCCCTCCCCTAACTTTGATATTTTGACTCATAGCTATTATTTATCAATAGATACAGGCAATGGCCTTGGGAATGAATAAATGAATGAATGAATGAATGAATCTTTATTATCAAAGTATAACATGTATACAGTGAGATTGGCTGAGCCTCCCTCCATGCCCCCCCTCACAACTCACAGTGACTACAACCCCACCAACTTATTACACTCTGTGAGCTAATTGCACAGCATGCCAGCCTCATGAGTCTATCATGCATAAAATTATGTCCCATTCAAGAGCCTGACAGCCCATGGATAGAAGTTGTTCTTCAGCCTGTTGGTACAGCTGGCTGTTTCTATATCTTCTACCAGATGGTAGGAGAGTAAAGAGGTACCAACCAGGGTGTGAGTCATCCCTGAGAATTTTCCTCACTCTGCCAAGGCAACGGGCCCTGGCGATGTCATCCAGTGGTGTCAGGGAACAGCCCACAATGTTTTGTGCTGGGCTCACCACCCTCTGTAATACTTTCCTGTCCGCGGATGTCAAGCCAGCATACCAAACCACAATACAGTGTGTGAGGACGCTTTCAATAGTAGACCAGTAGAAGAAGGTCTACAAGGAAGTAGAGTCTCTGTCCACCCAGTTTCATGTGGTACATCAGTTGTCGCCCTGGTGACAGTAACTCCATGCCTTTAACCCACTGAGAACAATCTGCTTAACCAACTTTCCTTTTCCTCTGCTCAGGTGCTTAGAGCTTCAGCCAAACAACTTGAAAGCCCTCATGGCCTTAGCCGTGAGCTTCACAAACACTGGCCACCAGCAGGAGGCCTGTGAAGTCTTAAGAAGCTGGATCAAACAGAATCCCAAGTACAGATTCCTCTTCCGAAGCAAGAAAGGTTCTCCGGCGTTGGCCAGGAGGATGTCAAAGACAGCTGATGAAAGGTAACAATAATCCCAGATTAACTGATGTACAAGCAAAATTTGGGACACTGGAACATTGCCCAACTCAACCTGCATTTAAACCAGTGTTTCTCAACCTTGACAATTTTAAGGCATGTGGACTTCAACTCCCAGAATTCCACAGCCAGCATTGCTGGCTGTGGAATTCTGGGAGTTGAAGTCCACATGCCTTAAAATTGTCAAGGTTGAGAAACACTGGTTTAAATCAATGTTTTCCGTGAAGAAGGGAGGGAGACACGGGAGCAAATGAATTCTACCATCTAGTCTGAGGCCTGGGCCATAGTATTCTTTGCTCTTTTGTTACTCTACATTTATCCTGCACTATATTATTTCTAGTTCACTGCTGGAAGAAGTGAAGGAGTTGTTTCTTGAAGGAGCTCATCATAACGGTGAATTGATTGACCCAGACTTGCAGACGGGACTTGGAGTGCTCTTTCATCTGAATGGGGAATTTAACAGAGCAATAGATGCATTCAATGCTGCCCTCACTGTGCGCCCAGAGGTACGTTTGGCACTTTAGCATTAAAATGTATACTTCTCTCTGTTGTCCAATGTCCTTTAAGCTATTAATTAGTGTTCGTTTTAGCCATGAATGTGTCTAAAGTGAATCGTTAATTGCAAGCTGCTTTTTTAAATAGTTTAAATAGTCTCCCAAGTCTGGCTTGCGTAACAAAAAATTAGGAATTAATCTCAGAAAATTATCTTGAGTTACATGCCATACTAGTGAAAGGAGAAGACACTTACTGTTATCCATATCAGAATAACAGGGTTGGGAAGGGACCTCAGAGGTCTTCTAGTCCAGCCCACTGCTCAGGCAGGAAACCCTAGACCAGGGGTTCTCAACCTTGGCAACTTTAAGACTTGTGGACTTCAACTCCCAGAAGTCCACAAGTCTTAAAGTTGCCAAGGTTGAGAACCCCTGCCCTAGACCATTTCAGACAAATGGTTGTCCCGTCTCTTCTTAAAAACCTCCAGTGTAGGAGCATTGACAACTTCACCCCAGATATTCACTCAGATACCTTCATTTGAATAGAACGAGCAAAAAAAGAAAAAAGAGAAAAATGTCTGCGCCGATATTATATCCAAACAAGCTTGGCATGATTAGGAAGGGAATCGAAAACAAGTCAGCAAGTGTTGTATTGCCTCTGTACAAATTGATGGTGAGACCACACTTGGAGTACTGTGTACAGTTCTGGTCACCGCACCTCAAGAAGGATATAATGGAACTGGAAAAGGTGCAAAAAAGGGCAACAAGAATGATCAAGGAAATGGAGCGCCTCCCTTATGAAACCAGATTGCAACGCCTTGGTCTCTTCAGCCTTGAAAGACGGCGTTTAAGGGGTGACTTGATCGAAGTGTATAAAATCATGCATGGGATAGAAAAGTTGGATAGAGAAAAATGCTTTTCTCTATCACACAATACCAGGACAAGGGGGCACTCCCTAAAGCTCATAGCTAAGAAAGTGAGGACAAATAAAGGGAAATATTTCTTCACCCAGAGGGTGGTTGGTTTATGGAATTCACTTCCAGAAGGGGTCGTGACAGCTGTCAGCCTTGACAGCTTCAAGGCAGGGTTAGATAGATTCATGGATGCCAAGTGTATCGGTGGTTATTAAAACGGATGTCCATGTGCCGCCTCTATGTTGGTTGAGGCAGGCAGGATTCCCTTGAGGGTCAAGGGAAAGGGAGGGTTTTGCCTTCTCTTTCTGCTCAAGATCCCCATGTACAATTGTGTGACACAGAATGCTGGACTCGATGGGCTTTGGCCTGATTCAGCATGGCTCTTCTTATGTTCTTATGTTCTTATGTTGTTGTCTTGTCAGGATTATGCGTTGTGGAACCGTCTAGGTGCAACCTTAGCAAATGGCGACCGAAGTGAAGAAGCGGTAGAAGCCTACACCCGAGCATTAGAAATTCAGCCTGGCTTTATCAGATCCAGATACAATTTAGGAATCAGCTGCATCAACCTAGGCGCATATAGGTAAGTACGGCCATTATGAATTTTGGTTGTTAGATATGGTGGAAATTGTGGATTCTTTTTGTACATGTTTTGTTGTTTTTTCTAATCTGCAGAGAGGCAGTGAGCAACTTCCTCACAGCTCTCAATCTGCAACGAAAGAGTCGGAATCAGCAGCAGGTGTCTCATCCGGTAATTTCAGGTAATATTTGGGCTGCTCTCCGGATTGCGTTGTCTATGATGGACCAGCCAGAACTCTTTCAGGCTGCTAACGTGGGTGACCTGGATGTGCTACTGAAAGCGTTCAACATCGAGTCTTAACTACAATTACTCTCAGTCCTTCTCGCTCACCTCTTCCAAATAAATCATATAATCCTCTACAATAAGAGAAAAACCTCATTACATTTGTACCTGGAACACCCAACACCAACAGAAATGATTTGGACTTCTTTCCAGTGTGAAGGTTCTGCAGATCCCACCAGATCTTCAGGGGAAAAAATGTTCACAAGCACAACATTTTGTAAATACCACCTGATGGGGCTTGGATGTTCATGGCGGAATGAAGAGAAGAACAGCTATCTTGATAAGTTAACAACACTTCCAGAAACAACCCTGCTTGCATGTTCTAAACAACACCCGTAGGTACAAAGAAAGGAAGGTTGCCTTACCATGCTACAGAGACTCAAGAGCACATAAACCAGGGATAAAGGGCAAGTTTTCTTAAAGACTTCTTCTGATCCACTGGATCTGCTGCCCTGGACCCAGAGCATCAGTGGGGAAATTTGGTAACTCAAGGTTCATTTTCCACAGATGTGATCTTCAGTATATGTGCATGTTAGATAGCTGTGTTTTCTCCATAAATGTATTAAACTGGCAGATACCTAGGGATTTAAATTATATTAGCCGAATTCTTATTCTGAGAGCTGACCCTGTGAAGCCCGTCAAACAGAGTTCTCACGAGATTCCAAAACAAAATTGTGCATGTCAGATAATATCTAACAGGGCTGCGTCATGCAATTGTAAATTGCTATTTGCACTAGATGTTGGGGTACCGATGAGTAGGGCTGGACCTAACTGGGCACCTTAGACAGGTATCTGGGTGCACTCTGCCCCTTTTCTCTTTCTAGATCCAAACACCACACATTGTGACATTTGACAGCTAGCGTATTTCAGGATATTAGCTTTCAGCCATCTGTTTCAGGTGTTTCTGAAATGCACTGAATATTGGGCTGGATGTCACTTGTAATTTAAGAATGCCAGAATGTACAGATAGTCCTCGGCTTACAATCACAATTGAGTCCAAAATTTCTGTTGTTAAGTGAGACATTCGTTAAGTGAGTTTTGCCCCACCTTACAAAGTTTCTTGCCACAGTTGTTAAGTGAATCACTGCAGCTGATAAGTTAGTAACCCGATGGTTAAGTGAATCTGTCTTCCCCATTGACTTTGCTTGGCAGAAGGTTGCAAAAGGTGATCACATGACCCTGGGACTCAGCAGTGGTCATAAGTGGTCATAAGTATAAACCAGCTGCCGTGCATCTGAATTTTGATCACATGATCATGGGGACGCTGCAAAGGTTGTAACTGTAAAAAATGGTCATAGGTCACTTTTTGGAGTGCGTTTATGTAACTCTGAACAGACGCTAAATGAACTGTTGTAAGTCGAGGACTACCTGTAATCAGAATCAGTCCAAGATGACCTCCCATCCCCCAAAATGGTCAGGGAGAGTTTTATGCAGTTGCTAGGCAACTGCAATGTGCTTCCTTCAACTGAACAGACCCAGTGCTGTTAGCCACAGGTATGGTGAAAAGCAACAGGAGTTTTTAGCAGCTGGCTGCATTATGTCTTCAGCAGTTATCTAGCCATTGAATCTGCTGGACCTTGTTTTGAGCAGAGCTCACAACTTAGATAGAATTTATAAAACTTGCACTTTAGCTTTCTTGCTTTTCTGTTAAAAGAAGACAACATGCCATGCTTTCAGCTCCTCAAAAGATGGTGGACATAGTTGCATTGGCCTAAACCAGGGGTAGGCAACCTTGGCTCTTTTATGACTCATGGACTTCAACTCCCAGAATTCCTGGCTCAGGAATTCTGGGAATTGAAGTCCACAAGTCATAAAAGAGCCAAGGTTGCCTACCCCTGGCCTAAACCAAGGTTTCCTAAGCTTTAAGGCTGACTTGGGAATTCTGGGAGTTGAAGTCCACGCTCCTTAACGTTACCAAGGTTGGGGAAACACAGGAAGAAGACTACCTTTTAAAAAGTAAATAGAAGTTACACAATTACAGTGGAGCATTGAGATAACATTGATGGAAAATACTAGCAATGAGAAAAGGTGCGATTGTTCCTTCACCCATCTCAAGAAAATGCACATATGGGTGCATCTCTTGCTCTGGCAAACAAAGCAACTCCCACTCCCACCACCACCACCACTTTTCTATTGCTATAATAAAAAGTTGCAGATGGAATGCAAAATTGCTCACCATCCTTGATAGAAATGTGGCCAAACCCTTTGGTCAATGTCGAAGGGAGGTAAAAAATACCCCCAAGTCCTCTAGGAAAGAAGCAAATTGAGCTTCCCTTAAACACAAATGCAGGAGCTTGTGATCTATTGGCTCCAGGTACCTCAAGACAATAAAGTGCCTCGTGGAAAAAAAAATCCCCTTAATTCATAGACAATGTATCACATGTTGATGGACCTTTGGTGGGGTTTTTCTGTTTATTCTGGATGGAGAAAGAGGGATTGGGCTCTTCCAATAGTGCTTTTCCATTTCCGTCTTCACTTTACAGGCTTTGTGGTGTTCCACATGCTGGGAAAAAAAACATGCTGTCGGTTTTCAACAATACTCAGAGGCAGATTATGTGGTGGAATGCAGTCTAGACTTGCAGTAGGGAGGGGCTCTTTCCCAAAGAACAAAGAGACAGCAGGGCTTGGAATCGTTGGTGTGTCGATAATAGTTCTACAGATAGTTGATTGAGTTTGGGAACTTAAATATCACGCACAAAGAATATATGTGGAGTTACTTCTGAGGAGTTTCTTTATTGTTGTTCACCTATAGACAGAACTCTTGCCAGACTAAAGGAACTATCTGCGTAACTATTAGATATCTCAGGGGTTGTCACAAAGAAGAGGGAGTCAACCTATTCTCCAAAGTACCTAAAGCAGAGGTTCTCAACCTTGGCAACTTTAAGACTTGTAGACTTCAACTCCCAGAATTTGCTGGCTGAGGAATTCTGGGAATTGAAGTCCACAAGTCTTAAAGTTGCCAAGGTTGAGAACCCCTGATAAAGGCAGAACGAGAAACAGTGGGTGGAAACTAATCAAGGAGAGAACCAATCTAGAAATAGGGAGAAGCTTCCCTACAGAACAATAAATCAGTGGAATGGCTCACCTTTAGAAGTTGTGAGTGCTCCATCGCTGGAAGATTTTAAAAAAGATTTTGGACAACCATTTGTCTGAAATAGTATAGGGCTGTGGTGGTCTCTGTGGACACATGCACCATCGCCCCAGTCCTAGGCCTTCAGCTAGGTTTTATAAAACCTTTTTGCTTTAGGCCTCTGCCATCGTGTGCAAAAAAACCAAAAAAAGGTTCAATCAATCAATCAATTTCAACTTCTTGCTGAAAAAAAAAACCTCACAAAGTTGGAATTGATTGATTGAACTTTTTAGTCCCACCCAGTCTGCCGTTACTACAGAAGCCATGCCCACCCAATGGGCCATGCCCACTCAAATGGCCATGCCCACCCGGCACCCAATGATACATAAGTGGGGTTTGGGTTGCAGTTTGGGCACCCGGTCTCTAAAAGGTTTGCCATCACTGGTATAGGGTCTCCTATTTGAACAGGGGTTTGGTCTAGAAGACCACCAAGGTCTCTTCCAATTCTGTTATTCTATTACACACTCTATGGACTGCTAGGGAGGGTCCACCTTCACCCTCTTCCTGCGTACCAGATATTTCAAGCTCCACTGACTTTGCCCCGTGGCAAAGACACCCGTGCTCCTGCAATTCTGGATTTCCATCCACCACAGGATATCAGATTACATATAACATATGTACAGTACATACATACATACATACATACATACATACATACATACATACATACATACAGACGGCATATTACCTGTATCTTCAGGTGAAAGCAAGTATCTGGGATTTCTTTTGTAAACACAACGATCCACTCTTATTACTTGCAAGGCTTCCCACCAGCCCGAAATCACAGGGACAGAGCAAATGTATTTTCAACACATGCCCACAAAGGAAGGCTATTCAGCTCTAATAACCAGGGACCTTAGCAGATGCAATAATGTTGAGATGTAAATGCTGCAATCCATCTTGCCGTTTCCCTCACCGCCCCCACCCCCTCTCCAGTGAGGTTATAAAGCTACCAGTGCATATCTATAGGAAAGTGCCATTTATTTTTATGGCAAGTGAGCAAAAGACTTCTGGCTCTCCTGGTTGAGATGCAACAGTTCATTAGCGGGACTGAAAACACTCCATTATACTGTTTCATAGGAGACTGGAATGTCAATGTAATGAATGGCACCCTAAGGGAGGGTGGAGGCAGGCACAGAAAAGGACCTTTGATGAGATGGCTGGCCACGTGACTATTTCATGTGAGCGCTCTCCCATTATAAATGTTCAGTCAGGACTAGCTATGGATTGCATTGAGATTTGGTGGACCTTATCGGTGGTTGAATGGTGATGGCATGACATGCAACACTCATCAAATGGTCATCCTGGTGTCAGGGTTACTCTGTTCTCTTCTCTTTCCATGAAAATCTAGCAAGGCGCTTTCTCTGCCTGCTAATGAATGGTGCAACAGCATCAAGTAAGATAGTTCAGGATTAAAGGATGGAGAAGGTATTCAACCCAGCATCTGCAAAATGGTACCCTCCGCTGCCTGTCCCTCTTCCCATTGCTTGGGCAGACCCCTTTTTATTTTAATTTAATTTTTTTAAGTGTTCCGGCTTTCCCCTTGCAGATACAATCAACCTTCAATGTATTGGACTTCAGTCAAGTGGATGTTGGGTCTAACAGGCAACAATCTCGCCTCCGTTTTATGCATGTGTAATTTCCATCTAACAAAAACCCACTGGCCATTTTATACCTGCATCAAATATTATTAGATAAGCGTAAAATCACATTTGCTCTTTAAGAATCATTTTGGGTTCCCTTTGCCCCCCATCCCCGTTAAATGAAACCATGTTTTTACAGTCCCCTGATATTTCTATATTTATCTAAATACATAGCTATATCCACTTAAGTTAGCAAATACACCATCTCATTACCATTCTTCTTTTCCCTTATTATACATTTGGGTATGTGCTTATATACTGTGTGTGTGCATGTGCATAGGAGAGAGAGAGAGAGTGTGTGTGTGTGTGTGTGTGTGTGTGTGTGCTCTTATAGAAGTAAAAGTTTGTGCGAAAGAGATATTTTTTTAAAAAAACATAGATTCTCAGGTACCAGTACACTGCATGTAGCCATATTTAACAAAAGTGTACAACTGCAATGCTTGCAAGATTTTTTTAAACCTGGCAAATGCTATGCATGGCTTAACCAGTCCCTGAGCAAACAACATTAGTACACCAGGCAACCGTTTTCTTAGGGCATGTGTGTCTTTTGGGATCTTCCAAAATGTCTTGGAACTGCTAGGATCTTTGTCAGAAATATTTTGTGGCTAAAATTGTTGATTTGGCAAGGGTTGACATCAAACCACGGACAAAGGAATTAAAAATGGAATACAGGTAATCCTCGATTTACGACATAATTGAGCCCAAAATTTCTGTTGCTAAGTGAGACAGTTATTAAGGTGAATTTTGCCTCATTTTTACCACCTTTCTTACCACAGTTGTTAAGTGAATCACTGCAGGGGTTAAGTTATTACATGGTTATTAAGTGAATCTGTCTTCCCCATTGACTTTGTCAGGTCACAAAAGGGGATCATATGACCTTGGGAGACTGCAGCCATCATAAATATGAGTCAGTGTCTGAATTCTTTTCATCTGACTGTGGTAGGGTCGTAAATGTGAAAATGCTTGCAAGCATAAAAAACTATCATAAGTCACTTTTTTTAGTGCTGTTGTAAGTTTGAACAGTCACTAAATGAATTGTTATAAGTCGAGGACTTCCTGTACATCCATCTTTACTGGCATGGAAGAAATATCATTAAAGCATGAGATTTTTTAGCAGCCATGGGAAGATGAGAAGCATTAAAATGATAATGTAGCAATCTCCATGTTCCCAAGTGCAGGAGAAGATAAAATGCCAAGAGCTTATGCAGATGGAATAGCCCAAATATATTCATGTCACACAAGGGATGTAATGAAGCAGACACCTATCTGAACTCTTGTTTTTATATAATGGAAATTGACTCAGTCAGATAGCTGGAATCCATCTTGTTTTTGAGTAGATCAGAGATTCTCAACTTTTTCTTTACCCCAGACTCCCTTTAAATACCTTTGGTGGCCACGGACCCCAAAGGCTTAACTCAAGATTTAGATCATAACATTTTTTTCAAGCCTTCGCAGACCCCCTGTGACAACATCGAGGTCTGCAGAACACAGGTTGGGAACGACTGGGGTAGATCATTTCTAGAAAGCCGAAGTTCTCCTCTCTGCAAAGATGCCAATGGGTTGGTTCACAAAGAGGACTAGAGAGAACAGAACAGCAGCTTCCCCGATCTAGTATCCCCTAAAATCCTAGCATCTATAGCTTGCAGATTCACTGACTGTATTCCTTGGGGATGATGGGAGTTAATTCTAACATCTCTGAAAGGCAACGAAGGTCGGAAAAGATTGCTCTACAGATGGGACAATCTCTTCTGTGTGCAAAGGCTGTTTGCTGAAGTGCAAAACTTCATTGAAAGAAGGAACACATGAGTGTAATATTTGTGGGTGCGTGCCTGTAATATATACAGAAGAGAGAGACGAAGTCACCACAATGCCGTATAGTTCTGCATTTCAGGACACTTTTTGCCGTCCCTCCCAATCTTCATCTCAGCTATAGTTAAAAAGAAAAAATCATCCCCTTAGCATCAGACCATGACCAGAGACTGGGAAGTCTCTCACGGAACCAATCTTAGAAACAACTTTTAGATCTTCTCAAGCAAAATCGGCCCTGTATGTAGCAGTGCATACACCTAGCTACAGATGATAGACCCACAAGGCACTAGAGCAGGATAGGCAACCTTGACTCTTTTATGACCCCTGGACTTCAACTCCCAGAATTCCTGAGCCAGCCATGCTGAGGGGAAAGGGAGAGGTTTCCAAGCTGAGCTCAGGAATTCTGGGAGTTGAAGTACACGAGTCATAAAAGAGCCAATGTTGCCTACCCCTGCCTAGAGCAACATACCACAACCTTGGAAACTTGAAGAGGTGTGGACTTCATCTCCCAGAATTCCACAGCGAGTTTTGCTGGCTGGGGAATTCGAGGAGTTGAAGTCCACATCTTTTCAACTTATCAAGGTTAAGAAACACCACACTAGAGTGAAACCATGGTGTATTTGTGAATCAGCCTCAAGTCTTACAGTTTTTCAGAGAAGTCAGATTAATGCGTTTGTGAGACCTCATTATTTTTGTTGTCTATTCCTCTGTCTCCATCATTTCTAGAACTTATAGACAATACAAAGACTGCATTTTAGGTCTGCAGCTTTTAATATATCTGTATGTTACCTGCTGTACATTTAAAGGAAATATTTATAAATATACATATATATATTTGATAACTGAAGTATAAGGTCTAGATGAAATTCAAGCATATAATTTACAGGGGAATCTTGTGATATTTGGAATTTAAGATCATTTATCTGGCAGGGCATTTTCTTTTGTACTACAGTCGATAAGAAAAAAGTCTGAAGAATCTGCCCTCATTTACGTCATGATATATAAGTTAATTTGTGTAAGCATCAATAAGAAAAAAGTCTGAGGAATTTGCCCTCATTTACGTCATGATATATAAGTTAATTTGTGTAAGCATCAAGCCTGCAATTATTGGACTGCAACATGATTTGGTATACAAGGATAACTGTTTGCACCAATGAATGCTGTTCTTTTATCCAAATTTTCTGCATTTTACATGTTACGTTTATGTCATCGACTGCTGGCACGTGGAAAATACATTCAAAGGATTGACATTACTGTATAGGTAGTCCTCAATGTACGGCCATAATTGAGCCTGCACTTTCGTTTGCAATTTGTGATGATCACAAACTTTACAAACTTTTTTGCAGTGGTCTTAAGCCAACACAACAGTCACAAAGCCAACATGGCAGTCATAAAGCAAATGACCATCATTAAACAAAAATCTTCTCTCCGGGGGTGTTTTGCCAAAAACCAGAAGTAAATGCCAATTTCTGGGGTGGAAAAACATAGTAAATCATGGTCACATGACCGTGGACACTGCAAATGGCCATAAATGTAAGACAGTTACCAAGTGCCAAAATGCAGTCATGTGACTCGGGGGGAGTGGGGAAAGAGATGGATGTCAGAACTTCAATCTGGGTTGTATGTCCCATTTTTCAGGATCTGTTATAACTTCAAACTGGTCATAACTTGAGGACTACCTGTATTCAGTGCCACTTTCATATGCTGGTATCTTCTACATCAGGGGCCTCCAACCTTTTGGGCACCAGGGACCAGTTCCTTGGAGAGAGGTTTTTCTGTGGACTGGGGGGGACGTGGTTTTGCATGTTGCCTGCATCCCGCAGATGGGGCTTCACTTGTTTGTGGGGCCTGGTTGCTGGTAAGCCGCAGATCGGTGCCGGTCCATGAACCAGAGGTTGGGGGCTCCTGTTCTAGATATGTTGGAGATCAACTGGAGGTCACCAGTTGGAGAAGCCATAATACATGAAGCCTCATACTTTGTGGGGGGGAGGGAAGGGAATTCAGCATCACCTCTGACAAGCTCACTAAATATTAGCACATATGGATCATGCATTCAAGAGCAAACTACATTGTTTAGTAATTTAGTGTGTTTAAAAAGCAAGTTTAAATTGGTCAGGTTTATTTTAAAGGAATCAGCCTTTGAATCTGCAACTTTCTAGGCAGAGATGTTGCTCACTCCACTTTTGCTCCCTTTGGCAGGGCAGGGAGAATATAAACAATCGTGAACAAGTGGGAAAACATATGCACGAATTTTGCAAAATTAGAAGCTTACTCCAGACTCCACAACAAAAGAGGCACATATGAGCAGAATAACCCTTGCTCTTAGGATTTGTTCCATTCATTTTTTTTTATTCCATAGGATAAACCTGAATTGGGTTTAATTTCTAAGCAAACAAGGAGTTTAAACTTCCATCTCCAATCAATAGGAAAACTTTGCTTCCGTATATTTAGTGCATTATTAGCAGCAAATACAAATTTTTACAGTTTACTGCATCTTTAGAGTGCTTTTCGTTTTGCTATGCTCATTAATGCAACTAATGGTTTTATGTTGGAACTATACGGAATTAAACTGTGTTTAATTTATATGGCTGACAAACCTTGCAGAGCACCACAGTAAACGTATTTTTGTACAGTAATGGAAGCATGCCTTCCTGTTTTATTTTCCTGTATTTCTATAAAATTGTGCAATTTTTAAATCAGTTTTAAAAAAATAAACTTTTCTCTGTGGCTTCAAGTTCATGGCTTAGCTGGACACTTGCATTATTTATTTCTGCTACTGGTGAGGGTTTTCTTATTATTTGAAGTTAATTTGTTTTATTTTTTACCAAATAATACCAAGACAAAAGCTTTCTTTGTATTACGCCTTCCCACCAGTGAGGCACAGATTTTGATGGATGTAACCATGGTAGTTCTGTTAAAAATGGTGGTCACACACACACAAAAAAAAAGACACTGTACCAAGAGCTGCAAGTTTGTTTGTTTTTTAATTTAAAAAAATGGCAAATCATTGTTTCTTCAAATCAGACAAAGCTTCCCTGAAAGAGGAATAATGCTTCAGGCAAATAATTCTGAACAGTGCAAAACTCACCAAAATTACAAACATCTCCATGGATACAGTATTCAACTGCAGGTAACCAGGAAAGCTCTTGAACTGTGATCTAACTCAGTTTTGAAATCTGTGCAACCAAGAGATGAAATTCAGAGGCACATCCAGTTTACCATAATTTTGCATAGCAATATATCTTGAAGGTGAGAAGAGCTAGTAAACCAGCTCTAAGAATGAAATCAAATGAAATATGCCTCAGATTCATTTAGAAGTATGCAAGTGTTAACTAGGGACAGGTTTTTCAGGCTTGCAACTCAAAAATCTCTATTGAGGATGCTTTCAAATGTTCCATATCTGTAGTTACAAGGGGTGTTTCCCAACTGAGATTGGTGTAAATGTGTAGCAATTACATGTTTTGACAGAATCGTATTTGTTACTACTGTTACATATTGGTTACTACTGATCAGTGGTGCTAGTAATGGCAACTGAAGAAGCAAAATGTTTTCAAAGAAAAACCAAGAAAGTCTGGTTGCCTTTTGAAAAGCACGTTTGGGACAACTTAAAAGACTTACATCACAGCCAATGTTAGAACGTTGTATCTTGAAATATTATGTTAGGCATACCATATTGGACAGCAAAAATCCAGCCAATCAGTAGAAAGATCTCATTATTTGTTTCTAATTTTTCTAGACAGCACTAAATAAATTTCAGTTTGGACTAATGGATAAAGTAAGTTGAGTTTTTTTTTCTCTCCTACGATGGAATGAAAAATGACCATGTCATTTGTGTGTGGTACATTACATCAACAAATGTTCATGTGTGTACTGAATATTCCAGTGAAATACATTACCACAACCGTCATAAATCATCATCACACTTCTGGAAAGAAAGACTAACTCCATTTAACTCCCTGCAGTTAAAATTGATAAGGAAGAAAGGGAAGAGTTTGCTATGATCAATAACTATTTAACTTTGATTGTCATCCTGAAACATTATCCAATAAGATAAGGATCTGTTTTCCTCCAAACATAAAAGCTTACTGAAGCAAACTAAAGACTTCTAAAAAATACTTTAAAACTTCAATTTAACAGAGCTCCATTTAGCAAATTTTGAAGAGGACAGACCAAATTTGTTTGGAAGAAAGGACAAAGTTCATTTTTTTTTCCAGAGTTTTCTGTCCTACTGATATAATTCATTTTCTATTTACATCATTTACATAATTATATAATTAACATCTTTTGTGTCAATTGAGGTCTTCTGTGTATTGCAAATGATGAAAATTGGCACAATTGACACCAATGATGAAAATTATGTAATTACGTTAATTATCAACACTCAATTTTAATAGAAGTTTGCATTTAGCTAACACCCATTCCCCCAAATGGGTCATTAAATCAATGTTGCACTCTTATAACTTTTTAGCCAAATATGTAGATTAAAACAGACTCTTTGAAATCATTATCCCAGAGAACAGACACCAGAGTCTAACTGGATCATAATTCCATCATTCCATGGGATTTTCCCATAGCTCCTTCAGGATTTTTTCTACACACAATCAAATTAATCTTCCCTGCATTTCTTCTGCTGATTTCATATACAGCATAATAGCAATAGCACTTAGACTTATAGGCCACTTCCCAGTGCTTTACTAGCCCTCTCTAAGCAGTTTACAAAGTCAGCATATTGCCCCCAACAAAACTCATTTTACCGACCTTGGAAGGATGGAAAGCTGAGTCAACCTTGAGCCGGTTAGGATCGAACTCCTGAAGTGAGCAGTGAGTTAGCCTGCAGTACTGCATTCTAACCACTGTGCCCCCATGGCTCTTATATAATATTTCAGGGCTGTGTCCTGTTTTTAAAAGTCTAGTTCGTTTTGGATAAAACCAATAACATCTGATGTTCTAAGAAAAGAGAAAATTTTCAGCCTGCAGCAAAGTTGATTCAACTGAATGGTTGATGTTCAAAACATCTGTTTTGGCTTTGAAACGGGCAGTTCCAACTTTACCAGAAGCAATCCACTTCTTTGAAACCGCTCTTTTGTACTGCAGTTGGAAAAACTAGTTTCAACCTTATAATGCTTTGAGGGGTACCTGGTGCTCTCTGAGCTTGGTTGTTTTCTTGCAGACATGCATTACTCAAGCTAGGTAACATCAGTGCAAGTAGGGATTTGCTCTTAATTTATATTCTAGTGCAGACATGTCAAACTCACGACATCACATGACGTCGCGCAACGTATCGGGTCGGTTTTGCCATTGCCGGCAATGGGGTGGGCCCAGCTTCCGGTTGATGTGTCTGGCCTACGGGCTGACAGTTTGACACCCCTGTTCTAGTGGCTTGCCCTGAGAGTGTTGGTGGGAGTAGTTTTGAAGTTTCTTTGGTTGGGCTGTTTACTGTTCGCTTGTTTGGCAGTTCCTTGATTGGGGTATTGTTTACCTCTTGATTGTTGATCTGATATTAATCTTGGTTAGACATCAGGCCAACAATCAAGAAGTAAACAATACCCCCCACTCCCTAGTAGCACTGATGGTATTACCTCCTTTGGGTAATAAAATAACTACAAGAAAACAACCAAGCTCAGAGAGAATGCCAAGGACCCCTCATTTCAACCCTGAGCTACAAATATTCTCCTTTATCAGTTATAGTGTTTTGTCCCTCCACTTCTCAGGGAGCTGCACTGACTACCTATTGGTCTCCGAACACAATTCAAAGTGTTGGTTATGACATATAAAGCCCTTTATGGCAATGGGCCAGGATACTTGCGGGACCGTCTTCTGCCTCATGAATCCCAGCGACCGGTCAGGGCGCATAGGGTTGGCCTCCTATGAGTCCCGTCTATTAGGCAGTGTCATCTGGCGGGGCCTAGGGCAAGGGCCTTCTCCGTTGCTGCCCCAGCCCTCTGGAACCAGCTTCCCTCAGAGGTTCGTACTGCTCCCTCCCTCCTAGCTTTCCGGAAATTGCTGAAGACGCATCTATGCCGACAGGCTTGGGGCGTATGAGCTGTGCTCTGCCCCTGGGCCCTAGGAAGGTCCCTCCATCAGCGACTGTGAGCTGATTGTGTTTGTATGTTATATGAATGCAATTAATTTTTAAATTTTTTATTGCATTATTGTTGTGAGCCGCCCTGGGTTCTAGGAGAAGGGCGGCATATAAATTTGAATAATAATAAATAAATTTGGGAGACAGTGATCCTGTGGTTAAAGAAGAGTACATCTGGCCATTTGGATGTTGCTGCCTTATTATCAGTAACCCTCATTAATGGCCAAGTTGGTAGGGATAGCTGGGAGCTATGCCAGTGTAAAATCTGGAAAGCTTTGGATGCAACAGATAGCAATAGCATTTGGTCTTATATACCGCTTCACAGTGCTTTACAGCCCTCTCTAATTGGTTTACAGAGTCAGCCTACTGACCCCAACAATCTGGGTCATCATTTTACCAACCTTGGAAGGATGTAAGGCCGAGTCAACCTTGAGCTGGTGAGAATCGAACTGCAGAACTGCTGGCAGTCGGCAGTCAGCAGAAGTAGCCTGCAGTACTGCATTCTAGCCACTGCGCCACCAAGGCGCTAGATGTTAGAAGTCCATGCTATTCTTCCTTCTCAAAAGCATCAATTGAACTTTGGTAGGGATAGCTGGGAGCTATGCCAGTGTAAAATCTGGAAAGCTTTGGGTGCAACAGATAGCAATAGCATTTGGACTTATATACCGCTTCACAGTGCTTTACAACCCTCTCTAAACAGTTTACAGAGTCAGCCTACTGACCCCAACAATCTGGGTCCTCATTTTACCGACCTCGGAAGGATGGAAGGCTAAGTCAACCTTGAGCTGGTGAGAATCGAACTGCAGAACAGATTGGAGGAAGCATCAAAATCAGATTTTATTTTATTTTGCTGATCACCTCTCTAGATAAGCATAAGGATACAGAAGGCCAGCTGGCAAATTTGTGTTGAAGAACCCCGAATCTACCACCACAGCAAGCATGATCAGTATGCCAAGCTGACTGCAGAGAAATGGCATGAGATGCCAGATTGAATTGGAAGGAGACCAAGGGTCAGAAGACACTCTTTACATCAGGGTTTCTCCATCTGGGCAATTTTAAAATGTGTGGGCTTCAATTCCTAGAATTTCCTGGTCAGCATGCTGCCCAGGGAATTCTGGGAGTTGAAGTCCAGACATTTTAAACTTGCTAAGGTTGAAAAACAATGTCATAAAAGTAATACAGCATTATTATTGTCTTGTGGGCTTCTAGACCCAAGCCCTTAAACTGCAGAATATAGAATTCTGAATTCAAACATAATGAACTATAATTCCTGCCTTTCCATATGTGTAGGGGATGGACGCATCAATGTGTCTCAGTGTAAATCTGTTCATACATGCATCCATCATAATAGCTTCCAAATCCCCCCCCTTTTTTTAATCCGAGTTACTTGCCCTGGCAATTGAGTTTCTTTTTCAATTATTAGAAATGATTTTACATGCCACTGCAAATTACTCAGGGATCAAATGTTTCAGCAGAAGAAAAGAAATGATAACGCTTCTCAGGCCTATGATTTATGAAAACAATCAAAATCCAGATTAAAACAGCTTTGGAAAAGCTATTAAATGTTCAGGAAGAGAGATTCAAAAGAAAAAACACAGGTGTAACGCAGCAATGTGACATAGGTGGAAGACTGACTGCATTTGCAAACTACTGGCAAGTCAGCATAATTTGTTTTTAAAATGAAAAAGGAGAAAAATCAATCTGTCAGCACTTTTACCAAGCAATAATTTCCACTCAAGACTGAAATTATTAAAAGACCTTTGCCAGATATCACGACAGTATACCTGAATGCTTCGTAAGCCTGGGTAAATAACCCAGACTTGGATAAAAGTGTTTTTTTCTTTGAGTAACAATCTATTACCAGAAGACAACAGGAACATTTAAATTGATTTAAAAAGTTTGACCCTCACTGGGTAAAAAGGACTGTCTGATAAGTGGTTTGGGTAACGAAAGAAAAAGTTTGGGAAGCGCAGGTGTGCTTTGTCACAAATCTGTTTCTGAGGATGGCTTCATTAAACTTCTCTGTAAATAACCAGAGCTATCAGCGTGCCTGGCTGAGGAATTCTGGGAGTTGAAGTCCACAAGTCATAAAAGAGCCAAGTTTGAAGACCCCTGTCCTAGACCCTTCTCATGTAGGGACTGCTTTGCTTAACAACCAAGCTGTTGGTCCCAGTGAGGTCGCTCAGTGAGGACTACCTATATCCCCATCACAAGATAATATTGCGAGCCATTTCCCATGCATTTCTATGATGCCTGTTTCAAACTTTATTTGCAATTTGTAACAGAGGAGGGAAAACAGCCATTCTGATGTTTATCGATCCCCAGGCCCTCATAAACACTTGTGCAGGCTGGTGGAAGGGACACCGTTATACAGCCAGATATCAGCATCTGTACACTGATTCATTGCAGGGAATGAAATGGGCACTTTCTTAGATCAGCGGTTCTCAACCTATGGGTCGCGACCCCATTTGGGGTCGAATGACCGTTTCGCGGGGGTCGCCGGACACCGTGGTCCGCCATCTTGTTTGTTTTTTTTGTTGCGCGCGCGCTGCGCATGGGCAGATCGGCCCGTCACGGTTCAGGCCGTCGCGCACGTGCCACGCATGCGCGGATCGGCCTGTCGCGGTCCGCCATTTTGTTTTGGTTTTTTTTTCTGTCGTGCGCGCGCCGCGCATGCACGGATCGGCCCGTCACGGTTCAGGCCGTCGCGTGCGTGCCACGCACGCGCGGATCGGCCCGTCGTGGTCCGCCATTTTGTTTTGGGGTTTTTTCCGTCGTGCGCGCGCCGCGCATGCGTGGATTGGCCCATCGCGGGTTGGGGTCACGCCGCGCATGGGCGGCGCAAGTGGGGTCTCAACCTGAAAAAGGTTGAGAACCACTGTCTTAGATGAAGAACTTTGGGACCCATCAATCATCCGGTGCAGAAATAAAATAAAATAAAATAAAACATGGCATGTGATCAAATCCCAAATGAAAAAAAAAAAACAACCATTCAGACTGTATTGGGACACAATATAAGTCACCTTGGCTTCAATAATTAGGTTTAATTTCAAGCTCTGACGTCTGCAAAATATTCTGGGCTCTTACATCTTTTTTCCTCTCTTTTTAATTGGAAACTTAGGGCTCCAGAGAAGCAACTTTTCATGCTAGCAAATATTCCATCCAGAAGAGCGATGAATTTCTAGTTCAAAGCAACGGCTTCGCTTCCCTCAGTCCTTAAGGGTTAAAAGTAAGATGGGAACTTCTTCTCAGTGCAGGAATAGTTTTGTGTTCTCTGGATGTTCGCTGCGACCTCTGCTAGTGGTCAGAACAGTCTTAAGGTCTCCACAAAATGTAGACACACTTTAAAACCCTACAATGCACCATCATTTAACAGAAATCTCTCCTCTACAAGGTTTAAGAAGGCATCAACTGAATCATCCTGATTTAAGCTATAAATAGGACCAAATATTTTCCTTCTTGCTTTTCTTTTTTTTTTCTTTTTTTTTTTTTTTGGCTTTGCTTACTTGAAACACATTTTTGGCAGAATAAAAAGGCTTATGGCTTCTTAAGGCCAGAGAACATAGTGAGGTTTAACTTGGTATCCTGTGATAGAAGTAAATATATCCTAGCTCTATGGGTGGCTGTTCCGAGGCACAAACTTTAAGGTCGTTGTAGATAACCCACCTGAAAAGGAGAAAGAAGGAAATGCAGTGAACATCATGAAATTAAGTTAAATGGATATGGAACACCTACAACAGCTGGCCCCACTACCACCATCCCCAACATCTTACTTGATTAAGAGCATATGTTGATTTTTCTTATCTGGAGAATTAGGATAAGGAACAAGCAGCAGTCTGACTCCTTCGGACATTTAAAAATCAATTTGTGTTTGGCTCTTAATCCACTTATTCAAAACCACTACTATCATGGGAGCCAGCCTTGTTCGTTTGTTTGTTCATTCATTCATTTGTTCATTCATTCATTCATTCAAGAAATGGAATTTTCTGACATGGTTTTCCATAGACGTCTATAGAGATTCTCAGTCATCCAAGTCATGGTTGTCCCAAAAATGCTTTTCCAAAAGGCAGATGGACTGTTCTTTCCTTGAGGAAGAAGAATACATTCCACTTCTTATCTAAGAAGCTTCATCAGCTCTGACCAAATGGTGGAGGATGAAAGGATTTATATTTATATTGCTGGCAGTCATCTGCTCATTAGGCATTCTTTCTGAGAGTCACTGAGGCCACTTAAAGGGAATTTATAAATCCTTCCATCCTCCAAACGTCTTCAAGGAAAAAGACAAGTCCAGCTGCATTTTGAAAAAGCACTTTGGGTTTCCATAGAAGTGCCAATCTCAAAATGTTTGTCCAACTTTTGGGCACTGCGTAACATTAGTAACACAAGCAGTAATGTCACACTACATTACCTTCCTTCCTTTTTCAGATGACAAACATAATGGCCGCTCATGGTAGATGTTCCCATATGACTGATGAAGCCAAAGAGTTCATATCCTGCCCAAGAAAATATCAAGAGTATAATGAGCAAAGTCATGATGAAGACGGTCCAGAAATCTTGCCCACATTCCTATAATAACAATTCCTTAATCAGCTAACTCCTGATATTCTTGTTGGTCCCCTTTCTTAAAAAAATAATTTCAGGAATAAAATGGACATTTTTGAAAATTGCAAACCCACATGCCTATAGATCACTAAGTATTGCACTGTAGCTTCTCAGCATATATAAACCCTGCAAATATATTGTCTGTGTGGTTGTCATGAATCAAATCTACTTTAATGCTATTTTCTATAAAAGATGACATAGCATAGAAGCCCTCAGCAATATTCAACCTTGCCTGGACTGCACGCAATATATCTCAGAATATTTTTTTATATATATTTCAGACATTTATTATCTCCCTTAAAAGTTCCATAGTTAGGTGCATCAAGCATTTCTTGGTATTCTCAGGCTATTTTGATTGTGCTGCTGCATTAATTGATGCTCAACAAATTTTAACTGCTGTCTAAAAGCTCCATCCTGTGGTTTATTTTTCCTGCAAGAGTTATGATGGTTAAAAAAATAATGGTTAAAAAAGCAGGAAATGCTGCAAACAAATTGAAGCATGAGGAGAAGGTCGTAAAGACCCCTGCCAAAACTCATACATGCATCTTTCAGTAGAGGCCTTTTATGATAGCTATTTTATATTGTTTCAGACCAGTGGTCCATGTCAGCATTTTTAAATGATTTTTGCTAGCTGATGAAGTATTGAGGAAAAGCTGAGATCATTCAGTGATGCCAAAGATTGAACTAGGATCATCTAAAGGATTGTTTAACACAGCAAAAATGAAATTTGACATCAATATTTAACCGAAAGCAGAAATCCGCCCTGTTCTTTAGTTATTATCATGCGTATAATATACATATGATAAGTTCATACGGATGTAACATTGCAATCACTGGCGTATTAAAACAAGTGAAAAGTCCGAAAGCATATTGTCCTAACCCAGCGGTTCTCAACCTTTTCAGGGGCTCGACCCAGCCCACATCGCGCATGCGCGGCGCGATGGGGCGCATCGCGCATGCGCGACGGGGCGCATCGTGCAAGTGCGGCGTGATGGGGCGCATCGTGCATGCGTGGCGTGATGGGGCGCATCGCGCATGCGCGGCGGCCCGCATCGCAAAGGGGAAAAAAATGGCCGTCCCAAAAAAAAATGGCCGACCAAAATTAAAAAAAATGGCGGGCCCGCATTGCGCATGCGCGGTGCGATGGCCCGCATCGCAAAGGGGAAAAAATGGCCGACCCAAAAAAAATGGCCGACCACAAAAAAAATGGCGGACTGCGGTGTTTGACGACCCCGTGAAATGGTCGTTTGACCCCAAATGGGGTCGCGACCCACAGGTTGAGAACCGCTGTCCTAACCTAATCTAAAAAAGAAAAAAGAAATGCTAACCACTGTTTTCTTTCCTGCGTATTTCTTCAGCTTTTATGCAATCCCGATAGATTATACACAGATTCCTATTAGTCAGAACTAACCTATATTACTTACTTATTTATTTATTTATTTATTTATTTATTTATTTATTTATTTATTTATTTATTTATTTATTTATTGATTAAATGACTATGCTGCCCATCTGACTGATGCAGTGACTCTGGGCAGCTTACCCATCGCTGCTCGTTTTATAGCTATTCCAATTGATGCATCTGATATGGATAGAGAAACAATTCATAAGTGTAAACCCACATATTTGGGAAGGGGAAAATGAATAACATATGTAACGTAGTCGGGAGAAACTTACTTCCTGGTCCATCTTTAATCCGGGGTCCTTCCGGATCAGATTCTGCAAGGATGTTAGCATTCACATGGTTTTCTATAGTCATGACCTCAGAAGCTACTTCAGTTTCTTCCTCTGGTTCAGGGTGACTAAAGATCCACTCCAATGCATGTTCCAAGTTGTTATTCTTCCAGACAAAATAGCATGGAATGATAAAATAGACAGAGAGCTATCAATATCTTGTCATCGCTGTGATAGCATTTTCTCTTAATGAGCTGCTGTTGTTTTCCAAGAATAGACAAGTATACATACAGGTAATCCTTGACTCATCATGACCAGTGACTTAGTGAATGTTCAAGGTTACGACAGACCCCCTCCCCAAAAAGGTACTTATTACCTGGATTTGAAGTTCCAATGGCTGCCCCCCCTCCCGTGGTCATAGGATTGCATTTGGGGGGCTAAGTAACTGGCCCATATTTACAGCTATGTGCAGCATTCTGTGGTCACGATTGTGAATTACAGTATTTGTTGACAGAAATCAGTGTTTACTTTTGGTGTTCACAAAAAAACAACAATACCAAAGTAAAGGCCCATTTCAGGCAGTGGGTTCAGTTAATGACCATGACATCTGTTTAACTATCACTGCAAAAAAATCAGGTCAGTCATATGATGACCCAATGGCATGCTTTTGACCATACTTTTATGCTTGGTTATGCTCATTAATTCAGGATTACTTGTATACCATTGTACGGAGGGATTACAACTTGTATAATTGAGGTAAGCATGTTAGCAGAAGAGACCCTGGTTAGGAAAAGCTGTTCTAGCTTCTTCTCGGGGGGGGGGGGGCTGGAGTAGAAAACCTCCAAGGTCCCTTTCTATTCTATTCTATTCTATTCTATTCTATTCTATTCTATTCTATTCTATGCTATGCTATGCTATGCTATGCTATGCTATGCTATGCTATGCTATGCTATGCTATTCTATTCTATTCTATTCTATTCTATGCTATTCTATGCTATGCTATTCTATTCTATTCTATTCTATTCTATTCTATTCTATTCTATTCTATTCTATTCTATGCTATGCTATGCTATGCTATGCTATTCTATTCTATGCTATTCTATGCTATGCTATGCTATGCTATGCTATGCTATTCTATTCTATTCTATTCTATGCTATTCTATGCTATGCTATTCTATTCTATTCTATTCTATTCTATTCTATTCTATTCTATTCTATTCTATTCTATTCTATTCTATTCTATTCTATTCTATGCTATGCTATGCTATGCTATGCTATGCTATTCTATTCTATTCTATTCTATGCTATTCTATGCTATGCTATGCTATGCTATGCTATTCTATTCTATTCTATGCTATTCTATGTTATGCTATTCTATTCTATTCTATTCTATTCTATTCTATTCTATTCTATTCTATGCTATTCTATTCTATTCTATTCTATGCTATTCTATTCTATGCTATTCTATGCTATGCTATATTCCATATTCTATTCTATTCTATTCCCTATTCTATTCTATTCTATTCTATTCTAATTCTATATTGCAAATAGAATCTACTGTCAATGCCTTCCCATGTCTGATACATCCCAGAAGAGTAGCTGAGCATGCAAGTATATACTTAGATGATTTGCATTAAAGCAACAAAACATTTGTAACATTTTTTAAAGCTAGCACAAGTTGCTTTGCCCTTTAGGCTCTCTGTTCCACTAACATCTTGTCAATATATACTATGAGGGTTTCAGTGAAATTTTTTGATAATTTCAAGCCCTGTAAAACAATTAGGATATAAGCAGAACAAATGAGCACTATTAGATTACAGATACTGTTGAACTACAACCCCCAGCATGCCCTGGGGTTGTTTAAATCTGGAGGGCTTTTCCTAGAGGTGCATTAATACTTGTCTGTGTTACTTAATAACCTGCATTCTCAGTGTGACTCTTAGATAGTCTTGCTATAGAAGTTCCCTAATTCTCAAGGAGAGTCAGCAAAATGTACTGCTTAAACCATACATGTACTCCTCGACCACAATCAAGCTCAAAATTTATGTTGCCAAGCAAGACATTTGTTAAGCGAATTTTGCCCCATTTTACAACCTTTCTGCCGCAGGTGTTAAGTGAACCACTGCAATTGTTAAGTCAGTAACAATTGGTTGGTTAAGTGAATTTGGCTTCCCCATTGACTTTGCTTGTCAGACAGTCACAAGAGGGGATCATATGACCCCAGGACACTGAAACCGTCTTAAAGGTGAACCAACTAGTACCAAGCATTTGAATCTTGATTAGGTGACCATGGGGAAGCTGCAACGGTCATAAGTGTGAAAAACCAATCATAAGTCACTTGATTCAATGTTGTTGTAACTTCGAACCTTCACTTGGCAAGTGGTTGTAAATTGAGGACTACCTATACCAGTGATGGCGAACCTTTTAGAGACCGAGTGCCCCAACTGCAACCCAAAACCCACTTATGCATCGTTGGGTGCCAGGTGGGTGTGGCCCATTGAGTGGGCGTGGCTGCGGTGATAACGGCAGACTGGGTGGGACTAAAAAGTTCAATCAATCAATTCCAACTCTGCAAGATCTTTTTTTTTCCCTGCGAGAAGTTGAAATTGATTGATTGAACTTTTTTTTTTTTGTACATGGTGGCAGAGGCCTAAAGCGAAAAGGTTTTATAGAACCCAGCTGAAGGCCTAGGACTGGGGCGACTGTGTGTGTGCCCATAGAGAGGGCTCTGAGTGCCACCTCTGGCACCCGTGCCATAGGTTCGCCACCACTGACCTATACTTTTGTCTGCCCTCTTCCAAGAGGGCCATCATCAATTTAATGATGATTAACCAAATCTAACTCATACTCTTCCTTTAACGAATTTGCCACTGCTTGATTAAAGTTTTTTTAATTAGTTTATAATATAAAATACAAAACCAAGAAAGAAAATAGTAAGAAAAATAGGGGTGAGAAAAGGGAAGAGAAAAATGTAGGGAAAAGGGGAAAAAAAGCGCATTGACTTCCGACTCCCATTGGTTCAGGAGAACAAGATAATAACATCAAACTTCAACTTTTTATTTATACATAACAGGATAAACTAGCCATTTCTATAACAACAAACCTGTCTAATGGGTAAAACCCAGAATCAAAGTTTCATTTTTTTTCCACCTCAAGCACAAGGTCCAGAAGCACTTTCCAAGTAGAAACAAAAGTATTTATATATTATTATTATTTTAAATCAAAGCAGTCAGTTTAGCCATCTCTGCTAACTCTATCAACATTTGCAGCCATTCGTTCACTGTGGGAATAACAGCGTCCTCCCATATTTTTTTTATTTAAAGATATATATTTGTACATGTAAACCAGGAAAAAATTCAAGTTAACTGCTATCCAACTTAATACACTCGATTGAGATTTGTAAACATTCTCCCCTCCGTATGACAAGATTTAACTATTTTCTTTGATTGGTGTTTCTCTTGTATGTAGTCTATCCAATGTTTCCAGTCTAACATTTTTGTGCATAAAATTATCTTGTCACAAAGTTGCTGCTGCTAGCAAGAGTCAGAAGACTTGTATAGCTGGGGATGTGACGTTAGTTTATTGTCACATTCCTATGGGGTCATAGGGGAGGAAACATCTGCCTTTGGGCTACCAACAAATCCCAAATAATTTTCAGGAAAACTCACTGCTGCCCGTAGTGCCTGAAGAGCTACATTCCGCTGAAATCCCATAGAGGAAATTATGGCTACCATCTCTTCTGGAGGCTGATTATCCAACCCTGGAGGACCTCCTGACCCTCCTGTTCGGGAAAATGCCGTTCCCCCATACCCAGGGATGGGTAAAGGCTCTGCAAAATCTGGAACAAAATGGAAGGTATTCATTAATTCACGTCTATGGGGGTTTTCAGTCATCCAGGTCATGGTTGTCCCAAAGATGCTTTTTCAAGAGGCAACTGGACTTCCTTTGTTTTTCCCTGAAGACGTTTCGCTTCTCATCCAAGAAGCTTCTTCAGTTCTGAACTGAAGAAATTGAAGCAGCTTCTTGGAAACTGAAGAAACGGAAGATGCAGAACATCTTCAAGGAAAAACAAAGAAAGTTCAGTTGCCTCTTGAAAAAAGCACCTTTGGGATATTCATTCATTCATTCATTCATTCATTCATTCATACATACATACATACATACATACATACATACATACATACATACATTATACCTGTAGACTGCAAAATCAATGCCCACCTGTATTCAAGCAAGGCAAATAATTGATTAGAATTTTTGCCGTTTTCCTCTTGAAATGTCATTCACCTCAACTACTGACATGTTGTCATTGGGAAAATGGTACACTATGTAAATTACTAAAGAGACCCTTGTACAATTGCAAAAAGAAAAAGGCAGAAATCAGATCTAATGTGGTGACAGACCTTTACCTCACTGTTGAGTTACATCTTTGTAGGATACCAAGCACAGAAGAATTTGTAAACTGGGGAGAGAGAGAGACCAGTTTCTCAATTGGAGGCCATTTAAGTATTAAATAAAAATAATGTGAGTCGACTTCCGGTTCCGGATCGCGGCGCCTCTAGCCACACGGGGAGATTTGTCTCCTCGTTTGGCTAGTTTCCCTCCGTCGGTAGACCCCTGCGGGAATCGAAAGTTGCGCCTGGAGGACGCGACTACCGTCAACGAGGCTGCGCTCAGCTGCAGAGGAGCGGCGGCTTCTCTAACTGTCTGAGCTGACTCTGAGGGCTGACGGAGCAGAAGACCGGCCATAAAATGGCCGATCACCTAGCCGCACCAACCGCAAGTCACAAGAACAACTAAGCATGAAGAACCACCGTGGTGAATCCGGGTGAGACCTTTCCTTCCCTCGCTATCCTGATTTTTCCTGTAAGAGTTTCTATTTTCCCTTATTAAGAAAGCGGTGGCGTGTGTTACAGATATCGCTGCAGGATGTAAGCTGTTTCAAGTAAAGCTGCCCTTGTAATTGACTGATGGTGATTTTTGTCAATGCCAATGGTGTTCAAGTGATGCTCCAGTTGTTTTGGGAATGCACCCAAGGTGCCTATTACTATTGGTACTTCCTTTCTTTTGCCACTGTTGTCCTATTTCTATTTGCAGGTCTTTGTATTTTGTTATCTTCTCTAGTTGCTTCTCCTCTATTCTGCTGTCTCCAGGTACTGCCACGTCCACTATCCAGACTTTTTTGTCTGTCTTATTGAAAATCATTAAGTCTGGGGTGTTTATTACTATTGTGAGAACAAATGTAGGAATGACCCAAGTATTTACTAAACTTGGCTCTGTAGCAATGGCTACAGTGCCAACCTTTCTGCTACAAATCTTCCCCTGAATAGTAACTGATATTTAAAGATGTTAATTGTTTTTCACAAATAAATACTGTAGAAGCTAAAAAAAAAAAAGAAAGCGGCGGCGGCCTATACGTGGAAAGAAGAGCTAAAAAGAAAAGGATTAATTTTTGTGTGTGTGGTTGTTGTTGTTTTTTTACTATCTGACTGCTGTGGGCTGAATTTCAGGGGAAAGAAGGGGAAAAGAGACATTGTTACTTTTCTTTTTTAATTTGATAATGTAGAAGACAGTTTTTGTTGATTCTTTTAAAAAAAAAGAAAGAGAAAATTTTCCTTTTTTGTTCTTTAACTGGATTAACTTGGGGGGGGGAAGAAAAAAAACTTTATAGTCCACTGAGGACATCTGGTGGTGAAAAAGCAAAACTTCAACTGTATTTCTCCCTGTTATTTGAAGAGTATTGGATAATAAAAGAGAAAAAATAACTGGACAGCTGGGTGGTGAAGCTGGCTATTAAACTTTTGGAGGCAGATATTTGTGGATTTTTCTTAAGTAGTCTCTAATAAAGGAATAGGCAAAGCTACCACCAAAATGGCTGAAAGTTATCCACATCTTGACTATGATTTAATACTGGAAAAAATATTAGAAGTTAGAGAAGATTTTAAAACTTATTGGAAATCTTGGAGAAAATCCAAAGATGCCACCTTCGAATCTTATATTGACCCTTTAATAATGAATCAAGTTATGGAACAAGGAACAATAGAAGATGAACAGAATAATCCTGAACAGACCTACTTACAACTTAAAGAGACAGAGACACTATTCTTACAACCTAATTGTGAATCTGCATTAAGAGAAAATGTGGAAACCACTGAATCAATTAATGTTACGTGTTACCTACAATTGATGGACAATTTTGATGACCAAGAAATAACTGTAATTGACCCAACTCAATTACCAAAAATAACAAAGATTGACACCCAGACACAACTTTTTGGAAATTACAATAAAGAGGAAAGGGAAAGAAAATTTGTTCAGTTTGAATCTGCTAGGAATCCTTGTAATCAAATCTTGAGGTTTGATAACCGAAAAGCCTTACTATGGGAACCAAATTGGCAAAGAAAGAAAGCTAGAGTCAGGTTTAAATGTGATACAAAATGTTATTTGATGGGTTAAAAAGGCTTAGAAATTGTGTCTGATTTAACGATGAATGAAGGATGTAAATTTACTGTTACTATGGTTGATAATAATTTGAGGGAGTTAATCTTTCTAGAGGACAAGAAGACCTTATAGAAGTAGATTGACGAAATGATTGAATATATCTAGTAAAAAAGGAAAAAAGAAATAGAATATGTCTGATTTAATTAGGAATGAAAGATGAGAATTGCCTGATATTATAATTGACAAGTATTTGAAGATATAAACTTTATCAAGGCCTTAAAAAGATTTTTTTCTTTTTGTTTTATAGATGTAGATTGATGAAATGATAGAATATATTCTTAAAAATAGAACTGTATTTGTTGGACTTATATTATTATTTTAAATATGATAATTATGTTGTAATAGAGAGAGAGGAAGAGTTATTTGTGATAAGGGGAAAAAATTTGTCTCAATGAACGATTGTGTATTAAGGATACCTGAAATCACAATTATATACCTACTAAAATGTAGTCGGAGTATGACAACTGTAATGAGTACAGCCTAAAAACAGGATAGAGATTATAATTGCATGTGTTTGATGACCTTTGTAATTGTATAAATTTTAATAAGCAATATCATATTCAATTTGAGCTATATTTGCATGACTTTGTCTTTGAATGATTGGACATCCTGATCACCACGTTGTGTCCTAAGCTTTTGGGGAAAGATGGGAAAAATCAGTAAAAAAAAAATTTATCTTTTATTTTTTTTTAAAAGGAAAGAAATATTTACTGAGAAGATTAAAATAGAAGTATTAATGTATAATACAGATAGGGAAATTTGGAGACAGGAGTTGCTCGGACATTACTCCTGAACTGCATCTGAAGAAAGGAGAGGAGAGAGGAAAGAGTGAAGGAGGGGAGAAGGAAGTAGGAAGGTTGGAGGAGAAGAGGAGGAGTGGAGAGAAAGGGAAGGAGAGGGGTGGGGGAAGAGGGAAGTAGGGAAGAGAAGAAAAGGAGAAAGAAGGTAGAGAAGAAAGAGTGTGGATGCGGTGAAAGGGGAAATGGGCGAGCAACACCAAAAGTTACGTGTAGGTATTTATCTCATTTCTTTAAAAGTACTGTGTATATGAATGTAAAAGAACGAATAGTAACATCTTATAAATATTATGGTATATGTATCGGGGAGAGTTTGGAATGAAATTGACAAAGTCTTAAAATAGGTTTAACAGAAATTTATGACAGAAATGGAATATATTAAATTTATATGTTTTTGTTTTTTGTTTTGTGTGGGTGAGGGAAATAGAAAGATGAAAGTGAATGTATTAAGTTGAGCTGTTTATGTATGTTTTTATTCTGGAATTTTTGCTTACCCAATCACCACGGTGTGTTTTAAGCACCTATTGTTAAAATCATAAAACCAATAAAATATTTTTCAAAAAAAAAATGTGAGTCTATGGGTTGGTGACTTATTTCACAGAATTATGTACCAAGTAGGAGGTCTGTTTTTTTTATGCTGTGTCCGTCCATTCATAGTTGCTACTCTTTTCAGGAAGGTTCATGTCAGATCTTTGGCCTAATCTACTGGATGGTTTTTCTAAAGGACCTTTGTCTGTAACAGTGCAAAAGAGGAGACTCTTTCCGCCTTGGTGGGCCAGCGGGGGGGAGGGGCGGGGGAGAGAGGATGGTTTTGTGAAAACAATGGGCACATGCATAGCTCCATTTATACGAGCGGTGGGTGCGCACGCACGCTGCTCACACAAGCTTCGTGCACAAACGCATTCGCCCACCACACGCACAAATGGAGCTGTGCGCACTCACTCACAGTTCTGAAAGGGCTGCAGCCCGGTACCAGGCCATGACCCAGGGGTTGGAGACTCCTGTTGTAAAGGAATCAAGATTTGTTTCTAACTTAGTAGAAATACACTTCTTCCCAAGAAGCACAAATATATTTGTTTACAACTGCACAAAATAAAGTAAAAATCCAAATAGCAGACCTGGTTGTCCCAAAGATACTTCATAGGATAGGATAGGATAGGATAGGATAGGATAGGATAGGATAGGATAGGATAGGATAGGATAGGAATAAGAGTAGTGTAGAGTAGTGTAACGTAGTGTAGTGCAGAGCAGAGCAGAGTAGAGCAGAATATAGAATAGAATCAATATAGTCTTTGAAGATTTTTGCGTAGCATGCAAGATAGAAGAATGGAGGACTTATTTTGGAAAGAAGTGTTACATGTAAATAAAATTATTGTTCTTAACAATAAAATAACCTGTAGTAAAATATATAGCAATTGCTCAGCCTGTACTTTCAGGATATTTTTACAAATAGAAGATAGGTGTAGTTTTGGCACTAGAATACAATAGAATAACAGAGTTGGAAGGGGCCTTGGAGATCTTCTAGTCCAACCCCCTGCAAAAAGACTTTCTTGGGTTTTTTTCTTTGAAAATGTTTTACTTCTCATCCAAGAAACTTCTTCAGCTCTGACATTTTTAAAGAAAAACCAAGAAAGTCCAGTTGCCTTTTGGAGAAAGCACCTTTGGGACAACCATGACCTGGACGATTGAGAATCTCCACAGACACCAGACCTGGTTCTTCCATGTGTGCAATGATCCAGTTGAAAGCCACCTCGGCACCCATGTTGCCAGTATAGTACACGGCTTTTCGGCATGCTTCCAACGGAAACCCCATCTCCGCTAGCTGCATCACGGAGGATTCATCAAAATCTGGGGCTGAGAGAGAGGACATTCCAGGTGAAAAATGAACTCATCACTTCCCAGTTGATAACCCTGGCTGCTTTTATCACCCAAGACACAAAGACTGCAATTGGCATCAAACTGTGACTCGGCAAAATATCGTAATTGATTTCTTAGTACAAATGTTGTAGCCTTCGCTTGACGCTGTTTAAAAAAATCATAACCACTGGAGACAGCGTGCGATGGAGGTGCAAATTAGAACACAGAAGTTACTCAGAGTGTTCTCCATTCCTTTTCATCTCTTGTATAAGGAACAGCAGGCTGGGTTCAAATGTTCAGTTTTTGCAATGATCAGTATAGGAACCGAACATCCAAAGGAAGAGCTGTTCTTGCGACAGTCTTTGTGCTGTTTGAAGAATAGCAAAGTCAGCACTGAGTGCTGATCTAAATAGCGCCTAAAAGCAAAAGTGACAAAGTTTATTAGGCTCTACAAACATCAGCTGAAGCCTTGGCTATTCTCCATGCAAAACAGTTCCCAAAGCTAAGATACCCCAGGTTTTTTTGTAATTCTGCATTTGAAAGATCACACATATTGATGGAGCTCCTGAACTGAAACCATCAGCCAGGGCAAGCATAAATGATAAGTGAAGCAACTCTCTCAGGCTTCAGCTGGTTTAAGTAACGGTTGGATCATAAATACAATTAATCATCTAGGGGAGTCTGCAGTTATGCACAAAGACAAAATTATGCTGCAGTATCAGAGAATTTCGATCTCTGTTCTGTTCACACTTTTAAAGTTTCTAGTTCTCATTAACGTACAGCTAGATATGAATGCCTGAACCAAAATTGATATTATTCCTCCTCTCTGTCTCTGTTTCTCTCTTTAACGTTGTAGTGACTATTGATTCAGAAGATCTTGCTTTCTACTGATCTGCAAGCATCTCTGATAATATTCTTTTGGTAAAGAGTGAAGCAAAAAAAAAGTTTAAATAATTGATTAGCAATTGCAAACAAAACACTGATCCCTTGGATTAATCAGCAAATCTCTTAGGTTGCAAAATTAATAAAACAATATTTAAATCAACTACGAGAACATGGAATAATCCAAGATAGGGACCAGCTTTCTCTGGTGTTATTAAGATTCCTTCAAATATCTCAACACAGACCCAGGGCAGGTGGAAAGTTATGGAGGAGAAGAGCACAGTTAAACGAAGAGCTTTCACGCAGTCTGTAAAGCTTCCTCAAGTCGCAGCAAGTAAGCTCAGCCATGTCAAACAAAAATAAAACCAACATAAAAAAATGGGATACATACGCTCCATGAAATGGTTCATCATGCCATCTGAAAGTCAAGAAAGTTAGTTAAGGGAGTCCAAAGTATTTTGGAGCGGCAGGAAAATGGAAATTGGCCAGTTCTGCATTTGACATAAATACTAGATCGTCACCTGTAACTTAAAAAACAGATTCTTTGTGGTCCTACCCCAATCTGGTACCCCCGGGCCTGCCATCAGCAAAATCATTAGCTTTTCCATTTTGGAAGTGGTAAGAACTCTTAACCTAAACCAGCTGGAGAAAAAAATATACTAGGAAGCCCAAATGAACCTCTCTGACCTTTAGGCAGAATTTGATTTTGTTGAGTCCAACTTTTTCTGTCCACACCTCTTCTGCAGAAACTTTTCTTCTGAGGAGCTAAAGGTAATGCATACCACCCCCTTAAGGTATCTGTTTGAATTCCAATCCTGAGCATTGTGTTTGTGGACAATCCATGAATGGCACACACTTTCCTTACTTAGAGTGGTGGAGCTGCTATCTTACGTCAAACCCTCCTACTAGAGGTTCCATGACATTACCCCCCACTCCAGACAAGAGACTACAGCAGGGGTCCTCAAACTTGGCAACTTTAAGACTTGTGGACTTCAATTCCCAGAATTCCTCAGCCAGCCCTGGCTGGCTGAGGAATTCTGGGAGTTGAAATCCACCCGTCTTAAAGTTGCCACGTTTGAAGACCCCTGGGCTACAGTATATCAGCAAATATACAGGTCTACAGAGGAATTACTGAATCTGTCATTTGTATCTCAGTAACTATCTGGTTTGGCACAGCAATCAAAGAGGACAGGTACAGATTTCAACAGAAATTTAGGACAGCAGCAAAAACAACTGCAATCACCCTGCTTTCTATTGATGAACCAGTAAGAGGGCTGAGAAAATATCTACAGACCCCGTCACATCCTGGACATAAACTGTTTCAACTCTTCCCTTTAGGACGCTGCTATAGGGTACTGTATGCCGAAACAGCTAGACACAGTTTCTCCCCCCATGCCATCACTCAGCTGAACATTTCATTCCCACAGCACTGTCTTAAGCCTAAAGATATTTACCCTTATAAGAGGCTGCATTGCTATTATCTTTCTCACCTTCTTCTTCTTCTCATCTTTCCCACTATCTTCTCCTATTGGTATCTGATGATTATTGATTGTAACTATGATTTATGATCTATGACCTATCACTTTGTTGTCTGCATGTATACTGAGAGCTTATGCACTGGAGACAAATTCCTTGTGTGTCCAATCACACTTGGCCAATAAAGAATTCTATATTCTTGTGGTTTTACACATTAATTGACCACCAGGATGCAGGATAATTATCTTGTTGTTCTTTGAATAGATTTCTTCAACTTTGGTTCATGACTTCCTTTCTTTTGACCTCCAGCCTGCTCCGTTTCAATCACAGCTTCAACCTAAAATGGACACAGAACACGCCAAATCCACCAAAGTAAGCATGACCAATAGATCTCTGTTTACACCAAAGAACCAGGTCTTGGTTCCATCACTGCCTGCTTCTCTTGCAAACAAGACTCCCAATGATCATGTTGTAGCTTGGCATCCGTGAAGATGGTCCATGCGAACGGGAAAGGATGCGAAATGACAAGGGAACAAAAAGAATATCAACTAACAGTTGTGGTGGAAAATGGTGTAGAGGTAGGAATCCTCATGGTAGTAGGCAGTACCTTTGGGGTCATCGGGAATGATCACAGGTGGAGAGATGTCTGGAAGTTCCTCCTCTCCTGGTTGAAGGCCTGTTGCTCGGAGGTGACTGATGTCCAGAAGATCTGGCATGTCTATAGAAACATCTGTAAGCAAAAGGACAAACGGGAAATTAATTACATTATTTGGAAATCATCCTAACTGTGAAACTATAGAGTGTCTATAACAGGGATAGGCAACCTTGGCTCTTTTATGACTCGTGGACTTCAACTCCCAGAATTCCTGAGCCAGCCACGAGTCATAAAAGAGCCAAGGTTGCATACCCCTGGTCTATAACAAAGAAGGAAGAACAAGAACAATGAAACTGTCAGACCTGCCTCAGCCTGAACCTCTAAGAAAGATCCTTAACTCCATTTATCGAGAAAGGTATAGTTTACTAGAAGTCAAGTGAATTACAGCAATGTGTAGCCAGTGTCATGGTTCCGATAGAAGAAACCAGAAGAAATAAGAACTCTGAGGCAATTGTTTTCCTCAAAGAACAATTTTAATTACATAATGTCAGCACGAACAAAGGTGAAACCACTGAAAGTTACCTCCCCCAAAAAGTTACAAAGTAAAAGTTGAACTCCCTACCCACTAATGTGTCATAAATCACAATCCCCAATCAACACCTTTGGCGGGCTTCCTAATGGTAGCTCCAGCCTGCCTTAGACTGTTTAACTTGGGTTCCCACAAGAAGGTTATTGCTAAAAGAATGCATCTCCCCCCCTCCCGTTGCTGTGGCAACCGAAAAGTGAAGAAACAGGGCTGTAGTCAGAGTGTTTGAAGGTTGGACAGCCAGAACTGAAAATTGTGCACCAAAATCCCCAAGTCTAACTTCTCCCTCTCTTAGTTGCCTCCCGCTGATACTGAATGGTTTTGAAAGGCAAGCGTGAGGTGGCAGCGACAGAAACAATACAAACCTATCCAGAAAGAATTCTTACAATCTATTAACTTGGGCCAAAGCCACGGTGGAATAAAGATGCATTATCCAAGGAAGAAAGGTATTCTGTTTAGCTTTGGGAGAAGCATATTCCAGTGCATGGGGCCACTACAAAAAAGGCCCACCACTTAACTCCAGTTTCTGTAAAGTTGAGCTAACACAGACACGGGTAAGTAAATAAATAAATAAAAAGTAAAGGGTAAGCTAATATATACAAGGGTAAGTACAGGGACTCTTGTTTGGACAGGTGGGTGGAATGGAGGACCCATGAGGCCCCTTCTAACTGGGGATGATTGTGGTTGATTGTTGAATTGAATGTGTGTTTTTATTGATTTTTTAGATATCTTTGTTTGGTTTTTTTTTATTGTAATTCACTGTTATATATATGTTGTTAGCCGCTCCGAGTCCCCGGAGAGGAGCGGCATACAAACCCAAATAAATAAATAAATAAATAAATAAATAAATAAATAAATATTCTGTTATTCTTTCTATGATGGTATGTATCCATCCCATCAAGCCCAAATAAAATTCAGAGTGGTATAGGATCTCCTGCCATGGGCAGACTAGAAGACCTCCAAGTTCCCTTCCGACTCTATTATTCTATATTCTAAATTTCACAAAAGTTCCTCCTGTGAATCAGAATATGTTGAAATGTGGCAGTCAGAATCTATTTCTGTAGAAAATACTCATTTGATTCTTTGGGGATGGGGAAATGAACAATTCAATTATTTTTAAAGTGCCTTGGACTTATAATATTCCCAGGTCATTACCAAAAACTGAGCTTAAAAAAAAAATACAAAACCATTTTCCAGTATTAACAGAAAAAAGAAACAAGAGGAAATTCCTTGGCTGTCCCAAAGGAGCTTTTTCCAAAAGACAACTGGACTTCCTTGATTTTTCTTTGAAAATGTTCTCATCCATGAAGCATCCATGAACCAGCTGCCTTTTGGAAAAAGCACCTTTTCGACAACCCTCACCTGGATGATAGAGAAACTCAACAATCAAGTTTCTTGGCTATTATCTGGAGGATAAAAGAAACTTTCCCCCTACGCAGCCTTGGAGTAGATAAACCTTACAAATGAACACAAGGCAATTCAATATGGAAAACAGCAGTCCAAATACATACCAAGCTTCTTAGGGATCCAGTCGAGACCAAAAGTAAATTTCTTTATCTGAACCACCAGGTATTCAGGAAAGGAAGCAAAGAGTGACGTTCTGGAAGTGTAAAGCAATTCCAGGTGAAATTAGAAGATCCAAAACTCAAGATCAGAACCTTCATCATTTTAACAGAACAGCTGAGCTGCTCTTATTGGATCATACACAAGAGCCCGCACTATTCCACTATTCTTTTCTATGGGCAGCCAGCCAGATATGTCTGGAAAGCCAAGAAATACGGGTAGTTCTCATCTAGCAACTGCCTCATTTAGCAACCACTTGCAATTACAACAGTGATTAAAAAAAATAATAACTTTATGGCCAGTCCTCCCATTGCAATCATTGCAGCTCTGTAAAGCAAAGGAAAGCTGAAGCCAGATTATAAGCACAGCTGGGATTTCACTTAGCATTTATTAATTGAATTGCCACTCCAGACTGTCATCACTAGAGCAAGATCCCTCTCCCACTGCTTCTCCACCATCTGTTAAGAGTATCCCTTATCTTATTTTTACCAGATGGCTAAGCCAAAGTAACAAAGTCTCAGGGTACTATCAGATTTAATACATATATTTTTATAAGGTCTGTTTTGTAGTCTCTGAAATCATCTCCAGAACAAGGAGAATAGGAGAAGATTCCTTCCACTTCGTCCCAAGGAAAGACTCAAAGCTCAAGTGACTGAAGAGACAGCAGAAAGCGTGTAATGCTACTATACAGAGAACAAACGAATAAATGAAGGGTCCTGGCAGACTTTTGTAAGTAAATGGAATTATTTATGGATTTGCTATCTCAGAAGACACAAAGAGCAGGGAAAAAATGGATAACGGAAGGTTATTCCCCAAGGGCAAATGTTTTTTTTACTTATAAATAATCTAATGGGAAGTATATCTTGGATAACTGAGGAGGCTGAAGCAACTTCTTATGATTTTGATTTGATTTGATTTGATTAGACTTATATGCCGCCCTTCTCCCAAGACTCAGGGCGGCTCACAACAAAAATACAAGTATAACATAAAATCAATTAAAACTACCAATTCACAGTGTAAAAACCGGGCAATCAATTTCACTCATACAACACAGTCAAAATCAGAGGCCAGGGGCAGAGCGCAGCTCACACGCCCCAAACCTGTCTGCATAAATGTGTTTTCAAGAGTTTTCGGAAAGCTAGGAGGGAGGGAGCAGTACGAACCTTGATGGCTATTCTTGAAGCTTTTAAACTTAGGAAATAAATAAGGGATATTATAAACATATAAAGAATGTTGTAGAGAAGGAAGGAACTTCCTCCAAGCTCTAGAGTCGTGAAGGAGAATCAGGATCCATAAAAGGCAATAGTTTTTCCACAAATTTAAGATTTCATGGCTTTAAAAAAAAGGATAAGCCAAGTTCATGGAAGCTCTCCATAACTATCCGTGTCATCTCCAAAGATCAGAATCAGTACATTTCTGAATACTAGTTTAGTTATGTTTTTAAGCACTCAGGAAGTAAGCAGCATACAAATAGAAATTGCATGTACCTATAAATAAATAAATAAATAAATAAATAAATAAATAAATAAATAAATAAATAAATAAATAAATAAATAAATAAATATCCATGTAATTGCAACTAGTTGGCCAAGGTGAAACTCAGTATGTCTTTGATCTAGATCCAGAAAAATTCTTTATATGCCTATCTCATCTGTCCTGTCCCATCCCATAGTAAATCTTGAATGACTGAGTTAACAACCAACTACACAAAGTGAAAATACAGGTAATCCTCAATTTAGGACTGGTCAAAATTATGACAGACTTCCCCCAAGGCTGCTTATGAATCAGATTTAAAATTCCAATGGTCGCCCTACCTGGTAGTCACATGATCGCACTTTGGGTGCTGGCAACCAGCCCACTTTTACAGCTGTTTGCAGTGTCCCATGGTTACCAACTGCAATTTAGGTTTGGGGTTGTTGTTTTTTTCCTGGAAATTAGTGTTTTCCTTCCGGTTTCCAGCAAAAACACCCATTGCAAAAAATGGGTTTTAATTAATGACCACCAGAAGTCATTTGATGACCTGTTTAATGACCAGCACCACTTATATCTATAATTCCAGGCTCAATTATGATCATATATTACTGTAATATATTTAAAAAGACAAGAATAAATACCAGAGTTGTTTAGGCAAATGAGTCAGCCAATACACTGATTAAATGTATTAAATAAACAAATAAAAGCATGGATGACTATAACACTATAGAAAAGACAACAATAAGTACCAGAATTGCTTAGCCAAATGAGTTAGCTAGTACACTGATTAAATGTATTAAATAAACAAATAAAAGCATGGATGACTATAACACTAAACACAGGGCTGAATGCCCACTCGAATAACATTGCTTTGATCTGCATACAAAATGCGAGCAAGGGCACAGGCAATCTATAGCTTGGGGTGGTGAGGGGAGCATACTCAATCAAGTCAATTCCGTAAAGCAATCTCATATGTAGCCCCATTTCTTTAACTCAAATACTGTTTGTCTCGCTTCCTAAACAATTCTCAAGGCTGCACCTGAAAATCCTTATCAGCATAATGGGATTGACAAATGCAACTTGTCTATTCCATCATGTCTGATATAATGGGTATGCTTACCCATGTTCAAACAAATGTGGATACTATAGGAGCAGGAATGGCAGAACCTGGGGGCAGAGTCAAAAGAGGAATCAGCCTACAATTCCTACATAGCCACAAGCGAACCAAGTCCAAACTCCCCAGCAATCCCACTGATCATTATCTAACTCTGATATCGATTGTCCGTTAGTTGACAATATTGCTGTGCATAGGGATGATTAAATAAATAAATCAGTTTCATTGGAACTTCACGTGCGGACCTGATCTCTTGTACCTGACCCATACTTACTTAATGCCAGCAGACTTGGCTTGAAGGGCGCTGCTCCAGAAGTCTTCTACATTTTCTGGTTCAGAAAAGGCCTGGAGACAAGCACTGAAAGGGATCCTTGCCCGGACCACTTCTGGTGGGGGCCTCCTTGCTGTTTCTGCTTCTCTTCTCTTCAATTCATAGGCAATCAATTCATCTAATCAGAAGAACAAGTGACATTGAATAAACACCGTACATCTATTGAAAGTCATGCGTGGGCTCAGTTGATGGCAAATGAACATGAGAAATGACTCCACCGACAACATTTTGCATCTAAGAGTGGATCGCATGGAATTTGGTCAAATTTCTGACTTCATTGCTGGATCTACAGCAGATTGTTCAAATGCAAGGCACTCAGGAGACTGAGCTTGGACTTCCAAGGTATGCATCCCTGAATTATATCTGAATGATAGACAATTTGTACACGTGAGGCTCTTCCACTTTACCTTTGTTTGTTGCAGCTTCCATTGCTACAGGCAATTGCATGAGATACTCCACCCTCTCCGTGTACCGTACTTTTCTGGTCTGGCAGCACTGCGTCCGTTCTTCAACCAAGAAACGGAAGACATCGCTGGGGTTTTCTGAGCCAATCCGGTTTCTCTGAAAAGAAAACTGTGACATGTAAGCCACCATTTTGATTGGGAGTTGCCCAGAGTTGGTTATGAAATGGATGGCTACATCTACAGTTTAAATAAAGAAATCAATAAATAATGGCAACACAACTGTTGTTGACTATCCCAGGTCCTTCAGGAAAACTATTGTTCATTATCCCAGGTCATCCAAGTAGGTTTTTTTACAACTAGAGTTTCAAGAAAAGTAATATATCGGCTTGGGGAGAAATTGCAAAACCCAAACAATTCCCACACCACCATCGCACGCCTTAGTAAATCAGAATTAAGGCAAGTAATGAAAGTCCCACAATTTCTACAACCCGGAACTCTCAAAATCCTAGCTGAGGATATTGAATTTGTTGTTTGAGACATCTCAAGGGATGTCAAGCTGTGGAAAGCTGTAATACCTTGTCAAATTGCACTTTCATGGTTCTAGAAATAGATACATCTACCTCTGGAGATACTAGATTAAGGATTTGTGCATAGAAAAAACAACAACACACAAAGCACCAGGGAAGTAAAACTTAGCCTTATATTCTCCACTGGGGGAAAAAAGCTTCAAAGATATCAGTCAGCATTTAACAGTACAAAAGTTCCCTCTCTCTTAAATGTATACTGCTCAATTTTTCGAAAAATTATTTTGTATGAAAACCAATAAAAGCTTAATAACTTGAAAGCTCATTGATTTCAGCAGGGAACTCCAAGTGAAATCAATAAAGGTTGGAAATGTTTAATATCAGCTGGAGTGTATTCTATGTTTGTGGATCATTTATCAATAAAAGGCATCCTACAAGTCACCTCTTTACGGTTGTCTGAATTTTGTAATAAACCGGATCATATACCAGTATGAAATAAGGACATAGGAGAATTTGGATTGCAAACCACCCCAGGAGATTGAATATCAGAACATATCACAATTTAAAATATAGCGTAGGATTTCTTGCCTACCGAACATGGTACCCTCCTTTTTTTAAAAAAACAAAAAAAGACTCTGAAGGATTCTGGGAGCTGAAGTCCAACACAGCTGCATTATCATTAGTATGAGCTGTGATTTTTTTAAAAAAGTAATTTAATAATTACTCTTATCCAGTAAAGAACTGGCAAAGCTCATTTCAAAAAAGCAAGGGAAAAGAAAATGAGACCACAGAGAGGAAACAAGTCATTCAGAAAAGGCATACAAGACAGTCTATTTCAGGGGTGTCAAACTCGCAATGTCACATGACATATCATGACGTATCGTGACTTTTTTTGCCATTGCTGGCAATGGGGTGGGCGTGGTTTCGCTATGATGCATCCGGCCCATGGGCCGGCAGTTTGACACCTCTGGTCTATTTAGTACCAATAGAAAGGGATATTTGTAGCTATGCGGTCCTTGGTACTTTCTGAACTTGGTTGTTTTCTTGCAGACGTTTCAAGACCCAACTAGGTAACATAATCAGTACTAAGAGAGAGTGTGGTTTGCTCTGTTTACATACAAATAAGTGTTGGTAGTAGTTCTTGGTAGTTCCTTGATGAGGCTCTTATTTACTGTTGGATTCTTTATCTGAGTTGGTAGTTCCTTGATTAGGATACTGTTTACTACCAACTCAGACCTCACAGTCTGCCTGATTCTACCAGTTCTGAAGGTTGAGAAATAAATTCCTTCGCTGAACTAAATCTTTCTTTCAAGAATTCTAGAATTAGAAGCCATCCTCTGTATGCTAATCTGCAACCTTAATAATAATGATGATGGTGATAAAGTTGGAAGGGACCTTGGAGGTCATCTAGTCCAACCACCTGCTCAGGCAGGAAACCCTATACCATTTTGGACAAATGGCTGTCCCGTCTCTTCTTAAGAACTTCCAGTGTTGGAGCATTCACCGCTTCTGGAGGCAGGTGGTTCCACTGCTTAATTGTTCTAACTGTCAGGAAGTTTCTCCTTAGTTCTAGGTTGCTTCTCTCTTTGGTTAGTTTACACCCGTTGCTTCTTGTCCTGCCTTCAGGTGCTTTGGAGAATAGCTTGACTCCCTCTTCTTTGGGGCAGCCCCTGAGATATTGGAACACTGCTATCATATCCCCCCTCGTCCTTCTCTTCATTAAGCTAGACATACCCAATTCCAGCAACTGTTCCTTATATGCTTTAGCCTCCAGTCCCCTAATCCTCGTTGTTGCTCTTCTCTGTACTCTTTCTAGAGTCTCAACATCTTTTTTACATCGTGGTGACCAAAACTGGATGCAGTATACCCAGTGTGGCCTTACCAAGGCATTGTAAAGTGGTATTAACACTTCACGTGATCTTGATTCTATCCCTCTGTTAATGCAGCCTAGCACTCTGTTGGCTTTTTTGAGATCTTTACCATTTCCCCCCTCAAGTGTATACTGATTTCCTCTATGTGCTGCAGAATTTCCCAATATCCATTCCTAACATGAGGAAACTCCTGTTAACAACTTGATGCTCAGACTGAACATCAGGAAGAACATTAAGGAAAATAAATTGTTCCTGCTACAAAATGCCCTAATATCTACTATTTGAAAAAAAAAGCCAGCATATATATATATATATCTACCAGTACCAAGTCCTTGAAATTTCTTCTAGTTGGATCCTATATGGGCTTCTACAAGAATTGAAATTCACAGATCTCCTTAACCAGAAACCTGATAGTTGGTACCACATTTATCAATAAGTAAAACTTCTAAATGTTTGTGCAAGGTTGGCTGGTATTGTCTTTTGCTAGCTTGTTCCTGTGAAAAAAGACATTAACCTTTGCTCACCTCTATCAGGTTGATAAGGTGCAGAAAAAATTCTAGTGCATCCTGTTGCCGAATGGAGGAAAATTCGGGGTGCCCTTTGCTTACAAAAGCTTTGAACATACGTGGAGAAATACCATTGTGCTGAGGCTGAAACACAAAGCGAGAAGGAAAAGAAAAGCGGCTAAATACATTTTCAAAATATATTTCTGAATATGGCAGAAATGGCATAACTATTTTGAACCTTTATTTTCAATATAACTCTGACCAAAAAAAAAAATACTTTCATTTTCTCCAAAACGCAACTTGTTGTGCCCATATTTCAACGTGCTCTTTCCTTTCTGCATCAAGATCATCTGCTATGGTCGTAAGTGAGAAAAATGGTCATAAGTCACTTTTTCCCATGCTGTTGTAACTTCAAACGGCCACTAAATGAACTGTTGTAAGTCGAGGACTACCTGTATAGATATGAAAATCAATTATTGAAGTCCAAGGTACAGGTGGTCCTTCACTTACAAGAAGAATTTGGACCAGAATTTTCCTTGCTAAGCAAGGCTGTTGTTAAATCGGTCGTGCCCGATTTTATGACCTTTTTTGCCATGGTTGTTAAGCGAAATACTGCAGTTGTTGAGTGAATCACATGGCCATTAAGCGAATCTGATATCTGACTCTGAATCTAGCTTCCCCCATTGACCTTGTTTGTCAGAAGCCATCTGGGAAGATTGCAAACGGTGATCGCGTGACCCCACCCACCCCCAAAACACCACAACCATTGTCAATACATGCCAGTTGCCCAGCCACCCATGAGACTGTGGGACGCTATGACAGTAGTAAGTGCGAGAACTTGTCTTAAGTCACTTTTTCCACTGCTGTTGTAACTTTGAACAGTTGCTAAATAAATGATTGTAAATTGCGTTTGGCAGGGAAAATGGAGTAAATGAGTGTAGTAACTTAAATATAAATGCCCAAAAAAAAAAAACCAAAAACCCTAGAGCAGTGATGGTGAACCTTTTAGAGACCGAGTGCCCAAACTGCAACCCAAAACCCACTTATTTATCGCCGGGTGCCAGGTGGACGTGGCCCACTGGATGGGCATGGCTGTGGTGGTCATGGCAGATTGGGTGGGTGTGGCCAAGGTGGGCGTGGTCACCTCAATGTTGCTCATGGGGCGGGACACCTGTGAGGGGTGGGTGGGGTCGGGGGAGATCCAGGAGGTCTCTGGCAGGTGCGGTGGTAGGCAGGAGGCTCATCCTGCGGGATGAGGCGAGGTAGGGCAGGGGTGCCATTGCCATGGGGCAAGACAAGGGGCAAGGCAGCGGCTGCCTGACACCATCGGCTCCTGCACACAGAGGCCAGTGAGTGCATGGGGGCCGACAGTGTCCGTCAGGAGCCACAGCCTGTCCGCCCCTCGACCAGCGCACTCTGGGGCTCTGCAGCCCTCTGCCAGCAGTTCAAAAAAACTGCCCCCGAGCTGGATGGCCGGCCGACAGCTGAGGAGGCAATGCAGTGGGTTGTGCCAGGGAAAAGGAGAGCATGCGAGGCCAGGAGGGACGGGATGGGATGGGGGGGAGGGAAACCAGTTGTTCCGGGATGCATTCGGCCACGCGGGCAGCTGGTTGAAGAGGAACAGTTGCCATCTCTGGGGTATGGCACGTGTGCCCACAGAGAGGGCTCTGAGTGCCGCCTGTGGCACACATGCCATAGGTTCGCCACCACTGCCCTAGAGCAAATAGGTAAATTGTGCACTTTGGCAAAAAAATCTGTTAAAGGCAGAAAATGGAGAAAAATTAAGTTGTGTCATTGCATCATTTTGTTTCTTGGAGACTCTTGGCTTTTGCCAGAATTGGAATAATTTGTTTGTTTGTCCCTTCCTCTCTCATACATAGCTTTCTTATGCACCCATACACACAGCTACAATAATTAGCATGCCTCAGTCAAAGATGTATTGCTTGAAAGGTGCTCTAGTATAACTATGTCTCGACTGTTACCTAAATGATAATTGTAATTCTCCTCTTTCAGCCCATTAATTTGATTTCTTCTTGTCTGACACTTATACTTTAAGGAAAGCAAAGGAGATTAAAAATGACAAACATCTGTCTGTCTGTCTGTCTGTCTGTCTGTCTGTCTGTCTATCTATCATCTGTCTGTCTGTCTGTCTCTGTCTGTCTGTCTATCTATCTATCATCTGTCTGTCTGTCTATCTATCTATCATCTGTCTGTCTGTCTGTCTATCTATCTATCTATCATCTGTCTGTCTCTGTCTGTCTGTCTGTCTGTCTGTCTGTCTCTGTCTCTGTCTGTCTATCTATCTATCTATCTATCTATCATCTGTCTGTCTCTGCCTGTCTGTCTGTCTGTCTATCTATCTATCTATCTATCATCTGTCTGTCTCTGTCTGTCTGTCTGTCTATCTATCTATCATCTGTCTGTCTCTGTCTGTCTGTCTATCTATCATCTGTCTTTCTGTCTATCTATCATCTGTCTGTCTGTCTGTCTGTCTATCTATCTATCTATCATCTGTCTGTCTGTCTGTCTATCTATCTATCATGTCTGTCTGTCTGTCTCTGTCTGTCTGTCTATCTATCTATCTATCTATCTATCTATCTATCTATCTATCTATCTATCTATCTATCTATCTATCTATCTATCTATCTATCTATCCTATCTATGGAGATTCTCAGTCATCCAATCATAGTTATCCCAAAGGTGCTTTTTCACAAGGCAACTGGGCTTTCTTGTTTTTCTTTGAAGACGTTTCGCTTCTCATCCAAGAACCTTCTCCAGCTCTGATCATCTTCAGCTCCCCACCCTCCAGTCAGAGCTGAAGAAGCTTCTTGGATGAGAAGCGAAATGTCTTCAAAGACATTTAGGCAAGAAAAACCAAAGGTACAGGTATAGTATAGGATGTACCTTGCTCAATAGTAGTAACTGTGAGAGGGATCTCGGATTCCTAGTGGACAATCACTTAAATATGAGCCAGCCGTGTGCTGCAGCTGCCAAAAAAGCCAACACAGTGCTAGGCTGCATTAACAGAGGGAGAGAATCAAGATCACATCAAGTATTAATACCACTTTACAATGCCTTGTTAAGGCCACACTTGGAATACTGCATCCAGTTTTGGTCACCACGATGTAAAAAAGATGTTGAGACTCTGTAAAGAGTTCAGAGAAGAGCAACAAAGATGATTAGGGGACTGGAGGCTAAAACATACAAGGAACGGTTGCTGGAATTGGGTATGTCTAGTTTAATGAAGAAGGACGAGCGGGGACATGATAGCAGTGTTCCAATATCTCGGGCTGCCACAAAGAAGATTCTCCAAAGCACCTGAAGGCAGGATGAGAAGCAATGGAGGGAAACTAATCAAGGAGAGAAGCAACCTAGAACTAAGGAGAAACTTCCTGACAGTTAGAACAATTAACCAATGGAACAACCTGCCTCCAGAAGCTGTGAATGCTCCAACATTGGAAGTTTTTAAGAAGAGACTGGACAGCCATTTGTCTGAAATGGTATGGGGTTTCCTGCCTGAGCAGGGGGTTGGACTCGATGACCTCCAAGGTCCCTTCCAACATTATTATTATTATTATTATTATTACTATTATTATTATTACTATTACTATTATTATTATTATTATTATTATTATTATTATTATTATTAAAATAAGAAGTTCCAGTTGCCTCATGTAACAGCATCTTTGAGATGCCTAATCTATCCTTCCTTCCTTTTCTTCCTTTTTCTTTTCTTAACTATCCTTTCTCGGAATTTTCTATCCTAACTCCTTATGGGGACAGATATTCCATTATGGTCATTACGATGTGGAACGAACTCCCCCCAGAACTCCGGTCGTGTCATGATCTCCGTACCTTCAGAAGAGAATTGAAGACTCATCTCTTCAATCAAGCCAGCCTGGCCTAGACCTCCTCGGGTTTTTATGTAAATCTTTATGTAATTTGTTTTTTAAAAACAAGGTTGTTCGGGTTTTAGAATTGGGATTTTAACAGGTTTTAATAACAGCCATGTATTAATTTAATTTATTTTTAAATATTTATTATTATTATCTGTTTTAATTGGGCTGTAAACCGCCCCGAGTCCTACGGGAGAGGGGCGGTATAGAAATTCAATAAATAAATAAATAAATAAATAAAAGCTACCAACCTCCCAAAACCTGAACATGTTATGACAGGTTTCAGCATCCAGATGACTATCTATGCTTATTTATATACAGAAATAGAAAAATCTGGCCATGCCTTCCTCGTCAACAGTTGCAAAACAGCATAGCTAAAAATAAGATGAGGTGGATTATTCAACCTTTCACACAGATAACTTAGGCAGGAGGCGCTCCGTGACGTCTGATGGTGGCATGCTGTTAAGATAACTCTTTATAAAGTACATTAACAGACATATGTGTAAGCTATATGCCATCCATATAAATAAGAAGGCTATATTTATAGAGATCTAGTCAATGAGAAAAAGCAAACATGCTGATCCGTTGTTTTCTGCCTGTGTAGGATATGAATCCAATTTGGGGGGAACCAGAAACATCCCAAAATAGCAGCTGCCAAAGCCTCTTGGTAGGGGTGTCCAGCCTTGGCAACTTTAAAACTTGTGGACTTCAATTCCCAGAATTCACCAGCTAGCATGGCTGACTGGGGAATTCCGGGAGTTGAAGTCCACAAGTCTTAAAGTTGCCAAGGTTGGACACTCCTACCCTCTGACACTCCTGCCCACTCTAGTGGTCCGAAAACCACCAAAGTAAAACACGTTTGCAGGGGGTGCCAAAATTTTAAGTCTGCCTGTGCAGTTAGAAGAACATTACAGGGTTTCTTCCAGGCTGAAAGCTCAAATACACAGGTTCTTCCCACAACTGATTGTTACACATCTTGGTTGTGGGAATACACTCCAATGCTCTCCTAAGTCTTTTAGAACCATCTCGTCTATTCAATAAATTGGAAATGTGCTAAAATGTATCATTTATTTATTTATTTATTTATTTGGGTCTGTATGCCGCTCCTCTCCATTGATTGATCCTTTAAAAGAAGGGTGTCAAACTCGCAACGTCACGTGACGGGTCACGACATATAGTGACTTTTTTGCCATTGCCAGCAATGGGGTGGGCGCAATTTTGCTATGATGTATCCATCCCGCAGGCCGGCAGTTTGACACCCCTGCTTTAAAAGGACAACTGATCGCCTTTTAGAAAGTGGTTCATTAGCAAAACTTCTCTTTACCCAACCACCGAAGGTCTCCTAGCCAACTTTAGCTGACTGTGAAAATCAGGGTAATCCTGATTAAAGTCGTATCACTGAAAACAACTCCACCTCTGCCATAGAGCTTTGGCAGCTGCTGCGTTTATCAAATTTGGGTGCTGCCCAAAACTAGCTTCATGTCCTCTTCTTTGCGGCAGCCCCTTTAGATAATGGAACTCTGCTCTCATGTCACCTTAAACCTTCTTTTCATTAAACTAAACATATCCAGTTCCAGCAACCGTCCGTTATATGTTTTAGCCTCCAGTCCCCTGATCATTGTGTTGCTCTTCTCTGCACTCTTTCTAGAGTCTCAACATCTTTTTTTTTACATTGTGGTGACCAAAACTGGATGCAGTATTCCAAGTGTGGTCAGGACACCCTTTCCAATACCTAATGAATATTATCATATCTGCCTCTTAAAGTCTTCTTTTCTCAAAGCCAGAAAATCACAATCTCACCAATCTCTCAACAAACGCCTTATTCTACAGTTCCCTCACCATTCCGCTATCTTTCTCTGCACCAGTTTCTCTCAATCCTTCTTAGAATGTAGTATCAAGAATTGGACAGAATATTTATGGTCAGTCTCTGGATCCACCTCTTTTTCCATTTTAAAGACAGGGACTACATCAGTTCTCAAAGATATCCCAAAGACAGAATATCAACATTCAGCCTATCCATTGGTAAATGATTAGGACTTGAAGAGGAACGCCAGTGAATCCCAAGACTGGAGACTAAATAGTGAAATTTTAGAAACTGCTATGATATTACCAAGCAAGTTCCATGAATGTGTCCATGAAGTCAGTCACTAGGGGATGGCTTGGATAATTTTAAAGTTTCATGTGGGTTTTTTTTTTTGCCTGAGATATTGAATAAAGAAAAGCTGTTATTACTCATTATTAGAAGAAATTGTTACTGTCAACATTTTATCACCCCCAAATTATATGCATTTGGCCCTTCAACTGTCTTCAGAAAACCTGCATAGATATGTCTCTCTAGAGGCCTTTAAACATCTGATTCCATTAACTACACTTTCATTGACCTCTAAAAAGGGGTCTTTTTAGGACTTCCAATTTTGGGTTTTCAAACTAGCCCAGCATAGAAATCAAAGAATGCACAATCAAATAAAGTACAATCAAAGGAGCTTTCAGAAAGAACTATTTTTTTAACTCTAGACCTGACATTCAATCACTCACAAAATTTGCCTTTTAGACGAAGTTCGGCTGATTAACCTACTGATTCAAATTGCAACTCTCCTATAAATATATCTCTCTGTTTACACATGTAGTTCTTCCCAGAAGAAAAAAAAAATCCTAATTAGCTATTGCATCCCCTGTATCAGCGACCTTTCTTTTTAAAATATACCATCTGTCTCTATCCATATCTCACAAAAAAGGAAAAAAATAAGAAAAGCAAAAAATAAAACACCAAGTGCAATAAATAGGAAATTTACAGGTATCCTATTTACCCTGTGGTAAGATGAGTGGCTAATAAATTAATTAAATAAATAAAAGCATCCTAGAATCGGGTTTTTTTAAAAATAGATGAAAGCAACTGAATGTACTGAAATTTTTTTAAAAACCCACAAATCATTAAAACTCATGAATACTGACAACAACATTCAGCAGTACAGTATATATCATAAAATGAGATTTACACGAGAATTACAGTAATTTCTATCCAAGCTTTTAAAGACTTCGCTACAAAAAAAATATCAAATTTCAGAAGTGGTACCAGCCTGTAGAAAGTTATAAATAGTTCTGGAGTTGAATTAAAGTCTGTGTTGGATTTTCTTTGGAAATACAGTATGATGGGATTTTTTAAAAAAAATAATTTTATGATTTGTTTAACCCCCCCAGCGTCACTTGTTGAGGTGAGTGGCCACAAAAACTGAATAAATAATTAAATAAACCACTTTAGAGAGAGAGAGGTAAGAGGTGAAGTATGAAGGTCTGCCATGAGTTTCCATATTTAGGGGTAATAAAATCTTGCCTGGAACTCAGAGGCTAACTACAGTAGATGTAAATATTATGTCAATGGTCTCCCAGTAAACAAAGGTTATAAAGTAGGGCAGGCATAAATAGCTTTCTATTTCATTCTTCACCCAGGCCAGCACTCTTACATACAGTACTAGCTCAATGCTGCTTTCTGTAGAAGAAAGAGAAGCTGAGAGTGGAGTCAAAAGAAGGATCAGCCTAGAACAGTGGTGGCGAACCTATGGCACGGGTGCCAGAGGCGGCACTCAGAGCCCTCTCTGTGGGCACACGCGCCATCGCCCCAGTCTAGGCCTTCAGCTGAGTTTTATAAAACCTTTTTGTTTTAGGCCTCCGCCGCCGTGTGCAAAAAAAAAAAGTTCAATCAATCAGTCAATTTCAACTTCTCACGGGGAAAAAAAAGATCTTGCAAAGTTGGAATTGATTGATTGAACTTTTTAGTCCCACCCAGTCTGCCGTTATCACCACAGTCACGCCCACCCAATGGGCCACAGCCAGCCACAGCCACCCAGCACCCGACGATGCACAAGTGGGTTTTGGGTTGCAGTTTGGGCACTCAGTCTCTAAAAGGTTCGCCATAGAATCTCTACATAGTCACAAGTGGACTAAGTCTACCCCTCTCTTGAATTCTGCTGGCCCTAACCTCAATTTAGTGCTGACCATTAATTGAGAAGATTCCCATGCACAGGCATGATTAGCAATAAATCAGTTTAATTGGATAAATCAGTTTAATCTGTTCACACGCTGACCTGATCTTTCACAGTGGATGCTTTCAGAATACAAAGAAATCTTTTTGCCAAAGTGTTGGTTATTACCTATAAAGCCCTTTATGGCATTGGACCAGGATATTTACGGGACCGTCTTCTGCCACATACTTCCCTTCGACCGGTGAGAGCGCACAGGGTCAGCCTCCTCCGGGTCCCGTCAGCGAAACAATGTTGTTTGGCGGGTCCTAGGGGGAGGGCCTTCTCTGTTGTGGCGCCCACCCTCTGGAACCAACTGCCCCCTGAAGTCCACGCTTCTCCCACTCTCCCGGCCTTCCGAAAGAATCTTAAGACCTATCTTTGCCGGCAGGCCTGGGGATGATTGTGACTGTGTGTGAATGATGAATGTGTCTGGGGGTCTTTTTAAATGCTTTTTAGATTTGGTTTTAGATTTTTGGAAATGTTGAGATGTTGTTTTTATTTATGTTGTTAGCTGCTCCGAGTCCTCGGAGAGGAGCAGCATAAAAATTTAATTAATAAATAATAATAAAAAAAATAAAAAATAAAGAAGTTTGTACTCGGATACCAACTGACATAACTTTGAAACATACACCATTTTGTCCTCTATCTATCTGGATCTTTATTCTGCATGAGACGATTCTTTATATACCAGTACGTTTTCAGACTGAATGCCCTTGGAAGCCACTGATATAAATCTGTGCCATTCATTATCTGGGACAAGTTGGAACTGGTCAATCCTGGCTAAGTAGAAGTCCTCACAGCTGTGAGTTTGGCCACCTGAGTTCTGGCCTCTGGTGGCATATGATTGGGTTCATGCAGTAGTCAATGACTCTTTGAAGTATCCTGGCGGGGTCACGCGATCACCATTTGCGACCATTTGCCAGCCAGCTTCTGACAAGCAAAGTCGAAGGAGAACGCCGCATTCACTTAACAACTGAAGGATCCACTTAACAGCTGCAGTGATTTGCTTAACAATCATGGCAAAAAAGTCATAATACTGGGTGTGGCTCACTGAACTGCCTTGCTTATTTATTTATTTATTTGTTTGTTTGTTTGTTTGTTTGTTTGTTTTGACTTATATGCCGCCCTTCTCCCCAGACTCAGGGCGGCTCACAGCAAAAAATACAAGTACAAAAATATAAATCAATTAAAATAGTAATATACAATATAAAAACTATATAACTATTACCACTCACACAACATACAGTCCCAATCAAAGGCCCAGGGGCAGAGCACAGCTCACACGCCCCAGGCCTGTCTGCATAAATGTGTTTTTAAGAGTTTTCGGAAAGCTAGGAGGGAGGGAACAGTATGAACCTCTGAGGGAAGCTGGTTCCAGAGGGCTGGGGCAGCAACAGAGAAGGCCCTAACCCTAGGTCCCGCCAGACGGCACTGTCTAACAGACGGGACCCGTAGGAGGCCAACCCTGTGTGCCCTAACCGGTCGCTGGGATTCAGGTATCCTGACCCATTGCCATATAGGACTTTATAGGTCATAACCAACACTTTGAATTGTGTTCGGAGACCAATTGGTCTTAGCAATGGAAATTCTGGCCCTAATTGCGGTCATTAAGTCAAGGACTACAGGTAAAGGACTCCTCTCTTTTCTGGTCCCATGCTCTTCTGGTTAGTCAAGGCCTGCTAGGAAGTGGCCTAGGGTTGTGTCCATGCAGTTGTTAATGACTCTTTGTGGCAGGGGAGTGGTGTCATCTGCCTTGAAACCACTCTTGGACCTAACAGAATTGCACCACTTTAAAAACAATGGTCAGATAAGAAGCGCCTGAGTCCAGGCCAAGAAAATAACGAGAAAATAGCAGTAGCACTTAGATTTATACACCACTTCACAGTGCTTCACGGCCCTCTCCAAGCAGTTTACAGAGTCAACATATTACCCCTCAACAATCTGGGTCCTCATTTTACCGACCTTGGAAGGATGGAAGGCTGAGTCAACCTTGAGCCAGTCAGGATCGAACTGCCGAACTGCTGGCAGCCGGCAGTCAGCAGAAGTAGCCTGCAGTACTGCCTTCTAACCACTGCACCACCTCAGCTCATGTCACCCATCCCCTGTTCTTATGAAGATGAAGGAAGGGAGGAGGCAGTGCATTCAGACTCAAAAGCTTCTCTTACTACCAAGTATAACACCAACTTACATGGCACTGCTTTCTCAGTGCAATGGTTTGACTCAGCCGGCCATGTTTTTAATCTCCAGTTTGGAATTTCTGGATTGGAGATATTATAGCCCTTTTGCAGGTAGGAGTATATTTATATTTCTTGCCATCCCCGTCTCCCAGCTGCCAGGTAAGAGATGCCGAGAGATGTACCAGTGGCATAATTACAAGTAAGTCCTCGACTTACAACCATCTGTTTAGTGACCATTCTAAAGTTACAACAGCATTGAAAAAATTAACTGTCCATGTCTGTTTTTCACAAATATGACCACTGCTGCATCATGTTCATATAATCAAAGTTGGCAACTGGTTCATATTTATGACGGTTACAGTGTCCCAGGGTCCTGTGGTCACTTTTGGTGACCTTCTGATAAGTCAGTGGGAAAGCCAGATTCACTTAACAACCGCGTTACTAACTTAACAACTGCAGTGATTCACTTAACAACTGTGGCATGAATGGTCATAAAATGGGGCAAAACTCACTTAACAACTGTCTTGCTTTTCAATGGAAGTGTTGGGCTCAGTTGTGGTTATAAGTTGAGGACTACCTATATTTCACTTAAGTAGAAGGACTGAATGTTTGGCCCAATTTCTTTTTCCTTTGGTGTGCATTTTGCTAGCTTCTGTTACAATAAGTTTGCTAACCTCATTAGAAACTTATTGCCTCTATTGTATTCAATAAGCTGTCAAAATTGGCAGAAATTCATGCTGTTATTCAATATCTGAATATCCAATTTCCGCGATGCGGTCTTGGGCCTGCAGAGAGTTGCATACCATTTCCTCCTGCATCAGCTTAACATTTGGACAAGTTATTGTGACATTGCGCAACAACACAGCATTTAATTTTCAAATCTTGGAAGTTCCAAAAATAGAAATCTGTCTTGAGCTTTGCAAAAATCTCTCTAATGTAGGATCCTGTCCATTATGATCATTATGTCGTAGCAATTATAAAATGAGTTGGTCGTGTGGCAGAACCAACTTTGCGACTTTATTTTGTGGTGGCCATTAAGTGAACATAGTGCTTGTAAAATTAAGGCAGTTAATAGTTTGCTATGCGCATGGTTTTGCCACAAAATTGGATATCCCAGCTTTCAGCAAAGCTGTTGTAAAAGATGGTCACGTGACCACAGGACACTGAAAACAGCCGTAAATGTGGCCATGTTGCCGAGCACTCCATCTTTGGTCATGTGACCATGAGTACCTTCAGGGTTCCATATAATTTCCAACATTCATTAAGCAAGGAATACCTGTACTGAAATTATAATTAAATATTCAGCTATTGCTGAGGCTGTCATTGTCAAAGAGACAATTGTTTTGCTAAAAAAAAATGATGGTTATTCACATCTATCTTCTACTTAATTCTCAAGCTGAATAGGGTGAGTCAAATACCTTGTGTTGTTCCTTCATCACCTGTTCAATAAGCTCAGATTTCACTGGAGGTTTCGAATACTGGCCTGAAAGAAGCCCATGTCCCAATTTAGCCCTGTAGCGAGGGAGAAGAGGAAGGGGAAGAAAGAGAGAGCATACCAAAAGTTGCCCACTAAGTTTTAAAAAGGGAGAAAGAACCGGGAAGCAGAAAGTAAATTTAAATAAGCCATCTGTCAACAGGAATCTAATCTGGACTCATCAGATATCCCCAATAAGACTATCCTCAAGTCCCAAAGGTGCTTTTCCAAAGGCAACTGGACTCTCTCTTTTTTTTTCTTTTGAAAACGTTTTGCTTCTCATCCAAGAAACTTCTTCAGTTCAGACTGAAAGGTGGGGAATAGAAGGATTTATATTCTTCGCAATCACCTGGCCGTTAGCTCTCTGAAGGTTGGTTGTTAGCACTCTGAGAGTCATTGAGGCCACTTGGGGATTCATCTGTACCTTCAGAGTCACCTGAATCAGAGTGCAAATGGGTGTGGAACCTTCTTGGGACTGTCGGAAGGGCTGTGTTATAGACAGGAGATCGGTGGTGTCGTAGTCCTCCCCCTCTGCATGGGATAGAAAAGGTGGATAGAGAAAATTCTTTTCTCTATCACACAATACCAGGACAAGGGGGCACTCCCTAAAGCTCATAGCTAAGAAAGTGAGGGCAAATAAAGGGAAATATTTCTTCACCCAGAGGGTTGTTGGTTTATGGAATTCACTTCCAGAAGAGGTCGTGGCAGCTGTCAGCCTTGACAGCTTCAAGGCAGGGTTAGATAGATTCATGGATGCCAAGTGTATCGGTGGTTATTAAAACGGATGTCCATGTGCCGCCTCTATGTTGGTTGAGGCAGGCAGGATTCCCTTGAGTACCATTTGTTAGGGGTCAAGGGAAAGGGAGGGTTTTGCCTTCTCTTTCTGCTCAAGATCCCCATGTACAATTGGTGGGCCACTGTGTGACACAGAATGCTGGACTCGATGGGCTTTGGCCTGATTCAGCATGGCTCTTCTTATGTTCTTATGTTCTTATGTTCTCTGTGGAAAAATGGCTGCTCAGTTTTAACGTAGATGGCCTCTTTGAGCCCCTTTTTCAAACCAGTGTTCCTCTCTGTCTAAAATGCGGACTTTGCTGTCCTCTATATTTTTTCAAATATAGATGGACTCCTGAATCTTGTCCTGGTGGGTTTGCTCTCCCTACGTTAGGACAGGATGTCTCGTATCAGGACGAGATTCAGCAGTTCAACAACCATGACCTGGATGGCTGAGAATATCCATTGACTATCCACAAAGTAAGCTTTCTTTCACATCCTATAAAGCGGGGGTCCCCCAACCCCTGATCTGCAATCTGGTACTGGGCCACAGCCTGTCGGGAACTAGGCCACATAAGGAGCAGGTGGGTGTGTAAGCACTCAAAACTACATTTGTGCAAACGGTGCGCAAGCAAAACCATCCCCTCTCCCCCTCGCCACTGGTCCACAGAGCGGGAAAGGGTTGGGGACCGCTGATATAAAGTAGCCAGCCACTTACATCTGAGTATTGAAATCTTGTGTTGGGTCCAAAGAAGAGTAGTCAAATATCCTTGGAAGGTTTCCCACATACCTAACGCAAAGAACAGCAAAAGGACAAAGGAGAAAATATTGAAAGATTACGAAGCGCTCTGACAAATCAGCCATCCATACACAGATAAACATTGACAACATCTGCAGAATATGCAAAAGAGGTTATCACCCAGCCCAGAAAGGAACAAAAAGACCCAAGCACTTCACCACCAGCAATCAGCATCCCGATCAGCATAGATTAACTCCAAGGTTAACATCAGATGAATAAACAATCAAGAAACTGCCAAAGAAGCCAACAGAAAACAGACCAATCAAAGAATCTCTAAGACCACCTCCACCAACACTGACAGGCAAGCCATTATATTATCAACTGACAGCAAAGGGCACTCCTTAGTAGCCCTGATGATGTTACCAAGTTTGGGTAATGAAATGTCTGCAAGAAAACAAGCAGCCTCAGAGAACAGCAAGGACCCCTCATGTTTCTGACCTGTTAAAACTGAGTTTTTACAAAATTAGACGTGACTTACGCCCTCTGAAATTCAGGAATACTGAAAATGGCTTGCAATATACTGTTGATGTAGCAGCTGTTCCCCAAGTTTTTCATGCCGGTATATCCAGGTCCATACATTGGTTTCAGTTTCATCCCCGACTCTTGAATGACTTCCCATTCAGAAACTCGGGGTTTTATGTCATTATCTTTCAGGCCATTCTCTGTCTGAAAACAAAAAAACAAGGAGGAGGAGGAGGAGGAGGAGGAGGAGGAGGAGGAGGAGGAGGAGGAGGAGGAGGAGGAAGGGGAAGAAGCAGCTTTTTACCAACTTACAAAGCCAGGATATTTAAAAGAAAAATCATACATCTCATTCATCCCAAAAGGAAACACCACTCAGCATAAAAATACCTTATTTTACAGCTGCTGAGATGCACTGTATACGTGACTATGTCTCCCCCTGCTGAGTTATCCAAGTAATTGTAATCAATACATGGATCCCATAGTTAAGTCGCATTTTCGGTCGATCTTACAATATATTATTTATGTCTTTTAGTTTTTGTATAGTTTTTATCATTTTAAGATTGTAAGAGTTATCCTGAGGTTAAATAGGCGGCCAATAAATTTTACAAATAAGTAAATGAATAAATTTAGGACAGCAACTTCATAAAAAGCAAGTCACTTACCACGTGCATTTGGAGCATGTCAATTCCAAAATGAGATAAGTGTTTGGCAACATGAGGGTCCACAACAGCCTCCTCTTCCTCAAAGGAATAAACATCTGCAAAAGTAAGAACAAAGGGACAATTCACCCGATGTAATCTATCAATCGCATTTAACCATTCCATGCTCTACATATCATGGAGGCATGATAACAAAAAATTTCTAACAGAAATTCTCCATTTACTATGGAAGGAGAAGCAAGTTAAGATCCCAAGTCAACTTTCAGCAAATCATAAACACTATGCAATCGTGGCTAAGCTACAGGATAAGGACCTGGCCAATTCAGGGTCAAGCATTTCTTCACCAAAGCTCAAGGATGACTTTGGACCAGTGACTATTCTCAGCTCAACTTGTCCACTAGGGAAGAATTCAGGAGCATGTACACAAGTGGTCCTTGACTTATGACCACAACTGAGCCCAACATTTCTATTGCTAAGCAACACAGTTGTGACATTTTGCCCCATTTTACCACTTTTCTTGCCACCGTTGTTAAGTGAATCACTACAGCACTTAAGTTGGTAAACAGTTATTAGGTGAATTTGGCTTCCCCATTGACTTTGTTTGTCAGCAGGTTGCAAAAGGTGATCACATACCCCAAGGCACTGCAACCGTCATAAATATGAATCAGTTGCCAAGTGTCTCAATTTTGATCACGTGACCATGATCAAACAGTCATTAAATGAATGGTTGTAAGTCCAGGAATACCTGTATACTAACTTGAGTTCCAAGAGAAAAGGTGGGGAGATATAAATCTAATTAAATAAATAAATTATCATGCATTTCATTCATTTATTCATTCATTCAGGCCAGAGAGAGAGTGTGTCAAGAATGAAACTTTGGCAGCTAAGTGCCTTTTTGTTTCAACTTGCCATTAGAATAAGGGGGGGAGGTGTTGCTTTAGAATGGGTTAGATGGAGAAACGAAACCTCTACAATTCTACTGAAGACCATGAGAGCCTGAAACCTTTCCAAGGACACCGCAGCAAGTGTGGAGAGGGAGCAGATGGGTCCCATACCAAAGTGAAATTGTTTACATGGACTACGTGAGAGATTGGGGGTTTTGGCTGGGGAAAAGATTGTTTAATTCTATGAACTGGTGTCTGGGAACCTCAGAGTTAGTTTTGCTTCAACATTACCATGCAGCGTATTCGATAAACAGTAAGAGTTTCAGAAACGGAATGAACCTGGATTTTTATTTGGATTCTCAAGCTGGATGTTGACACAGTGAGTTATTGTAATTCAACCCACTTGGAAGTACAGGACTGGCAAAGAATGATTCTAGCCACTGTCTCTAACTTCAGTCAAGCTAGCTAAAGGACTTCTTTGCAGATGTCATAATGGCCCTTGTTTACATTTGTTTAACCCTTTTATATTGCAAGTCACCTTAAATTAAACTGGCACCGGTGAGCTTTACCTCCATATCTGTTTTTTCTCTCAGAGCAAATTATAGAATCTGGCTGATGTGGATTTTTTTCTCTTGGGCTCTTAATATTTGCAAATGATCAAATGGAAAATACTATTGCTGTAGGGATACAGACTCAACTACAACTGGGAATATTGACAAGAAGATCAAGTATAGTAATTACAAATATGACAAGATCTGCTCATCATGAAGATACACTCGATGATGAATAGTTCATGATTTTTCATTAGGATATTGTTCCAGCAACAACCATAATGTTATAAACAGCAGATCTTAGCAATTCAAAAGAAGAATGGCCTAGATTTTTAGATCTCCTGTGAATTTTTAAATTTGTTTTTCTTTGTTGCTAAAATCCCTTTAAGCTAAGTAGCACAACACAAAACATGTTATTAGTGATAGCATTTCAAATTTGAACTCTTCTATATATTTGACCCCTTCTATGTATATCTTTATTCATTTGAGCTGTGGTGCTGGAGAAGTCTCCTGTATATTCTTTGGACAGGAAAGGTGACTAAGAAGAAGCAAATCCTGGAGCACATAACACCAGACATGTCACTAGGAGGCAAAATCGTGAAACTGTGCCTCATTTACTTTGGCCATGTCATGTGGGGGAATTCAATGAAGAAAGCAATTATGTTGGGAAGAGTTAGCAGTAGAAGGAAACCAGGCTGTCAAAAAACAAGGTGGCTGGACACTATCTTTTTTTTTTCAATCTTTTTTTATTAATTTTTTTCCCCCATATATGTTAATTTTTTCCAATCAACAAGTTGTCTGAAATTTGCTAAATTAATACATATTCAATTCCTAATCCTTGCTTCTTTTCTCTAACCAAATGTAAAATAAATTCCAAATTTGATAATAGTCTGTATCTTCTTTGTCTTTCAGCCTCATAGTTAATCTGTCCATCTCTGCACATTCCAAAATCTTCCTGATTATTTCTTCCTCTGATGGCAAAGCTTCATTCTTCCAATATTGTGCAAAAATTATTCTTGCTGCTGTGGTGATATGTAAAATTAAATATAATTTCTGCTTATTTGTCTTTTCAGGCATAATGCCTAATAAAAAAAGTTCAGGTTTGAAATCCACTTTTTCATCCAATGTTTTTTCTAACCACATATGTATATTTTTCCAATAAAGCTTTGCCTTCTCGCATGTCCACCAAATATGATAATACGTGCCTATATTATGTTTACATTTCCAACATCTATCTGACATATTTTTAAATATTTTTGCTAATCTTGCTGGTGGAAGATGCCATCTATAAAACATTTTATACAGATTGTATGAAGTTGACATTGTCAATTTATAGTTTCTCTCCCATAACATTTGCCATTTTTCTAATTCTATGTTATAACCAAAAATTTTTGCCCATCTTATCATTGTTTCTTTCACTTGTTCACTTTCCATATCTAAAATTAACAAAAAATTATACATTTTCTTAATCAATTTCTCATCTGAGGTCAACAAAATCTTATCAAATACATTTTGATCCTTATAAAATCCATACATTTTTACATCTTTTTCATATCTATTTAGTATCTGTAAATGTGCCCACCAAGATAAATTAATTCCTAAATTTTCCAATTCTTGTTTAGGTTTTAATTTCCCATGAATATCTAATATATCTTTATATGTCCATACTTTCTCAAAATCCACTAAATTCGGATGTATAAATGCCTCCATCGTTGACAACCACCCTGGAATTTTAAAATATATTTTAACTTTGATTTTTTCCCATACTGTTAATAAGGCATTTCTTATAATGTGATTTTGAAAATATTTATGAACTCTATTTTTCCCATACCATAAAAAAGTGTGCCACCCCAATTGTAAATCATGTCCTTCTAAATACAATAACCTTTTATTTCTAAGTGTTATCCACTCTTTCACCCATGTTAACACCGAGGCTTGATGGTACAATGTCCATTCTGGCAGCCCAAAACCTCCATTTTCCTTAACATCTTGTAATTTTCTCATCTTAATTCTAGCTTTTTTCCCCTGCCAAATGGTGGCTGGACAGTATCAAAGCTGAGACCCACCAAAGCATAGAAAAACTCAAAGAAATAGTGCAAGATTGGAAGATGTGGAGAGACCTGGCCCATAAAACTACCAAGAGTCAGACATCTGTCAGAAATGGTGTAGGGACTCCTGTTTAGGCAGGAGGTTGGACTAGATGACCCACAAAGTATTCAAACTCTTCTATTCTATTCTATTCTATTCTATTCTATTCTATTCTATTCTATTCTATTCTATATTCTAAATGAGACACAACTGAATGGATAACATCATCATTATCATGTATTGTACTTTTCAGAAAATATATTGCCTAATGTTGGGGGGGGGCTCTATTTATTCTTCTGCCAAGCATTTATGAAGCCCAGCATTCTCCCTCCTTGTGTCCATCTAGAATGATGCCGTTGGCATTTATAGATACGACACATGGCCTTTTGCTGGCATTCCAATTTAAGAAAGCCTCTGTTTCCCACTGCGAGTTATTGTTCCCTTCTATAAACGTAAGTTCAAAGAGGCCTCAAGCTTTTTCAGTGAAGTCATGATGCAGCATGACACCCAGTCAACTTTTCTGCGTCAGTGTGGCTGTAAATGGACCTTGCGTGGATATTTTTAAGAGCAATCAATGTCCGGCTAGAGAGAAGCGACAAAGAATTACCCCCAGCAGAATGCCACAGAACCAAAACACCCTAACAAAGCAATACTGCAAATTGTTTGTCTCTACTGAAGTCCCACTGAGGTCAGATTGTTGCCTTGGACTTCATCTAACCCAGTGTTTTTCAACCTTGACAACTTTAAATGTCTGGATTTCAACTATTAGAATTCCCCAGGCAGCAGCTTGGCTGGGGAATTCTGCAGGCTGAAGTCCACACATCTTAAAAGTTACTAAAGTTGAGGGAGACCAGTTTGAACACAAGTCCTCATTCAGTTACAAAACTTCACTAAAAGACCTTGGACTAGATACCGTCTTGGCTTAACCTGGGAGCAAGATGGCTCAGCGGTTAAAGACGCCGAGCTTGTCAGCTGGAAAGCTGACAGTCCGGGTTTAAGACTCGAGTACCGCAGGACAGGGTGAGCTCCTGTTCTTGCTCCAGCTCCTGACAACCTTGCAGTTCAAAGCAAGTAGATAAATAAGTACTACTTCAGTGGGAAAGTAACAGCATTCCATGTGCCTCAGCATATAGTCCTGCTGGCCATGCGCGGATTGGCCCGTCGCGGTCCACCATTTTGTTTTTGCTTTTTTCCGTCGTTGCGCACGCCGCGCTTGCGCGGATCGGCCCGTCGCGGTCCGCTATTTTGTTTTTGCTTTTTTTTCGTCGGGGTCGCGCCGCGCATGGGCGGGGCAAGTGGGGTCTCAACCTGAAAAAGGTTGAGAACCACTGCCCTAGATCATGGGCCTGCAACCTTGACAACTTTAAGACTTGTGGACTTCAGCTCCCAGAATTCCTCAGCCAGCTATGCTGAAGTCCACAAGTCTTAAAGTTGTCAAGGTTGCAGGCCCCTGCCCTAGATATTCAGACTTGACTGGAGAGGGGAAATTTTTAACTTTATCTTTTGGCTTAACCTACCTTGCAGGGCTTCTCTGGAAAAGGAAAAAAGGAAATTCCTTTTTTCCGAAAGAATTTAAAAACCTACCTCTGCGGCAGGCCTGGGGATGATTGTTGATTGTGGTGTGATTGATGAGTATGTATGGAGTTTTATTTTTAATGTTTCTTGTTCGGATTAGTTGAAATTGTTTTATATATATGTTGTGAGCCGCTCCGAGTCTTCGGAGAGGAGCGGCATACAAATCCGAATAAAATAAATAAAATAAAATAAATAAATAAATACGCTGTTTGAACTCTTTTAAGGAAGAGCCTAAGAAAGTTTAATGAATAGAATTTATCTATGTTTGCCTTTTCAGAATACATTTTAATTCATAAATATACCTTAGCTCAGTTTTTTGTTTTTAAAATACTGTTCAAGTAGGCAGTAAAGGAAGCCAAAGAAAGTGTCAGGCTACTGACGAATCTACACAGAGTCACACATTATACTACATAAAATATATGCGAACATTAAAATGTACCCCATATTGTTACATCAGTTTTGAAAAGCTGGGGTTGGATTTGGGGGGGTGGGAAGCATCTAATTAATCCCAAAGCTGTTGGAAGCATAAATCAAAACTAGTAAAATGCTAGTTACATCTCCAACAATTTTGTTTGCTTATCCATTTTCTATGACCGTGGATCTTTCCAAGAAATTCTGGGTGGTGAACAGACAGAAACAAAGAACTTCATTAAACCAAAGCAGGGGGAAAGAAACAAAAACAGCCCTATAAAGACTCAATAAAACCAGAAATCATATACACTCTTGTTGACGCCTACCCCTATTGACATCCTAAGTCCAATGCCTGAGGGGAAAGTCAGGTCTTCCTGGTCTTGTGAAAGGACAACAGAGCAAAGGCCACTCACATTTCAGAAGGAACCCTGGTGCACAGAGAGTCCCCGACTTAAAAACACAAGCCCAAAATTTCTGTCGTTAAGTGAGACATTCATTAAGCGGGTTTTGCCCCATTTTACGACTCTCCCTGCCACAACTGTTAAGTGAATCACTGCCGTTGAGAAGTTACTAACACGGTTATTAAGTGAATCTGGCTTCCCCATGGACTTTGCACGTCAGAAGGTCGCAAAAGGGGATCACGCGACCCCGGGACACTGCAACTGTCATACATATGAGCCAGTTGTCACACATTTGAATGCAAATCAACATGTCCATGGGGATGCTGCAATGGTCGTAAGGGTGAAAAAATGGTCATCAGTCACTTTTTTCAGTGCCGTTATAACTTCGCACGGTGAGTAAACGAACTGTTATAAGTCAAGGACTACCTGTATGTTTTCTGCCTGGGTAGGATATGAATCCAGTTCTGACGGAAGAAGCTTCTTGGATGAGAAACGAAACGTCTTCAGGGTAAAACAAAGTCCAGTTGCCTTTTGAAAAAGCACCTTTAGGACACTGGTAACTCTACCTCTACAGTGCTACCGTGTGCCCTCGAAAATAAGAACCGGTCTTTATTTTATTTTATTTTATTTTTTGCCTCCAAAAGAGGCACCTGGTCTTATTTTGTGTGTCGGGGGGGTCTTTTCCACTCACCTCCGGCATCAATAGCTCTGCCCAGTCAGCCCACTTCTTCTGCGGCGTCCCCCGGCCTGCATTTTGCAGTCAGAGGCTGCAGAAGAAGTAGGCCAGCGAGGAGAGGCAGGCTACAACGGAAAGCAGGTGCAGGGCGCACGGGGCAGCTCCACCCACCCACCCCCCACCCTAGCTTGATTTTTAGGCATGCGCCTTGCCCCAAAACTAGGGCTTATTTTTGGGGTAGGGCTTATATTAGGCCCACCCCCCAAAAACCAGGCTAGGCTTATTTTCAGGGTAGGTCTTACTTTCGGGGAAACCTGGTAGTGGAAAAACAACGTACAGAGATCAAAAGGCTGCTGATGATCATCAGCACAAGCTTTCACTAACCTGCACCATCAGGAGTAATCGTTCCAAGCTTCACTGCCAAGGGATAACCCATCTCCTTGTAATGTTCGAGCGCGTGTCCGTTTCCTCCACTGCCATCAAAGAACCATTTGCCACAAAGTATTGATCCATCAGTGAGGTTTAGCCAAAGATTCTCCCGTAAGTCACACTTGGAGCACTTCCAGCCACTGCAAAACGAATTGCCAGAGTCAAACAGGCAGCATGAAGCTGACTTTTGTTTTTGAGCTACCTGGAATTGGATTAGCAAAAGATCACCTCATTTATTTATTATGTTAGGAAACTCATCCCACCAATCTTTCAAAACTGTACCTCTCTATTGTGAGTTATTTAAGTGGGGCTTAAGGCATTTTTTGTCTTAAGCCAAAATTAATGTAAAAAAGATGTTGAGACTGTAGAAAGAGTGCAGAGAAGAGCAATAAAGATGATTAGGGGACTGGAGGCTAAACCATATAAAGAACAGTTGCTGGAATTGGTTATGTCTAGTCTAATGAAGAGAAGGACTAAGGGGGGACATGATAGCAGTGTTCCAATATCTCAGGGGCTGCCACGAAGAAAAGGGAATCAGGTTATTCTCCAAAGCAACTGAGGGCAGGACAAGAAGCAATGAATGGAAACTAATCAAGGAGAGAAGCAATCTAGAACTTAGAAGAAATTCCCTGACAGAACAATTAACCAGTGGAACAACTTGCCTCCAGAAGTTGTGAATGCTCCAACACTGGAAGTTTTGAAGAAGAGATTGGACAGCCATTTGTCTGAAATGGTATAAAGTTTCCTGCCTGTGCAGGGGGCTGGACTAAATGACCTTCAAGGTCCCTTCCAAATCTGCTATTCTACTCTACTCTACTCTACTCTACTCTACTCTACTCTACTCTACTCTACTCTACTCTACTCTACTCTACTCTACTCTGTCAGTTTGGTCTAGTTGTTAAGATATCAAGCTAGAAACCAGGAGACCATGGGTTCAAATCTTGTCCCAGCCATGAAAGCCTTAACCTTAGCCAACTGTGGGTGACTTTGGGCCAGTCACTCTGTCTCAATCCAACTCACCTCACAGGATTGTTGTTGAGAGGAAAATAGGAGGAGGAGAGAGTATTGGGTATGTTCCTTTGAGTTATTTGTAAAAATAATAAAGGCAGGATACAAATAAATACATACACATTTTTAATCTACATCTCACAAGTAAGGTGGGAGGAGGATCAGAAAGGAGAGAAAAGGGGAAATAATTGTGAACCTTTCCTGATGTCCTTTCCTGAAGGGTTCTTACCAATATGGAAATTAAAGCAAAGAACTACAGCTTAGTGATGAATAAAATTATGATCTATTTGACATTATATTTTTTTTAAAAACATATAATGGACTCCAACGTACTTCAGAATCCCTGAAATAACTTTCAGGTACTTTGCACCAGGAAAAATTGCATTAATGCTGTAAATGTTTCTAAAGAAATGTAAAAAGCTGTATACAGCCATTTTAATAGTCACTAGGTGTTCAGTGGCTGGCAGCCACAAGGCTAGAAAATGAGTGGAACAGAAAGTAAGATTAGTTTTAAACAAAGTTTAAGACAGATATTTATATGATACAAAAGAGGAAAAAAATCTCTGCCAGTAGCCATGAATTGGCAGATCTTACCCAAGACCTTGGCTTCCCTAAATTAAGTACAGGAAAATCTCACCGGATATTGTTTTATTCCACTTCCTTCCAGCAAAGCTATTGGTCAGATATGGAAAAACCTGTAGAACCGTAATATCTGAAGGGCTAGAAATATCTCAGCTTTGCTCTCAGCAATGCTTCAATATGCATTTGAAGAATTAGGTCATGTGGAATTTTCTGCCTTATTCTCATTTTACAACCTCCACCCCGCTTCAATTAACTGTAGATGCCCATAGCAGTCAAAGGAAGGAAAGAAATGTCTTCAGGATACCCAAAGTCACAACCAGAATGAATCTGCATCCATTTGGCTGAACCTGAACATGCCCACATTGCATTATGATATACAGGCAGTCCTCAACTTACAACCACAACTGAGCCCAAAATTTCTGTTGCTCAATGGCTAAGTGAAATTTGCTCCATTTTACGACCTTTCTTGCCGCAGTTATTAAGTGTATTACTGCAGTGGTTAAGTTAGTAACACGGTTGTTAAAAGAGTCTGGTTAGGGTTAGGGCCTTCTCTGTTGCTGCCCCAGCCCTCTGGAATCAACTTCCCTCAGAGGTTCGTACTGCTCCTTCCCTCCTAGCTTTCCGGAAACTTTTAAAAACACATCTTTGCAGACAGGCCTGGGGCGTGTGAGCTGTGCTCTGCCCCTGGGCCTTTGATTGGGAGTGTATGTTGTATGAGTGAGTATAGTTTTTATAGTTTCATAGTTTTACATTGTACCATTTTTTAAGTGACCTATGTATTTTGTACTTATATTTCTGTTGTGAGCCGTCCTGAGTCTGGGGAGAAGGGCGGCATATAAGTCGAAATAAATGAAAATGAAATGAGTCTGGTTTCCCCATTGGCTTTGCTTATCAGGAGGTCACAAAAAGGGGATCACATGACCCCGGGACACTGCAACCGTCATAAAAAGAAAAGAGTCAGTTGCCAAGCATCTGAATTTTGATCATGTGGCCACGGGGATGCTGCGACGGTCATTAAGTGTGAAAAATGATCGTGTCACTTTTTTCAGTGCCGTTGTAACTTTGAACGGTCCCTAAGCAAACTGTTGTTAAGTTGAGAACTATCTGTAATGAGTCGATTTAGGATTGCTTCTTTATACTAAATACAGATTTATCTATTTAAAGAAACAAGAATATATTTCGTCCCTCAGCCATCATGAATCAGAGTCCAATATATAGAAACAAAATCATAATGAGAATTATCATCCCTCTCCCAATGCCATTATCAATTCAGAAAATTCTGAACTGACAGCTGTGTATTCTCTATTTAGGCCAGGAGCCCTTTACAGGGGTTCTCAACCTTGGCAACTTTAAGACTTGTGGACTTCAACTCCCAGAATTCTGGGAGTTGAAGTCCACAAGTCTTAAAGTTGCCAAGGTTGAGAACCCCTGCTTTAGAATATCACCAGAACAGTTTCTTTTTCATTACCGTTGGGTCATCGTTTCAGAGATATTTCCTTACCTATAGATAAACATAAACATTTCTTTCTTTCTCTCTCTCTCTCTCTCTCTCTCTCTCTCTCTCTCTCTCTCTCTCTCTCTCTCTCTCTCTCTCTCTCTCTCTCTCTCTCTCTCTCTCTCTCTCCCTCCCTCCCTCCCTCCCTCCCTCCTTCCTTCCTTCCTTCCTTCCTTCCCTTAATAATTCGTTTCTTTGTGTATAAAACACAACAATCTCACCTTGGTGGAATCCTGACCCCGTTGTCCATTTGCACCAGAGTGTTGGCATGTTTGGAGATTTGCAGCTCTTCTTCCCATGAGTCTGGATCTTGCTTTCTGTAGGGAGATTTCGAACTGAGGACTGCATCACAAGCTATTGTCACCTGGAGTGGAGGGAAGATTCAGCTGAACATCAAAGGCAGGAAGAATGATTATTTGGTTTGTCCTGGTCCTTTTGTTGTTGTTTGTTGTTGGCTTGTAACCAAGAACACTAACAATAGTAACAATTTTCAGGTAGTCCCCCGGAGCAGGGCTTTTCAACCAGTGGTACGGGTACTACCTGTGGTACATTGGCACCTGGCAGGTGGTACGCGACCATTCTAGAAAAGGGGTAACGGGGGAGGGGAATGAGCTGAACCGGTGGCAGCACCGCACAAGCCTGAGCGAGCGATGGCTGGAGCTGCAGAGCTGTCAGGGCTCAGCGGAAGCGCCAGGATCAGCGCCAGGCTCCAGCTGGAGCTCAGCGCTGATCCTGGTGCTTCTGCTGAGCCCAGAAGAAGTGCCGATCAGCTGGAATGTTGCAGCATCTCCAGGGCCTTGTGATTTACATTCAGATGTTTGGCAACTGATTCATATTTATGATGGTCACAGTGTCCCAGGGTCATGTGAAGTGACCAAAACCTGCTGCAACCACCCAGCGGACAGGGGAATAAAAACCAAAGAACCCCCCACCCCACCCCCACTTCCAATCCTCAACAGAAATGCTCACAACAATGAACACCTCGGATAGGAGGAAGAGCAGGCAGGTGTCTTGTTCGGCTGTGGATTGGGGGGCACTTTTTCAGTGCCATTGTAACTTTGAACAGTCACTAAGCAAACTGTTGTAAGTCGAGGACTGCCTGTACTTTATCACTTTTTTCCTTTTTTGGGGGGTCATCAAGTTTTTGACACCTTGCTAGGTGACTGGTGGTACTTGGATGTTGCTATATCCTAAAAGTGGTACAATGGGTGAAAAGGTTGAAAAGCCCTGCCCTGGAGGACCTATTGTTACCCTCACATAATCCCAGTAATCCTTTCAATTGTGATATAAATTACTCTGACTGCATCCAAAAACTGCAAATTAATAGTGGAACTATGGTTGAGAAACACCGATTTGCTTAAAGTTATCTGGCAAATTCAAAAGAGAGGTATGAATTGACATCAGTGAATCTGTCTTTCACAATACACACATGGCTGGCTGAGGAATTCTGGGAGTTGAAGTCCACATATGTTCAAGCTGCCAAGGCTGAAAAACACTGTTTTAGATAGAAGGTGGAACAGAATTTGCAAGGATTTGCAAGCATCTGCCTAAATAGGAAAATCAATTAAATGTCACTGTCTTTCTCTTCCTATGCTGAAATGACAAAAACCTGATATGCAACCAAACAGAAACTGTGGCTGGGTTCATACAAAATTTAGTTGAGATCATGAAAATAAATTCCTGTGCTCTCAGAAATACTCTCTAGACATCTTAAACTGTAAGCATTTGCACACATAGCTTTGTTGACCTTTGAGGCTAACTAGGATTTCTTAGAGATGGCAACATAAACACATACATGGCTTGGTACCCACATATGTGGCTTAGACTATCCAGTATGTCCTTCCCAGAAGAGCCTTGGGTGAAATAACAGAAATGGAGGCCAGGAGGTGCTATTTCTCAATTTCTGCTCTAATGTTGTGGAATACAGGTAGTCCTTGACTGATGATCACAATTGAGCCCATAACTTCTGTTGCTAAGTGGGACAGTTGTTAAGCAAGTTTTGCCCCATTTTACGACCCTTTCTTGCCACACTTGTTAAGTGAATCACTGTAGTTGTTAGGTTAATAACAACTGTCATAAATATGAGTCAGTTGTGAAGTGTCCAAATTTTGATAATGTCACCATGGGGATGCTGCAACAGTCATAAGTATGAGAAAAAAAAACAGTCATAAGTCGTTTTTTTTTCAACTTTGAATGGTCACTAAACAAATTGCTTGAAGTTGAGGACTACCTGTACCTTCCCCTTAGAATTAAGACTTGCTCCATCCTTTCTGATCTTCTGGAAGCTACCGAAGAAAACTTTCCACAGAGCATTTGGTGGAAAAATTTTCTCCTCGCTAATTTTAATTTATTTTGCTTTAAATTACTTTTATTGATTCATTGGCCAGTGTTATTTCATTTGATTTGCTTATGAAGTCTTTTATCTATTTCTCATCACTATTTTTATGATTTATTCTTGTATTGTTGCCACTTTGATTAGAATAGAATTGAGCTAGAAGGGATATTGGAGGTCTTCTAGTCCAGCCCCCTGCTCAAGCAGGAGAACCTATACCATTTCAGACAAGTGACTGTCCAGTCTCTTAAAAATCTCCAGTGATGGAGCGCCCACGATTTCTGAATGCAAGCTGTTCCACTAGTTAATTGTCCTCAATGTTAGGAAGTTTCTCCTTAATTCCAGTTGCTTCTCTCTTTGATCAGTTTCCAATCATTGTTTCTTGTCTTTCCCTCTGGTGCTTTGGTGAATAACGTGACCCCCTCTTCTTTGTGGCAGCCCCTCAAATACTGGAACCCTGCTATCATGTCACCCCTGTTTCTTCTTTTTAGACTAGCCAAGCTCAAGTCCTTCATATGTTTTATTGTTTTAATTTTAATTATATTTATTATGGATTGATAATAATTAGTTGCTGATAATCAGTTTTTAATCCACTTTGGTTTGTATTAATAAAATGGTATGCAGATAGAATAAATAGATGTATTTTTTAAAAAAATCCCAGAATCTTGTAGTTGACCATCTTTGCATGACATAATACACTTTTGGCAAGTATAATAATTTGTGTCGGCAGTAACAAGTCTATACAGGTTTTCCTGTATGTTGAAAGAGTCAATTGACTTCCTTAAATTTCTCTTTTTGGCTATCCCATTCTCTCATTCACTCACCAGTGCTGGCAGTTCTTCTATATTGGGTAAAGGAATTTCATAGTGGTCTGGAAATATGACAAGTTTAGCTTCATCCTCATACTCATAATCATCATTATTTAAATCACCGTTAGATTCAAGATCTGTCAAGAGAGAGAAAAAGATAAAACATTGTTGGAGAGGGAAAAAAAACAATATATTAACTAAATTAAGGCTGCTCAAAGAGATGTGTCCTGAAACAAATTGCTAAAGGCATGTTGTGATGATAGAATTTTTTTCATTGACATCTGAAACACTCATTTATGGGCACAGAGGTGAAGTGAGGAAACACTGCAACAAAGACTATATGTTCATCTGCAGCAAACACCGTATGCTCAGATCCTTCTAACCATCTCATCCTAACTTTACCTGTGTTTAGCTTTGGCTTAACGACAACCTGTTGCTTCTCACTGTTCTTCAGCAATAAGGCCCATTTCACATACAAAGTATATACTTATCTGAGTTTATTGTTATTGCCTGTTAATTTGGCTCTTTTTCCAGAAGAAAATTAAGTTCCACAGCACTTTTTCTAGAACAGCTTCCTATTAGCGGAAAATTCTACCTCCAGAATCTGTGGAGATGCTCAATCATCCAGGACATGGTTGTTTCAAAGGTGCTTTTTCCAAAAGGCAACTGGGCTTTGTTGTTGTTGTTGTTTTTATTGAAAAAGTTTCACTTCTCATCCAAGAAGCTTCTTCCGAAGAATCTTCTTGGATAAGAAGAGAAAAGTTTCCCCCCCCCCAAAAAAAAAACCCAAGAAAGTCCAGTTGCCTTTTGGAAAAAGCATCTTTGAGTTCTATCTCCAGTCTCAGGAAATGTCATCTCTATCCAGAAGATGAGGATACATATATAACGTGCTTTGGCTTCTTTTCTTGTGGAACAGAGGATCAGTTTCGTTGTTCATCTGGCAAACAAAGCTAATATGAGGAAAAAGGAAGAACAAGGATGGACAAATGTTTTGATGCCCACTATCATTAGCTGGCTAAAAGAAATACTGGCCAAGGAAGGAAGGGAAAGTGAGGTCATCTGCTGGATATTTAAAAGCAGTGTGAAAATAACCATCACGGCAAGTGGAGGGGGGAGTATCTAAAATGATATTTGGGTTGAAGAAACCTCTAAAAGGCGCACGGTACATTTTGTCCCATTAGAGCTCTGAAACCTGAAAGACCTACCTAGCCTGTTGCCAATAGCTTCTCTTTGTGAAAGTTTAAATCAATATTGTGCTCATTATTTGTTGTTACACACAAATGATTAAATTCCAACAAAGATAATCTCCAGCAAGTTGGAAAAATGCCAAGCAAATTATCATGGTCTTTTAACCACTGAGGTAAAATACTGAGGGGGGGAAAAGAATCCCCTCAGAAAAATACCAGCCTATTATACAGCAGTGTTTCTCAACCTTGACAATTTTAAGGCATCTGGACTTCAACTCCCAGAATTCCACAGCCAGCATTGGTGGCTGTGGAATTCTGGGAGTTGAAGTCCACATGCCTTAAAATTGTCAAGGTTGAGAAACACTGTTATACAGAGTAGACTATTTATTACAGCCATATGCTTAGTTTATCTCCAAGAATGTCCAGATAATGAAAATGTCACTCTCCATTTTATCAATGTTACAGCCTTGTATGTTCGGTGAGACAGAAAAAGCCACTGACTCAAGGTAACCCTAAAGCTTCATGGTTGGAAAATTTCAGTTCAGTTGAGATCTCCACTTTCGGCTCTCGAGACCAGATCACAATGAGAATTAGCAAAGGGTGCTGGTGAAGATATTGGACTATAGGGAGTCCTCGAGTTACGACCATAATGGAGCTTCCCATCAAGGTCATAACTTGGGACGGTCAGTTTGACACTCCGATTTTACAATATAACCTTTTTATTTTACTTTAAGCGAAACACTGAGGTCATTAAGTGTGACTCAGTTGTCAGGCTGTTGCCAAAAACAGAAACAAATGCTGATTTTCTGCATAAAATGTAGTCATGTGACTGCAGGATGCTGCAAAATGCCGAAAATGCAACCTGGTTGCCAAGTGGCCAAAGTACAGTCACGTGTACAGTCCGATAGTGGGACTATCGGAACTTCAGATCTGAGTCATAAGTGGCCCTGGGGAGGTCTGTTTAACTTTGAATGGTTGCTAAGCAACTGGTCATAGGTACAGGACTACCTGTACTAAAAGTGGAAAGATTCAGGTCCAAGTCCACCAGTACAGGTAGTCCTCAACTTATAACAGTTCATTTAGTAACTGCTCAAAATTACAACAGCACTGAAAAAAGTGATGGCCATTTTTCACACTTATGGCTTTTGCAGCATCCCCACAAGTCACGTGATCAAAATTGGGACACTTGTCAGTTGACTCATATTTATAACATTAATTATGATGTGATCCCCTTTTGCAACTTCTGGCAAGCAAAGTCAATGGGGAAGCCAGATTCACTTTACAACCGTGTTGCTAACTTAACAACTGCAGTGATTCACATAACTGCTGTGACAAGGTTGTGAAATGGGACAAAATTCACTTAACCACTGTCTCCCTTAGCAACAGAAATTTTGGACTTTGTGGTGGTAAGTCGAGGACCACCTGTAGTAATAGAGGCTGACTAGCTGACTTTGGGCTATTCTCTTTCTCTCAACCCCATCTATCTCATGAATTTGATGCTGTAAGGAAAAATTAAAAACAGGCAGTGCTCTGCACACTGCTTTGACCTCCTGAAGGAAATGGGATACTAAAAAAAACAAAATAGCTATTCCAGTCATTTTCCTTTGTCACCCATTGATTCCTATGCATGCACCCTCCTGCTTGATTTATACGGAAACATGAAGACAAATTTCATAAAAATTCGATTGCAGCAAAAACTACCCTGCAGCTATATCTATAAATACAAAGAAGCCTGCAATTAATAAGATCTCAAGGTTTATATGGAGGGCTTTCTAAGCCAACATTCTCCCATATAGGATCCTTCATATTTCTAAAGACCATAATTCTCATAATCCTTAGCTAGGCAATAGCTATACTGGCAAGGAATACAGAAATTGTGGTTACAACATTTTATTTTTTTATTTATTTATTTATTTAAATCACATTTATATGCCGCCCCTCTCCAAAGACCCGGGGCGGCTCACAACAAAAATACTACAATAATTTTAAAATTAACACATTCATACCACACACAAACTCAATCAATTCACATGCACTGATGGCGGGACACTCTTAGGGCCGAGGGGCAGAGCGCAGCTCACATGCCCCAAGCCTGTCGGCATAGATGTGTCTTCAATCCTTTCCGGAAGGCTAGGAGGGAGGAAGCAGTACGAATCTCCGAGGCAAGCTGGTTCCAGAGGGCTGGGGCAGCAACAGAGAAGGCCCTTGCCCTAGGTCCCGCCAGACGGCATTGTCTAACAGACGGGACCCGTAGGAGGCCAACCCTATGCGCCCTAACCGGTCGCTGGGATTCATGAGGCAGGAGACGGTCCCGCAAGTATCTTGGTCTTGAAAGAATCAAGTTTGTGAAGGCTACACTGCATAATCCCTATTCATAGAAGGAATTTCATGGAAAATAGAATACATGCATATAAGTTTTATTTAAAATGACACTCATGAGTTCTTTAAGGACATGTCATCACTATCACTTTTTTTTTTTTGAGAATCCAAAACAAAATACTGTTGGTCCTTGATTAACCACCACTCATTCAGCAATGGCACTAAATGAGTGATACAACTGGCCTTAAGAGTTCCAACCACCTGCGATCATATTACAATGTCAATTATGATGTTGCAGCATTCCATAGTCATGTTGTCACCATTTGCAATTTTCTTTGCTGGCTTCTGCACAAGCAACGTCAATGGAGAAGTCAATGGCCATCCAAATACTATTTAACCCTCCAATTCTATAGTATTTCTCCTTGTACCTTGTGATGAGGTAATCCTTGGTTAGCGACAACAATTAGGACTACAACTGCTAACAGTAAGCAGCACGATCACATGAAGTCATACTTTATGACCGTGTCACTTAGTGACAGCAACTCTGGCCCTAATTGCCATCACTAACGAAGGATTACAATGTTCAAGGAGAAGTACTGTAGAATCAGAGGGTTAAATATTATTTGGATGGCCATTCTAAAGGATATCTTGGGCTAAAGTAGGACAGAAGAAGCAATTATTATTTATCTCCAATCAGATCACTATCTTCATTTTAACAACGTTAAACCTGCATTTGGCCTACTAGCCATGGTTACATGGCAGAGACTTATCATCAGTGGCATTAATGTTGCATTCCTTGTTCAACATTACACTGTGGAGAGTTGAGAATAATTTTCTTCTTCTCTCATATTTGGGGTGTTATTGTTTCTGTCAGATCTTGGATCATAGTAAATAAATAACTAATGCACAGCAACCCAAATCTCAGGGAACTTTAAAGCAGACAAATGCTAAGGCAGAATCTCAAACTATTACATGCAACCTCAGAGGTCATTCTGTGCAAATTGAATGAGGCACTTTTGTACCTAGGACTTATTTGCTTGCCATTCCTTGGCCAGGAGATGCTCTCCTCTTTCCTCCCAGCTAAGTTCACTGGGGTTGGCTGACAGATGCCACACAGCTGTTGCTTCCCGCTTAATTGGAGGAAGGACTTGCCTCCAGAGGCTGTGGGTGCTCCAACACTGGAGGTTTTTAAGAAGAGACTGGACAGCCACTTGTCTGAAATGGTGTCTGAATGAAATGGTGTCTGGTGTCTGAAATGCCTAGAACTAGAACAGGTCTTTTCAACCAGTGGTACGGGTACTACCTGTGGTACACTGGCACCTGGCAGGTGGTACACGGCCATCCTAGAAAAGTGGTAGCGGGGGAGGGGAATAAGCTGAACTGGTGGCAGCACCCCACAAGCCTGAGCGAGAGATGGCTGGAGATGCAGGGCTGTCAGGGTTCAGCGGAAGCGCCAGGATCAGCACCAGGCTCCAGCTGTAGCTCGGCGCTGATCCTGGTGCTTCTGCTGAGCTCTGAAGAAGCACCAATCAGCTGGAAAGCAGCACTAATCCTGGCGCTTCTGCTGAGCCCAGAAGAAGTGCCGATCAGCTGGAATGTTGCAGCATCTCCAGGGCCTTGTGATTTACATTCAGATGCTTGGCAACTGATTTATATTTATGGCGGTCACAGTGTCCCAGGGTCATGTGAAGTGACCAAAACCTGCTGCAACCATCCAGTCGGGGGGGGGGGGGATAAAAACCAAACACCCCCTATCCCACCCCCACTGCCAATCCTCAACAGAAATGCTCACAACAATGAAAACCTCGGACAGGAGGAAGAGTGCCACCGGGCGGGCAGGCAGGTGTCTTGCTTGGCTGTGCCTTGGGGGGAACCTTTTTCAATGTCATTGTAAGTTTGAGCAGTCACTAAGCGAACTGTTGTAAGTCGAGGACTACCTGTACTTCATCTCTTTTTTCCCTTTTGGGGGGGTCATCAAGTTTTTGACACCTTGTTAGGCGACTAGTGGTACTCGGATGTTGCCATATCCTAAAAGTGGTACAATGGGTGAAAAGGTTGAAAAGCCCTGGACTAGAAGACTCCAAGGTCCCTTACAACTCTTGTCATTCTGTTATTCTGCTTCGGTGCTCCTTTCCCACTATTGTCTTACAGAGCTCAAGGAGACCCTGAGTTGTGGTGCCCATCTCCAGCAGAGATAGATGGAGGAAAAATCAGTGGGGGCAAATACCTGGAAATCAATCAATCAATCCCACTTATATGCCACTTGCTGCTTATCAGTTCCATCCAGTGGCCTCCTCAGCTGGAGAGCAGCAGGATGGTGGGACAGGTGGTATTTCTCAGTCAACCCAGGACAACTTGGCAAAAGGGGAAGGTGCCTCCTATGAGAAAGAAGGTGGACCACCATCTCCACCCAAGTGACAGGGACAAGATGTAGAAGAGTGATGACTTTGTCAGAAGCATGCAAGTATTGTTACATAAGGATCGAGGACTGAAACATCCTTTAAGTTTTGGAAAACGTAAGTTCAGAAGCAGACCAGGCAGACACCCAAATGATTCACTAGGGTGTAAGAAGGAGAGGAGATAATAGCACAATCAGACTCGAAGTATTAATCCGAAACACAATCGCATTACTGTTTTCATATTGTAACACAAGTCTATGCAATCACATGTTTTTCCAATATTATTAGGAAGAGTTCTTGAAGCGTATCTTGTCATTTAATTGGGATTTCTTCTGGATCTTCAGACCTTTTCCATAAAGACAGACAAGGATGCCCAAAGTAGGGCATCTACAAGTTGTTATATTACAACCTTGGCTAATGGAGTTGTAATCTAGCACCATCTGATGAGTCATTCATTATTCAATTAGAAAGGACTAATTATTTAATTCAATAACGCTGGGGTCTCTTGATTAGAAATCCCCTTCTCCATCTTAACAGAATAATAGAGTTGAAAGGGACCTTGAAGTTCTTCTAGTCCAAACCCCTGTTCAAGCAGGAGATGCTATACCATTTCAGACAAATGGCTGTCCAATCTCTTCTTTAAAACCATCAGTATTGGAGAATTCACAACGTCTGGAGGCAAGCTGTTCCACTGATTAATTGTTCTGTCAGAAAATGTCTCCTTGGTTCTAGGTTGGTTCCCTCCTTCATTAGTTTCCATTCATTGCTTCTTGTAGTGCTTTGGACAATAGGTTGACCCCCCTCTTCTTTGTGGCAGCCCCTCAAATATTGGAACACTGCTATCATGTCACCCCTAGTCTTTCTTTTAATTAAACTAGACATACCCAATTCCTACAAAGGCTGGGGCCTTTTCCATTGCTGCCCCAGCCTTTGGAACCAGCTTCCCTCAAAGGTTCGTACTGCTCCCTCCCTCCTAGCTTTCCGGAAATTGCTGAAGACGCATCTATGCCGACAGGCTTGGGGCGTATGAGCTGTGCTCTGCCCCTGGGCCCAGGAGTGTCCCTCCATCAGCGACTGTGAGCTGATTGTGTTTGTATGTTGTGTGAATGCAATTAATTTTTAAAATTTTTATTGTATTGTTGTTGTAAGCCACCCTGGGTCCTAGGAGAAAGGCGGCACATAAATTTGAATAATAAATAAAATAAATAAATATATTTTAGTCTTCTCCCCATTTGTGATGAAACAGTAGAAGTAGCCACATGTATATATGTATACTTCCATGTTATATATAGAAATAATTAATTAGTTCTCCAGAAGCCTTTACACTTGTATGACCCAGAAGTTATTTTGAATAAAGGCTTCTTTTCCAAAATTGGCAAGCTCCTCAAAACGCCTGCAGATCATCATAACAGCCCTGTTCCATTTCTCCTTTCGTAGACGTTCCACTGCCATCAGCTAATTCCATTAAAAGGAATTTAGAAGTGCGAAAGAGAAAAGAATATTTGTAGCTCAGAATTAAACTGTAAAGTCCTTGGTGCTCTCTGAGTTTGGCTGTTAGCTTTCAAACGTTTCATTACCCAACTAAGTACCATCATCAGACACATGTCAGGTAATGAAACATCTATAAGCCGATGTCTATGGATATTGTCAATCATCTAGATTGTGGTTGTCCCAAAGTTGTTTTTCCAAAAGGCAACTGGACTTTCTTGGTTTTTTTCCTTGAACACATTTCGCTTCTCATCCAAGAAGCTTCTTCAGTTCAGAAACAAAACATTTTCAAGGGGGAAAAAAAAATCAAGAAAGTCCAGTTGCCTTTTGGAAAAGCAGCTTTGGGACATCAGTAAGCCAAGCTCAGAGAGCATCAAGGACTCCACAGATTTAGAAGTGCTAATATCAAGAGCCGAGCCCATTTTCCCTTCTAAGGGGCTGAAAGCTCTCCAAAGCTGAATCAGAATTCACAATTAAAACTGGTGTTGTCATCAAGAGAGGCGCTACCAAACAGCACAACAGGCCACAGCGGGCAAAGCAAAATAAGGCATGCTGTCAGGCCATAAAGTGAGGTGACGCAGGGGCCATGCACAGGAGAGAGGATGAAGAAGCTGTTATTTTGGGGCAAGCTCTCAGGGTGGGAGATTTCCTTCGTCTACCATCTGGTCAAGTTGAACAAGCGTCACTCCTGGCCTTGGACGATGACAAACGTTCATCGCCAGCTGACTGAAAACAGCAGCTGCACTTCGGCTTCAGGCAGACAGCCGAAGCCGTGAAGTTAGCAGGCCGAAGGGGGAAAGGAAAAGAAAGGCTGTGCAAATCCCCAGATCAGGTTTAAATGTTGCTAACTGAATGTGCTAATTATAGCAAAATTATTAGATCCCAAACTGGGCTGCCAAACAAGAGGCAGCCCTGTTGCATTCAAGGAAGGGAGAAAAAGGAAGGTACATTCTTACATTAGAAAAACACAAACACAAAGAACCTCCAAGTTGTAAATCCTTCCATTTTCACCACTTCCATCCTATTTATTTATTTATTTGTTTGTTTGTTTGTTTGTTTGTTTGTTTATTAAATTTCTATGCCTCCCTTCTCCTGGGACCCAAGGCGGCTTACAGCAATAATGCAATAACATTATTGTTAGTTAAGAACTTTAACAATAACAATTAACCATTTAATCTAAAAACACATTTCGTTTAATCTAAAACACATTCATACAACATACAATCAGAATCAAGATACAATCAGTGATGGGAAAACATTCCTATGTCCAGGGGCAGAGTACAGTTCATACGCCCCAAACCTGTCGGCGTAGATGAGTCTTCAGTAATTTCTGGAAAACTAGGAGGGAGGAAGCAGTGCGAACCTCTGTGGGAAGCTGGTTCCAGAGGACTGGGGCAACGACAGAGAAGGCCCTTGCCCTAGGTCCCGCCAGATGACATATAGGCAGTCCTTGACTTATAACCATTTGTTTAGTGACCATTCGAAGTTACTATGGCACTAAAAAAATTACTTATGACCGTTTTTCACACTTACAACTATTGCAACATTCCCCATGGTCACGGATCAAAATTCAGACATTTGACAACTGACTCCTATTTATGATGGTTGCAGTGACCCGGGGTCATTGCATGAGTAAATGCAATAAGCATAGAAGCATATAACATGCAGAAAAATAATAAAATATAAAATGCAGAAGCATATAAAATGCAGAAAAGTAACCTGCCAAACAGAGATCTGTTATGTCATAATTGTGCCGTAACTCTTGATATATCAGAAGTCTACATTTAATTGTTCCTTGAAAGTACTATCCTATTCTTTGGATTTGTTTCAGTTACCAAAAAAAGTCATCTTCATTTAATTTTTGAGATGTACTGCACCTATCTAAAACAGAAAGTTATTTAGCTCTGAAATTAAAAAAAGGTTATGTTAATTGATTTGCAGGATGGTAAATCACTGGGGGAAAATATGAGTTTGCCAAAAAACACCTTATGTTCGGAAAGGCCTTTTTTAAAAAAATTACATTCTCTGCTTGTTTATGCATTTCCATATTTTCTTAGCAGTTCAGGCTGAATTCAGCCCCAAAATGTAAATGTGGGCTGGTAGCCAAATAGTCAAAATGTAATCAAGTGACTATGGAGAGCAGAGTGGCCATTTCTATCTTCAAACCTAGGCTGTAAGTAGCCCTTGCTAGGACTGGTGTAACTTTCAATAGTTGCTATGTGAACAGTTGTAAGTCGAGGATTACCTGTATAGCATCCACCCACACTTTTTTTTTTTAATGAATGCTTACTTGGAACCAACTAGGACAGACTTTTTGGAGAGGTGTGGATGCATCTATCTACAGCAGAGTTCCCCAACCTTTCCAGGTTGGTGGCCCAGACAGGGAGAGGGGGGGGGAAGAGGATGGTTTTGTGGGAGGTGCAAGCATGTGTGCGCACACATGCGAGTACATGAGCACCTGTTGCTTGTGCTAGTGGGGCCGAGAGCAACTGTGACATGCGAGTGAGGCCGCCAAGCGCTTGCGTGAGTGAGGCCCCGAGCATTTGGGTGAGTGAGATTCCAAGCGCCTGTGACACTCACACAAATGAGGTGCCAAGTGGTGACATGGGGCCCTGAGCGTTCACGCAAGCGAGGCCCTGAGTGCTTGCGACCCTCACAGGAGTAGGGCCCTGAGCACCCGCAATATTCGTGTGACTAGGGCATGCGTGCACCAGCCAGCCACTCACACGGCCTGGTTGCGAATAGGCCACAGACCGGTAACGGGCCATGGGCCACAGGTTGAGGATCCCTAATCTACAGCGTTAAGTCACACTACAGAATGAATCCAACTTTTATAGAAGGGACCATGAATAATAGATGAGCCTAAGATCATTAGCTGCCTACTTGGGAAAAAAAAGTCTTGTGTCGCAATTTGAACTTTATAATTCATCTTATTAGAATTTCTTATATTGCTATATATGGCACAGCTCATTCTAGTCATGGCCCCGAAATAAATGCTTTGCAGAATAAAAATGAAATAAGACAAAGACAAACATGTTACTAGTCACACTGAAGTATGTATATAATCATTTTCTAAACAAATCTTACTTCAGTTTGAAAGCAATCATGTACCAAATCGGTAGGAATCGTAACCACAAAAATTCAGAGTTAAGTCTGACAATCAGATTATACCTCTGATTTGTCCATCAAATCTAATCTGTCAATCTACAAAGAGAACAGAGACAATCAAAGCCTACAGAAGTAAAATATTCAAAATAATAGACTTTGATGTGAATTCAGGTTTTGGATGAAACAGTGCCGGCCAGGCCTGCATCAGGCCTCTCAGGGACTCTACAACCCTGATGTACTTAACAACCTGTGCAGTCGCTGGGAGCTGGGAGAGCCAGAATCTGGTCATTGACTGAGGCAGTTATGTGGACACCTCACTTAATAACAATTATAAATTATGACCCAAATTCCAGGCTCAATTGTGGTCATAAATATCTCTGTGCTTAGTTAAGCTACAGAAGAAAAAAAGGGGGGGGGAAGCTAAGGCTGCCACATATTTTCTCCTGAGTAGAGGGAGTTTCTCTGAAATATTGGATGGTGGCAATTTGGTCTAGTGGTTAAGGCACCAAGCTAGAAACCAGGAGACTGTGAGTTCTAATTCCGTTTTAGACATGAAAACCGACTGGGTGATTTTGAGCCAATCACCAGGAGAAAATGAGTTCTAGTCTCACCTTAGGCATGAAAGCCAGCTGGGTGACCTGGGCCAGTCTCACTGTCTTAACATAATCTCAGACTTAGGGGACAATTCTACAATGTCAGGCAACCAATGAATCAACACTCAGTTGACCCCCCCCCCCAAACAGACCCTACATTTGTGGGAAAACATTAGGGAGGAAAAAGGAAAACTGGATGGTACAGCATTTAAACACCAGGTACATCCTAAGACAGTGTTTCTCAACCTTGACAATTTTAAGGCATGTGGACTTCAATTCCCAGAATTCCACAGCCAGCAATGCTGGCTGTGGAATTCTGGGAGTTGAAGTCCATATGCCTTAAAATTGTCAAGGTTGAGAAACACTGTCCTAAGAGTTCTGAGAAGGTACAGCAGGACTGAGTGAAACAGCCACAGATTGTTCATGGCAGCTAGCCTACTATATCCCTATGCATGGGTTCAAAGATGCCTCACTGCAGATCGTGAATGTGATATTTCTGTTGAGGTTCTCATTCATCCAGGTCACGGTTGTTCCAAAGATGCTTTTATTTTAAAGGCAATTGGACTTTCTGCCTTTTTTTTTAAAGTAATTTTGCTTCTCATCTAAGACCTTTTTGGGCACCAGGGACTGGTTCCGCAGACCTGAGGGAGCGTATGCTGCCTGCTTTGCTTGTTTGTGCAGACCGGTTCTTGGCAAGCCACGGCCCGGTTCTGGTCCACATACTAGGGGTTGGGGACCCCTGATCTAAGAAGCTTCTGCAGTTCAATCCGAAGAAGCTTCTTGGATGAGCAGTAAAATGTCTTAAAGAAAAAACAGAAAGTCCAACTGCCTTTGAAATAAAAGCACCCTTGGGACATGAATGTGATAGGACGCCAATTCACCCAAATTAAGCGCGTGTGAAAAGATGACACCCCCTCCCACACACACACACCTTCTACCAGACTGTAAGCCATCCAAAACAGATGCTGGCAGGCCACATGAGCTGCATTTTCTGCACCTAGAACTTAAACAAAATTCTCCAAAGTGGCCGCCATACTGTCATTCTTAATACGAGAAAAGAGCTTCCTTATTATTAATTAGAGCTGCCCACTCCATAGACTCTTAAACATATTACACACGCTCACTCTATTAAACCCATGGAGAATAGCACATTAATTGCATTACATTAATCATATTCAACTACATTAATTATACTCATATCAACTTCAGCTCGAGAGAGTCTGCATTTTTGCAATATTTCTCTCTCGGTCTGAAGCACATTGCACAGGCCTATTCTATGGGAACATTTCTCAATTAGGTGCAATAATTCTGTCTTTTAATTTCCACCAAAGATCATGCCCTAAAAGAAGATATTTGTTAAGGCCTATAGCTCTGAGACGAAGGCCATATTTGAATTCAGTACAGTTCCTGATACTTCCACTTCAATATAACACAGGAAGTCCTCGACTTATAACCATTCATTTAGTGACTGTTTGAAGTTACCACAGCACAGAAAAAGTAATTTATGACCACTTTTCACACTTACGACTGTTGCAGCATCACCACAGTCATGTGATTAAAATTCAGTCTCTTGGCAACTGGCCCATATTTACGATGGCTTCAGTGTCCCAGGGTCATGTGCCCCCCCCCCTTTTTTAATTTTTTTTTATTATTAATTTTTTTTCTCATCAACATACGTTAATTTTTCCAATCAACAAGTTGTCTGGAGTTTGCTAAACTAATACATGTTCAATTCCTAATCCTTCATTCTTTTCTCTAACTAAGAATAAAATAAATTCCAAATTTGATAGTAGTCTGTATCTTCTTTATCTTTCAACTTCATAGTTAATCTGTCCATCTCTGCACATTCCAAAATTTTCGTAATTATTTCTTCTTCTTGTGGCAAAGCTTCATTTTTCCAATATTGTGCAAAAATTATTCTCGCTGCTGTGGTAATGTGGAGAATTAAATATAATTTCTGCTTATTAGTCTTTTCAGATATAATGCCTAGTAATAAAAGTTCAGGTTTAAAATCCACTTGTTCGCCCAATATTTTTTCTAACCACATATGTATGTTTTTCCAATAGGCCTTTGCCTTCCCACATGTCCACCAAATATGATAATACGTGCCTATGTTATGTTTACATTTCCAACATCTATCTGACATATTTTTAAACATTTTTGCTAATCTTGCTGGTGGAAGGTGGATATGGTCCCCTTTTCTTGACAAGCAAAGTCAATGGCGAACTCAGATTCATTTTCCAACTGCGTTACTAACTTAACTACTGCAGTGATTCACTTAACAACTGTGGCAAGAAAGGTCGTTAAAATGGGGGGAAACTCACTTAATAACTATTTCGCTTAGCAACAGAAATTTTAGGATCAGTTGTGGTCATAAGCGGAAGATTATCTGTATGAAGCAGTCATAGAAAACATCAAATTTCAACCTTGGTGAGTTCCTGCCAGTTAAATACCCACTCCTGGGTTACATAAGACTTTGATTTTATTTTCATAATTACTAAAATGTAGGTCTGAATAGAGATCTGTAGTTAACCTATTGCCCCGTCCCTCAAATAGATGCACCTTTGACTTGAATAAATAAATCACATAATCCTCTTTGTCTTCTCTGCAGTTTTCCAAAATACATTTATAATGGTGAATGCTAAATGAACTGCATTTCTGCTCCGGGAAGAGTAGAAAAAAAAGGTCAAACCAGGACAGAACTATGCAAATAAAGGTTGCCATTTCTGGCCACTGTTAAGAGCCAAGGGGAAAGCACATAATTCACAAATGTTTTGCTAAGATTGCAAAATTGTAGAGCTGGGCTAAGTGAAAGCCAGGGAAAAGGTCCATGTCTGTCACTTATTAAATGCAATGAACTGAAATCTGATCCCATATTTAGACAGTGGGAGGTATCATCTTTTGTCCCTTTGCCGCCCTTTCAAAAGTGTAAATGCAAGTATGATGAGGTGTTGCAAACAATATTAACTATTGCTAGTTTGCGTTTAATGAATATTCACAGGCTGTTGAATATCCTAGATGTGGAGACTTTGGTGCTCACTGAATTTGGTTGTTCTCTTGCAAATATCTCATTACCCAGCTAGATAACATCATCAGTGCTAGTAAGTGTGAGGTTTGCTCTCTGTTTGTATAAAGTAGCTTTCCCTGCCAGCATCGGCAGGAGTATTGTTTTCTCCTTGATAATTCCTAGCAACTGGTAACTCCACACACCGATATGAATAGGCTTCAGGACAGGCAGACCGAACAATGAGCAGACCATCCATGGTGACAATTAGATAATCAGAGGGAAAATTCCTGAATTCTATACAAGCTTTTATTCCAGTACGTGAAAAGCCAAATTAAAATGTAACATTGCTTTTTTCATTGGCCTTTTCGCTACTTAATTTGTGGGCATTATAATGCTTCCTGAAAAACCTGGAAGTTTCCCCCCCACACACACACACACAGTCTGAGAGAATTAAATCCCTTTCTTTCTGCACAGCAGCTGTTGCTCTTTAGGAAGATTCCACAGAATCAAAACAGTCAGCAAACTCCTTTTTTGAAATTTAATCTCAAGAGCAGGAGAGTTGTTCTCTAGACTCAACCTTACTATTTGACAATTGTGTGTACATTTCTGACCTAAGGGGCTTCTCTAGAAACATGCGTTTTCTGAGATATTGGTCAAACCTGAATAAAACTAAGCAAGAGCCTATTTAAACCTCCATAGAACTAGACTATGTCACTGTACATTCCTTCAAATGCTTATTACATCCAAATTTCTTTTACACTTTATAAACCTAGTTTTGAACTAGCTTCAAACCAACTTTTCTGGATCAGTTTTTAAAATAGATGCTTTTTTGGTTTAGAAAAAAGTGATTGTTGTCCAATACAGAAAAAAAAATGCCTTGGATAAGTGCTCAAATTATAAAGTAAATGAAGAGGGCTGAGTCCTGTTATCTTTTAAGACAAGCCTCAATTAATGGTTTTACAGAGTTTTCAGGGTACAAGTGGGCTAAAGGCAGGAGGAATCAACAGAGATTGTGGTTTACATTAATATCCCAATCATCACAATTTTTCAAAGGTTTTGCTATATTTAGTGAAGCTGTCAGTTGTATTACAGATCTGTAGAGCCCCCAAATCCTAACATCTTTCTTTTACTTTAGTATATAGGTAGACCTTGACTTACCACAATAGGGGCTGGAAAATTTGTCATTAAGTGTGGTGGTTTTATTTTATTTTATAATCAAATTTATATCCCGCCCTTCTCCTAGGACCCAGGGCGGCTTACAACAAATACAATAAAAATTTAAAAATTAATTGCATTCATACAAACACAATCAGCTCACAGTCGCTGATGGAGGGACCTTCCTAGGGCCGAGGGGCAGAGCACAGCTCATACGCCCCAAGCCTGTCGGCATAGATGCGTCATGAGCAGTTTCCGGAAAGCTAGGAGGGAGGGAGCAGTGCGAACCTCTGAGGGAAGCTGGTTCCAGAGAGGTGGGGCAGCAACGGAGAAGGCCCTTGCCTAGGCCCCGCCAGATGACATTGTCTAACAGACGGGACTCGTAGGAGGCCAACCCTATGCGCCTTAACCAGTCGCTGGGATTGTTGTTAAGTGAGACATCACATGATCACTGCTTGTGACCTTCCCTGCCAGCTTCCCCATTGACTTTGCTTGATGTGACTGACATGAATGGCAATCATATAACCGTGGGACACTGTGACTGTTATAAATGGTTTCCAGGTGCCCAAACCATGATCACATGACTAAAAGGATCCTGCAGCTATAAGTCACTTTTTTCAGTGCCATCATAACTTCAACTCTATCCCATCCCCATAATCATTGGGCCTATAAATCATCTTAACTGAATTTACATAAAGTTAAGTACCCTTCATTTTTCATGAGATCCAAAATACACTCATTTCTTCATTAGTCAGGTGGAAAGAACTTGAAGATTAAATATTTCCAAATAGGAGTAAAAGCAAAAATAATGGATTCGTTCACCAAAGGGGGGACCTGGGTTCTTACTTCTTAAAAGTCTGGCTTTGAATCCCTGCTTATTTGTAATGCTAAATTAGAGTTGCTGCCTCTTTCTTTTGACAAGCCTATGTTTTAACAGCTCCACAGCAAGCAGAGTCGCTTCACAGTGAGAATGGGTGGGATATAAATTTAATAAATAAATAAATAATACAGTATATTCTACACTGAAGCTGAAGATATGAATACTATTTTCTTTTGTTTAATTCCTCTTTCAACCCTGGCTTTAACACAAGAACTTACTAAAATCCACAAATTTCTTCATAAACGGGATGAAAAGTAATTTGGGAGGGAGAGAGAGAGAGAGAAATAGGATGTGATAAACAGGGGTTCTCAACCTTGGCAACTTTAAGACTTGTGGACTTCAACTCCCAGAATTCCTCAGCCAGCAAAGCTGGCTGAAGAATTCTGGGAGTTGAAGTCCACAAGTCTTAAAGTTGCCAAGGTTGAGAACCCCTGTGATAGAAAATGAAACACACAATCATTCCAGCTGATCCCTAAACCTCAAAATGCCATAACTTTTCATAAAGATTTTCACCCAGTTCCTTTCTTCTGAGGTGTCTCATTGCTTCTTTACCTCTTAAAAAGACAGAGGAAACTATCAATTAAAAAAGGGTCATACCCAGAACATATAATTTGCAAGCACAAATATACACATACATTTACTGTGACCTCTGCCAAATTACACCCTACTGATTTCAGAAAAGCAAATGTGGATTATAACACCGCAGTTAATCCCAACAAAAGCCACAAAATCCTTAGCATTAAGGCAGATAGAAAACGTGTCCTCGCTTTATTCAGAACAAAGGGCTTGTGTTCAATAAGCAAAGACCAACTCAAGAGTCGGAAATTAGTCTGTCCGTTGTTCTGTCTCTTTCCGTGGGACCTTCAGCAACACAAAGAAAGGATTCAGGATCGAGTTTACTAAGTCATGCAAAGTGTTTGTAGGGTACATCAAGGGAAAAGACAGACAGTACATGAATCCATCAAAAATTCTCAACGCAATGAGGGAATCCCTCCACAGGACAGCAGCTTATAAAGGGATTTATATATATATATATATGTTTGTATGTAGGTCTTTGGTTCTTCGGGTTTTCTCCCACGTAGAATTTGAAGTGTCTTGGTGACGTTTCGACGAAGTCCCATTCGTCATCTTCAGGCTGGTGCTTTCGGCTTCGTGCTTCTAGGAGCACGAAGCCGAAAGCACCAGCCTGAAGATGACGAATGGGACTTCGTCGAAACGTCACCAAGACACTTCAAATTCTATGTGGGAGAAAACCCGAAGAACCAAAGACATATATATATATATATATATATATATATATATATATATATATATATATATATATATATATATATATATATATATATATATATATATATATATATATATATATATATATATATATATATATATATATATATATATATATATATATATATATATATATATATATATATATATATATATATATATATATATATATATATATATATATATAACTTATTATATATTAAATTTATATTAAATATATTAAATTTAAAAGCCTACCCCATCAGCTATGGAAGTTGTACTTAAACCAGTGTGAATCAAAACTCAAAACGAAAAAATGCATGCACCTAGGTTAGTCAGAAGAAGGGTGTGAAAACAGCTCTTTACAATACCTAAAAATAGCTTGGTGTTTCTCCTTTTTGGTAAAGCTCCACCAGATGCCCCTGTTACCTTCTGAAAAGAAAGAAAGAAAGAAAAAATAGATAAAAAAGAAGAGGAAGAGGAGGAAGAGGAAGAAGAAAGTTTTAAAAAAATCGAATGTTGCTACAAAGTTCCCCCCCCCACATATATTCAGAAAAAAAATGGGAACCCACATAAAATCAGTCTGCATTGATACTCTGGTGTAAAATAGATGCGATTATTTCCAGTAACTAGAAATTGGTTCTATTGCACCACACAGAGTTGTTGTAAAAGCAATTCAAAACAGCAACAATAACTGTGATAATAGAATCACTAGTTAATTGTTGCACATTGTTGATAGTGTACTCATGGCATACAGATACTAAGACTAACAAAGATTTAGAAGTATTCCAACAGGTGCAAATTCATTCTTTCCTGAAAAAGTAGCCTTTTACTTACCTGCTTCTTAAAGAAAGTTTTCATCCCTGCCTCTAGTTCAGCCTTCTCCAACCTAACTGCCCTCTAAACCATGTGGACTTCAACAGTCAGAATTTCACAGAAAACAAACCCATTGCTAAAAAAAAAAAAGTGGGTATATACGAAGTCCACACATTTGAAGGGCATTCATATTGCAGAAAGTTGTTCTTTCTTAACCTGGATCAGTGATGGTGAACCTTTTAGAGACCGAGTGCCCAAACTGCAATCCAAAACCCACTTATGCATCGTCGGGTGTCGGGTGGGCATGGCCCATTGGGTGGGCATGGCTTCGGTGGTAACGGCAGACTGGGTGGGACTAAGAAGTTCAATCAATCAATTCTGACTTTGCGAGATTTTTTTTTCCAGCGAGAAGTTGAAATTGATTGATTGATTGAACCTGGGTTTTTTTGCACACAATGGCAGAGGCCTAAAGCGAAAAGGTTTTATAAAACCCAGCTGAAGGACTAGGACTGGGGCGACGGTGCACGTGCCCACAGAGAGGGCACTGCATGCCACCCTGTGGCACATGTGCCACATAAGTTCACCACCACGGACCTAGATTCATCCCCAAATATCCAAGAAATATCAGGTGCAACTAATGCCATCACGTATTATAAAATATGGTTGTTGATCATATATTTCATTCAGGTAAAGACACAGAGAGCACTTATATCATGCACGAACCTTTTTCAAATCAACGTTGACTTAGAATAATAAACTTTGAAATTCAATACGTTGGGACAGGGCTTTTCAACCAGTGGTACGGGTACCACCTGTGGTACATTGGCACCTGGCAGGTGGTACGTGACCATCCTAGAAAATTGGTAATGGGGGAGGGGAATTAGCTGAACCGGTGGCAGCATATGACAGTCACAGTGTCCCAGAGTCATGTGAAGGGACCAAAACCTGCTGCAACCACCCAAGAGATGGGGGGAGGAATAAAAAGCAAACACCCCCCACCCCACCCCCGCTGCCAATTCCCAAGAGAAATGCTCACAACAATGAAAACCTCGGACAGGAGGAAGAGCACGGCCAGATGGGCAGGCAGATGTCTTGCTCAGCTGTGGCTTGGGGGGCACTTTTTTCAGTGCCACTGTAACTTCGAACAGTCACTAAGCGAACTGTTGTAAGTTGAGGACTACCTGTACTTTATCACTTTTTTCCTTTGGGGGGGTCATCAAGTTTTTGACACCTTGCTAGGCAACTGGTGGTACTCGGATGTTGCCATATCCTAAAAGTGGTACAATGGGTGAAAAGGTTGAAAAGCCCTGCATTAGGAGAACATCAGACTGAAGAAGACTGCCATAGACTTTGTAACTGATTTAAGTGTTTCCTTTCCTCCCAAAAAAACATGGGAACTGAGGCTCAACTTATCCTGCCACCACCACAAAAGTTCAATGAGAAGTGTACACATTTCATCAAACATTGGTCAACACCCATGCTTTTGATGTGAGTATGACAAATGTAATGTGTTGAAAAAATGGATAGAATTGGAACGCTTCCCCTCTCTCGTAATGAAGCCTTCCCTAGCCTGAGATATTCCAGATAAGCAGGGGGTCAGACTAGAAAACCTCCAAAGTCCCTTCCATCTGTGTTGTTTTACTATTCTTCTGGGATTTCCTTGAACACACTGGCTAAAATTCAGAGCACTGTATTCCATCACATCTGGGCAGAACCAACAGAGAGAAGGCTGTCTTGAAACACAAAATTTGGAGGATAAACTCCCAAAATATCACCTATTTTTGGAACATAAATACATACTATTTTCCTACAATCTTTTCAAAAGTTGAAAATAGCTGGATTCTAAGTGTAACAGAAAATCAGCGTCGGTGAAAATTACAACAAATGCCAACTTTCTAAAGAAAGAGGCATATAAAGAAAGCCATAACAAGATAAAACAACAACAATGGCACTGAAAAATATTCCCCATTTTACTAATTGGGTAAAATCTTTGGCCTTACATCACGGTATTTCTGTGATGCTATACCTGCTCGCCACCTGTCCATAAAAGTATTTAAAAAGCAGAGTTCTCTCTACGATTAAATCTGTTATTTGGGAATATGAAAATACCACCCAATAAATTTAAATAATTACACCAAGCAACACTTTTAATAATTTAACAAGCTATATCACCCATTGCTGATGATACTGTATGTTAAATTAATCTCAAAATAGATGCAATTAATAATTAAAATTAGCAATTAATCAGCCATTAAAACACCTGTTCAAAAAGATGTTTATCAAACTAATATATTTATTAACCTTCTATAAAAAATGCTTGACCCTCAATTCTGCAGAATACATGTCAAAGAGCTGGACTTTAACCATTTAGAGCAGGGGTGTCCAACCTTGGACTTCAACTTGTAGACTTCAACTTTCAGATTTCCCCAGCCAGGCATGGGGATTTCTGGGAGTTGAAGTCCACCAGTCTTAAAGTTGCCAAGATTGGACACTCCTGATTTAGAGGTTTAAAGGGAATAATCACAAATTTCTATTTTGCCCAGAAACAAATTGGCATCTAGTACAGTGCCTTAATAGACACAGGAATTTTGGATTTCTCTCAAGACCACCTGGCTACCAAATTTTGTATTAACCCAAGTTTCCAGACAAGACATGGGCTTTCCCTTTATGATAGTTAAGCCATCATGTTAACAGCACGCTTTTAAAGTCATGTTTTCTCAGAAAGTGATGTAATTGATGCATCAATGAAAGGTGATTAAAAAAATGTTGCTGCTTGTTGCTTCTAACTGGAAAACTTGAGAAGAAATGGATCCAGACAGAGTATAATCCTGTTACCACATCTAATCTAATCTAATCCAATCCAATCCTATCCAATCCAATCCAATCCAATCAATCCAATCTAATCTAATCTAATCTAAATCTAATCCAATTCCAACCTTCTTATTATTAGCATACTGACTATATTCAAATGACAACACTACAAACCTGCAAACTACGGAAAACATTTGTGCTCTAAATTTAATATACACACAAACCTATACGTAATATAATATGCACTGGAGATAATGCATAATGCATACATATGTATTATGTTATATATTATAATCTACAATTAATATGCATAAACATCTGCAAAGCATTCATACAGTTGATAAAACCCAGCAACTAATTATATGCAATTTTTTATTTAAAAGTTTTTTTTAAAAAAAAAATCTAAACTTTTAACAAAAAGTTCATATATGAATACTAGGGTGGTGCAAGTTTTGGCATTTGAAGGGGGGGAAAGTGCTTCAGAACATACATGTCATCTGTCAGCAACTCCTTAAATCAAAAAGATATTTTCCTGAGACTACTCTGCAATGGTGTGGGGCAGCCATGTAATCCCAGGAAAAGTTACAGCAACTTTAAGGAGTTACTGATTTGTCCTACACAAACGCCCTACCCCTTCAAATTCAAAGTGGTGCTTAGACCTATTAACTACATATCCTGAAAGCAAAATTTCAAAGAAAATGTGTCTTTAAAGCAATCCATTATATGGAACACTTTTTAGAAATTCTATAAAGTCTTCCATGTTCAACAAAGTTCAAAACTGAGCTACAGGGGCGTAAAGAGTGGGGTAAGTATGCAGGAGTGTGGGAAGAGGTTAGAAAGGTCAAGATGGTTCTGTGATCATAGTTACTATCTTGACCCCCCTCATTTACATTAAATGCATATATTTCCACCAATCTTTTATCTGATCTTCATCTTTCAACTGTATACTTGTTGGAACGAATGTGGTTCCACTTCCTAAAATTAAACTAAAATAATTGTAATAGTACAAAGACATACTATTTTTACAATAGATATAAGCATATAAAAGTTCTATTACAGAATTACTATATATCTATATATCTATGTTTTCTGAGGTTTTCGCGGGTGTTTGTATGTAGGTCTTTGGTTCTTCGGGTTTTCTCCCACGTAGAATTTGAAGTGTCTTGGCGACATTTCGACGAAGTCCCATTCGTCATCTTCAGGCTGGTGCTTTTGGCTTCGTGCTTCTAGGAGCAATGTGTGGTTGTGGCTGTTTCTTCCTTTTAACTGCCAGTGGGGGTTTGAACTGATTGGCTGGGAGCTCAGCTGTGTTCTGATTGGGTGGAGGTGTGTTCTGATTGGTTAGGGGCTTGGCTGTGCTCTGATTGGATGAGGGGTTGGCTGTGCTCTGATTGGCTGGGGGAGTGTTCTGTAACCTGAGCACAACAAAGCCCCCACCCAAACAGAACACTCCCCCAGCCAATCAGAGCAAAGTAGTCCAAATCGAGGACTACTTGTATACAGAGTGTCTTCATCTGCACTGATGTGTCTACTCGGTAACAGAAGAACACAAAGTTGTAAACATCAAATCATCTTTGATCGAACACAAGTGGTAAATACTGTATATTAGCTTCTGTGGCCAGGGGACTGACATGTTTACACGTTCCCAGTAGTTCTTACTGATGTGTAAACAATTTGCAAGCCAAGCCTGCCGGTACATATCTTCAATAGTTTTCTACAACGTGCTGGAAAATTTCCAAGAAACCAGAAAGGACAGTGGGAGATTCTAAGGTTTCCACTGTAAATTAAAATTAGTATTATCTGCATTTCCAAACATACAGCTCTGTAACAAGCCAATGTAATCCTAGGCTGCATTAATAGAGGGATAGAAGCAAGATCACATGAAGTTCTAGTAAGACTTTACAAAACCTTAGTAAGACCGCGCTTGAAATACTGCATCCAGTTCTAGTCACCATATTATAAAAAAGATGTTGAGACTCTGGAAAAGAACAGAGAAGAGCAACAAAGATGATTAGGGGACTGGAGGCTAAAATATATAAGGAACGGTTGCTGGAATTGGGTATGTCTAGTTTAATGAAGAGAAGGACAAGGGGGGACATGATAGCAGTGTTCCAATATCTCAGGGGCTGCCACAAACAAGTGGGAGTCAAGCTATTCTCCAAAGCACCGGAAGGCAGGACAAGAAGCAACGGATGGAAACTCATCAAGGAGAGAAGCAACCTAGAACTAAGGAGAAACTTCCTGACAGTTAGAACAATTAACCAGTGGAACAACCTGCCTCCAGAAGCGGTGAATGCTCCAACACTGGAAGTTTTTAAGAAGAGACTGGACAGCCATTTGTCTAAAAAGGTATAGGGTTTCCTGCCTGAGCAGGGAATTGGACTAGATGACCTCCAAGGTCCCTTCCAACTTTATTATTATTGTTATTATTGTTGTTGTTAATTATTAGGGGGCTGGAAGCTAAAACATACAAAGAACGGTTACAGCTATTTAATCTAGTGAAAAGAAGGACAAGCAGAGACATGATAGCGATGTTCCAATATTTGAGGGGCTCCTACAAGGACAAGTGGGTCAACCTATTTTCCAAAGCATCAAAAGGCAAGACGGGAAACAATGGATGGAAACTAACCAAGGAGGGAAGTAACCTAGAAGTAAGGGGAAATTTCCTAACAGTGAGAGCAATCAACCAATGAAACAACTTGCCTCCAGAAGTTGTGGATGGTCCATCACTGGACGCTTTCAAAAAGAGACTGGACAACCTTTTATCTGAAATGGTGTAGGGCAGAGGTCCCCAACCTTTTGGGCACCAGGGACTGGTTCCGTCGAGAAAGGTTCTTCCACAGACCAGAGTGTGTGGTTATGTGTGCTGCCTGCATCCCGCGGATGGGGCTTTGCTTGTTTGTGCGGACCGGTTGCTGGCATGCCGCAGCCCACTACCGGTCCACGAACCAGGGATTGGGGACTCCTGGTGTAGGATCTCCTGCTTGAGTTGGACTAGAAAACTTCCAAGGTTCCTTCCAACTCTATTATTCTATGTTCTAAGTGCCCCTGAAGTGCTCTATTTCTGGTAATTTCCTGAAAGTTCAGGGGATCTACATCCTACAAAGAAAATCAAAATCAAACACAGGATTTTGCACGGCACAATATATGACTGGGTGTGTTGTGATTCTCCCCCCCCCTTAAAGCTCCAGAATCTGGCAGATATAATCTTTCCTTTTTTAACTTCCCAGAGAGATTTTTGTAAGTGCTTTGCTACAAAACCATCAAAGCAATTTTATAACGCCAAGTTGGAGAAGGAGAGCCACTGGTGCCAGCTGCTACAAAGCTGATCATTGAAGGGAAATTATTTCTAACACAAGGTGGTAAATTACAAAATGCTTGGAAGGATTCGGAACTGTACTTAGCAAGAAGAATTGGATATAAATGTCAAAACAGAAAATAAAATACTCCACACCTACCCAAGCATGTCCTAAACAGCATTTAGAACAGATTACATTTATACAATGTGGGCCGCTACTGCTGAATAAATCAAAATGTCGGTATAAAGGCTGAGATTTCTTGTCATAAAGCATGAATTGCCAAAAACTGAGAATAAGGCACGTCCAGAGGGACGACTTTAAATGCTGCTCACCCAAAAGAAAAGAAAAAAAAATCACAGAGCAATTCTGCCTTTTTTGTCCCTTTCACAAATTTTCTCTCATAACAAAAGTTGACAGGCAAAGCAATAAGAATCTGTATGCATAAAGCCAGAGACCTGCGTGATTAATCTGGAAGCATTTATAAAATAACAGAAAGTAAGCTGAGATGATTAATACATGTATTTTCCATCTGAGCCATCAATTTATTTATTTGAATCCTGCCTTTATTATTTTTACAAATAACTCTAGGCAGCGAACATATGCAACACACCTTCCTCCTACGAGGTGTCGATGGAGAGTCTCAATCACCAAGGGTGGTTTTTCAAGACGCAACTGGACTTCCTTTGTTTTTCCTTGAAGATGTTTCCCTTCTCATCCAAGAAGCTTCTTCTGTTCTGACTAAATGGTGGAGAAGCTTCTTGGATGAGAAGGGAAATGTCTTCAAGGAAAAACAAAAAGTCCAGTTGCTTATTGAAAAAGCACCTTTGGGGGACCTGTGAGGTGGATTGAGTTGTGTACCAAGCTTCATTTTATTGGGTTTCCGCCAGGACAGGGCTAAAGGGACTAAGTTAAATTATGTCTCCCAGGCAATCATAAAATGGTGTGATGGAAAGTCACTACAGGGCTATGGACTTGTTATTATTTTATTTTACTTTTCTTCTATCATGACCCACTCTTACCGTATTTAATAATCAGACCTTCAACTCCTCATTCATGCAAAACCTTCCCTAATGCAAGCTTATCCATTTTATCCTATACTGCAACTGCAGTGTAGAAGCATTTTGAAGATCCTCTATTTTTACACCCATTTTCCATTCATTCATTGGGAGGTCAATCTTTCTAATCTATTTCGTACGAGACCCTTCCTTTACTGAAGTGGTTCTATTTTAATTTCTTTCTCATTTTTCCTTTACTCTCCTCTCCATTTTTTACAAGATCCACTTTTGACATTACCAAAAATTGCCCTGTCTTACTGTATATTCAGAACCTTTAATTGATCTGTTTTCCATCACTAATTCTTTCATTATTGTTTAGCCAGAAACAATTAAATTGTGCTCTTATCCTAAGGTTTTTGAAAAAGCTATAAAGGGTCTTTTATAGCTTTTAGCCTGGATCTTTTAGCCTGACTTTGGGATTTGATGTGTTATCAAGTTCTCTCCTGCAGGAGAATGTCGGTGAGTCCTTCAAAATAGCCCAGATAAGGTAAGAAACACAACTATGAATATAGCTCTATCATTATTGTAAGATTACACTATTAGAATCTTGCAAAACTGAAAGTATTCATCTGTCTCTTCTTTTACTCTCCAAAAAACTAGGGAGGGTTCTTTCTGAAATGCATCTCTGTCTGTGGACTCAGAAATCTTTTTTGGTTGCTTGTTGACCAATCTGGCTCTTCCTCCTGCGTCCCAAGGTCTTTCTCGTGTACCATTAGAGCAGGGGTCTTCAAACTTGGCCCTTTTATGACTTGTGGACTTCAACTCCCAGAATTCCTCAGCCAGCATGCCTGGCTGAGGAATTCTGGGAGTTGAAGTCCACAAGTCATATAAGGGCCAAGTTTGAAGACCCCTGCATTAGAGCATGTGAATTGTTGCTAACGGTGTTTGGGATATTTTGGAACTTATTTTTAATCTATAATTTCTACTCTCCCTTGTAGCACATATGGATGCTGCTCAGAGTCTGCTAGGGTTGGAGGGGCCCAGAATTTATTAATTTATTGAAATTAATAAATAATGAATAAATGATCGACAAGATCACACCATCACAAGATCAGAGCGTCTCCATTCAGACCTCTTATAACCTCCCCTAAATGGTTTTTTTTTTGTAAGCTAGAGAAGATTTAGACTAGGTTACATCCTTAATGGTGGTCATGCTGTATGTTGCATTTTCTGCTAACCATGTTGATATAACTCAACAACACTGTTGATAGTACAGTTTGGGCACATATTTCATGTGCTATAAGCACAACTAAAGTCATGTTTTATCCCCAGCAACATTGATATTTTTCCTTCCTTCCTTCCTTCCTTCCTCTTTCTTTCTTTCTTTCTTTCTTTCTTTCTTTCTTTCTTTCTTTCTTTCTTTCTTTCTTTCTTTCTTTCTTTTTGTTGATTCTTGGCAACCATTTGCAGTGCAGTTTTCTTAGCAAGATTTCAGAAATGGTTCACAACTGCCTTGTTTCTAGGACTAAGAGGGAGTGATTGATCCAAGATCATCTAGCTGGCTTTGTGCCTAAGGTATGATTAGAACTCACGGTCTCCCTGGTTTCTACCCTGGTGTCTTAATCACTGCGTACATCAAGCTGGCTCTCCTATGCTACCCAGAACATATAAAGCTACTTTGCATGCCACAATACTGTTCCCTACATCCCACCCACTAGGACAAATATGTATGATACAGGTAGAATTCCTCAAGTCTGATTTAGGGTAAGATCTGTGTGTGCTGTTCAATACATTAGGCAACAGTTGCTCTTCAAAAATTTCAATCAGACCTGATTGAATTGCATCTGTTGTTTCAGTAACAGTGAACATTTTTATGGACGTGGTTGTTAGAGTGTCCATCCTTCCTTCTTTTCATCTGGGTTTAGGATCAGCAATATCAGGCCTAAGGCGTAATACGTTTCAGTTTTGACACTGGTGAAATATGCCATCATATGCAAGTTAATACATTCTTAAATGATATACTCTTAATACATCTATCCTTAAGTGATAGATAAATATAAGGAAAGATGTACAGCAATATTAAATCATGTTTTAGTTCCACCTTTCTTTTACTTGTACCCTTTGTAAAGAAGCAGTCACAGGTGCTCCTCATAAATACAGATAGATTGCCACTGAAACGTGTAAGAAATACTATTCCAAGAGAATCCCTGAGCCTAAAGAGAGATGTGGAGGCCTATCATTTATGGAAGAGGTATTCCTTTATTCTTTTATTTATGAACTTTATACACTGCTGACTATGCAATAGATCAGGAACTGCTTGTGTGCAAGCTAAAACGGAAGGAGAAAACTAATCAATTTCCACAATATGATTCTGAGCGTACACCCACCATTTTCAAAGAGAATAGCAGGCTTTGCTTTGATATGGACCCAGGGGAACAGGAGAATGAAAAAAAAGTTCTTAAAGATGAATGCGGAGACTGGCAAAGTCCAAGAAACAGAAGAAAACAAAACTGATGTCAAAACAAATGGTGGTAATTGCCAAGAAGGGAAGCCAAAGCAAAGATGAAAAAAAACTCCGGAAGGAAATTAACAAAGGGTTGCTAGAAGAGACAAGAAGCTATATTAGGACAATGAAAATGGAAATAGACATGGAAAAATAAGGTTTTCCAAAAGATCTTACGATTCAGGAGGAGGGTATAGGCTAAACTGGCAAGCTAAAGGATGCAAATAGATAAGAAAGTAACTGATTCCAAGAAAATCAAATGAAGATGGAAGGAATATACTGAATTTATATACAGTACAGATCAGATCCAATATATATTAGATAATATTCCCTATTTACAAGAACATCTAGGATGAAAAGAAGAAGTTAGAGCAATACTCCAGTTAGAAGGCTTTAGGCATTGATGGAAAACAAGCAGAAATACAGCAAACAGCACAAGAGGAATCAGTAAACACTGTAACCAAGCCATGCCAGCAAATCTGGAGAACCACATAGTGTCCAACAAACTGAAAGAAGTCAGTCTACACATACATGCCAATAACAAAGAAAAGAGCTTCTGTTAAGAGCCTACAAATCATACACATCCTTATTTTCACATTCTTAAGTTCATAATAAATAGGATCATCCAAGGTAAAATAAAGTCCTTCATAGGAAAAGTGTCAGATGGTCAAGCTGGCTTTAGAAAAGTTTAAGAAATGCAAGACATTATTTCTTATGCATGTTGGATAACTGAGAAAGAATACCAAAAGATGTTGGCATGAGCTTCGTTGGTTTATAAAGCATGAGCTTTATATTGGTTTATAAAGGTAAAGGTCCAGTGGTGTCTGACTTTAAGGGGTGGTGCTTATCTCTGTGTCTTAGCCAAGGGAGCCAGCGTTGCCCGAAGACACTTCTGTGATTATGTGGTCAGCATGGCTATACGCCAAAGGCACACGGAATGCCGTTATCTTCCCACCGATGTGGTACCTATTTATCTACTCATATTTTCATGCTTTCAAACTGCTAGGTGGGCAGGAGCTGGGGCAAGTAACGGGAGCTCACCCTGTCACACAGCGCTCAGGTCTCGAATCCGGGCTGTCATCTTTATAGCTGACAAATCACCATCTTTAATCTCTGAGCCATTGCATCCCCCTCATTGATTATAGAAAGGCCTTCAATTGTGTCAGTCACAAAAGCTTTGGAAAGGACTCAAGAGAAATGAGACTCATGAAACATCTCATTATCCTGAGAAACGTATGCATAGCTCAGGAAGCCACAGTATGGACAGAATAGGGTGAAATGGACTCGCTCCAAGTCAGCAAAAAGTGAGACCTAGCTACACACTCTCCCCTTATTTATTCAACCTATACGCTCAATGTATATTGAAGGAGACTAGATGGGAAGAAGTTGAGCATGCTTTTAAACTTGCGGGAGGAAACATCAATAACCAATGATACGTTAATGACATTATTTTGATCCTGAAAATTTAAATGATCTGCAATCTCTAGTAATTAGAGCCTAGGAGCACAATGAAAGAAAGAAAAATGGACTAAATGTAAAGAAGACCAAAGACAACAGGCATAGCAATTCTACAGCCTTAGAATTAGACAATGGAAGTGCTGAAATGGTAGGTAGCTTCTGCCCTTTTAAAACTTGCTATCAAGTTTACTTCATAAACTTAAAAACGCTTTCATATCCCCTCACAAATTTCTTTAGTCAAAATATAACCACATCTCTTAATATACAGTTAGTCTACAGCTTATGAGCCCAAAATTTCTGCTACTGAACAAGGCAGTTGTTAAGTTGAGTTTTGCCCATTTTACAACCTTTTTGGCCACAGTTGTTAAGTGAATCACTGCAGTTGTTAATGCAGTCCTTAAGCGAATCTGGCTTCCCCCCTGCTGACTTGGCTTGTAGGAAGCTGGCTGGGAAGGTTACAGATGGTGATCACATGACCCTGGGACAGGGCAGATGTCATAAAAACCTGCCAGCTGCCAAAGGCCTGAATTTGATCATGTGACCATGGGGATGCTGCAATGGTTGTAAGGGTGATAACTGGTCATAAGTCACTTTTTTCGACGCCAATGTAACTGCAAATGGCCACTAAATGAATGGTTGTAAGTTGAGGTCTTGATTTCCAGGCCTTCTTGATCCTGCTACTCCTCTCCCTAAAGCTGTTTCAATTCATTCAAATCCTTCTTAAATCACGGTGTAGTAAAAAAAAAAAAATACTATACAGTCCTGGTCTTAGGAAGAGGGGAGACAGCAATGAAGCATTAAAAGAGAAATTCATTCCTGAAAAAAATGGAAAGTGTGAAAAACAATCTCCATGAACCTGCCTTGATTATGTTTGGTATAATGTGGAACAAGAGAAACTTAGCCATGTTTCTAAGATTCTGTTATCCTATCCCTCAGTGCTCTCTGAGTTTGGTTGTTTCCTTGCAGATATTTCATTACCCAACTATATAACATGTTAATGCTAGATGTTACCCAGCTGGGTAATGAAACATCTGTAGGAAGTTCAACTCCAAGCCGTAAATATTCTTTTCTATTAATAAACAACATTCCTGGAATCCCCATTACTTCTGTTTCTTGACCTGACCTACACCTTGAAAGGGAACAGATGCCCAGAACAGAACATGGTACTCAAAGTGGGATCTAATCAATTCCAAATAGAGAGGAATCATCACTACCAATGCCTCTATGACCACATTTCTCTATGTCTACAAAAGGGGCGTTGTCTTACCTGAACGCCTTTTCTCAGCATGATTGGATGTAGAATCCACCGGTGGGTAATTATAGCCTTCCTGCTCAGCTAGTCTAAGTCAGAACTTTAGCCACGCCTCCTTCAGGGAGTGCCTTCCAGTTTTGATGAGGCGAAGCTTCCATGACGAAAGTCTGACTCAATGGCTTCAAAACAAAAAACAAACAAAAACACCTGCCTAGACTGATTAGAGGAGGGTGTGGATTCTACATCATCATGCTGAGAAAAGGCGTTCAGGTAAGACAACGCCCCTTCTCCAGCATGATTGGGTGTAGAATCCACCGGTGGGACATACCAAAGCCCTACATGTCCCTACGGGTGGGAGTCTAGGCTACTGTCTCCCGAGAAGAAACGACTTGCTGCAGCACTCTCCTGCCAAACGAGGCGTCTGCTGCGGCAAACCTGTCAATTTTATAATGCTTGACAAAGGAAGAGGGGGAAGACCAAGTTGCCGCCCTACAAATTTCCTCCACGGAGGCCTGAGTGAGCCAGGCCGCAGAAGTGGCGGCACTTCGTGTGGAGTGGGCCGTAATTTTGATGGAACCGGGAGTGACAATGAAACATAAGCTTTAGCTATACAGGCCCTGATCCACCTGCCAATGGTTGACAAGGACACCTTCTGACCCATGGACGATGGCTGAAAAGAGACAAATAACGCCTCCGATTTACAGAAAGCCAAAGTCCTCTTGACATAACGGAGCAAGGCTCTACGAACATCCAACGTATGCCATCGTCTCTCCAGCCGATGGGAAGGATGCGGACAAAAGTTGGGGAGTACGAGGTCCTGCGCCTGTGGAACAAGAGTTAACCTTTGGCACAAAGGAGGGATCCAAACGTAGGGTGACCTTATCCTCAGAAAAGGTACACAAGTCCTTGCGAACTGAAAGAGCTGCCAATTCCGAAATTCTCCTAGCTGAAGTAATAGCCACGAGAAAGGCCACCTTCAGTGAAAGGTAGCGAAGCGAACAGGACCCCAGGGGTTCGAATGGCAGAGAAGTCAACGCCTGTAGGACCTTGGGCAAGTCCCAGGACGGGAAACGATGGACTACAGGTGGCCTTACCGTGACAGCCCCTTTCAAAAAGGCACATACGGCTGGATGTTGTGACAAAGGGGCAAGGTTATCACAGGAAAGAACCATTTGTAAGACCGCCACCTGCCTACGGATGGTGTTGAGTGCCAGACCCTTATTCATGCCCTCTAAGAGGTACTCCAGAATGTTGGGAATAGTGACAGAAAGGGGTGCTAGGTTGTGTTTACTGCACCAGGTGGAGAAATTCCTCCACGTGGCATCATATATCCGGTTAGTGGAAGGACGTCATGAAGCCTGGATGACCGAAATAACCCCTCCGAAAAAGATTGTCTAATTAAACCCTCCCGCTCAAGTGCCATGCGGCTAGTTGGAGCCACTGAGGGTCCGAATGTTGAAGGTTCCCTTGACTGAGAGACACCCAGTGCGGAGGGAGTTTCCACACTTGCGAGAGCAACAGATCTACAAGGTCTGCAAACCACGGACGCCGTGGCCAGTATGGAGCAATTAATATCACCTCCGCCCCTTCCAGAAGTAGCTTGCGGATCATTGCCTGCAGCAACGGAAGTGGAGGGAAGGCATAAAGCAGCCCCTGCGGCTATCTGCACATGAGAGCGTCCGTTCCCTCTGCTCCCCTTGTTGGAAACCTGGAAAAGAACCGGGGAAGCTGAGTGTTCGCCAGAGACGCAAAGAGATCCAGGAGAGGGTGGCCGAACCTGTCCGAGATTTCCCCAAACAGATCTGGATCCAGCCTCCACTCTGAGTGATCCACTGTTACTCTGCTGAGCGAATCCGCTTCGCGATTCGCTTCCCCCGAGATATGTTCTGCTTTGATGGAGCCTAGGGATGACTCTGCCCACAGGCCCAGATCCCGGGCCTCCTGCATGAGGGCCGCCGATCTGGTCCCTCCCTGCTTGTTCACGTGGGCCTTGGCTGCCACGTTGTCCGTTAGCACCAGAACGTGACGACCTGCCAGAAGAGAAGAGAAGAGAAGGAGGGCCAGGTGTATGGCTCTGAGCTCGAGCCAATTTATATTGTGTTTCAAGTCCTGTTGTGACCACCTGCCCTGTGCAAGATGTGTTTGAAAGTGAGCCCCTCAGCTGAACTGGCTGGCGTCGGTGGTCACTGTAATTCTGGTTGGTTCTCTGAAGAGTGTTCCTTTGGACATTGCAGACGAGGCCCACCACAGGAGAGATGAGAGGATGTGCTGAGGAACCCTGACCTTTCTTGAAAACGCGCTGAGATTCTGCCTTTGGAAGGGAAGGAGGAACCATTGGAGACTTCTGGAGTGAAGTCTGGCCCAGGGAACAATCCCCATGCACGAGACCATCTTTCCCAGGAGCTGGGACAGCTGCACTAGAGGGACCAACCTTTGTCTCCGAATGACTTGTGTGAGCTTTCGGATGCTTACCCGACGCTCCTGGGAAAGATAAACCGTGCATGAATCTGAGTCTATGATCACTCCATGATGGAGTAATCTTTTTGTGGGAACGATGTGACTTTTTTTGTAATTCACGGAAAAGCCGTGATCCTGAAGGGTGCATAGCATGACCTGTAAATCTGCTTGGGCGGACTGGAGGGAGCTGGACTGGATTAAGATATCGTCCAGATAACATTGGACGCGCACCAGCAATGTGCGAAGGTGGGCCGCCTGGAATGGCAGAAGTGGAGAAAAGAGAAATTAGGGGATCATCTACCGACGGCACCTCCAAAAGGGATGCAAAGGAGGAGGAAACGTCGAACAACTTTTTCTCCGTATTGTTGGGAGGGAACGGTTGCTAAGGACGCCCACTGTGTCTGTACCGTGGAGCGAAAAACCTTGGGGCAAGGAATCTGTTTCTCCTCAGCCACCTGAGTTTTAAAAAGAGAATTGGATTCATCCTCATCAGAGGAGGCGGGCTTAGCCACCTTAGCAGAGGAAAGGTTGACCGTAGCACAGGCCTTGAGGAGGAGAGAACGAAATAATGAGGGGTCGAATAACCCTGAGGTGGATGCCTGTTCCGGGGCTGCTTCCTCATCCTCAGACATCGGGATGTCAGTCATCTCCAGGTCCACGGATCCCTCCTCTACTACCTGCGAAGAAGTCTCTGAGATGCCAGAAGCCTGGGTTGCGGCCTGTCCCGTACGGGGAGGGAGCACAGATGGAGGCAAGGGACCTTGAGGAGGAGGATTACCCCTGGAGGAAGACATAAACTGGTCAAATGCCTGTTGCATAAACGAGTGGAATTGATGAGACCACTGCTGATCCCTAGCACTAGGCCCTGCCTCAACATTGGCTGCAGAACCTGGGTGTTCGGGGGAGGATGAAACTGAACGAGGGGAACCAACCTGCTCAGTTTCCCCCAGAGGAGACCATGGCCTAGGTCGTTGCCCAGATTCCAATTGCGGCTCGAATGGAATAGGAGTGTCCAATGGGGCGGGGAAAACCACTTCAGCCCCACTGGCCCTGAGCCTCTGGGCCTTGGAGAACTCCCTCTCCAGCGCCTGGTGCCTCCTCGTGGCCTCTCACTCAGCTGCCTTCAACAGCTCCTTTGTCATCAGGTGTTTAGTTTTAGCTTTCTTCTTGCCCCCCCCCACTTCCAAATCAGTAGATCTGCGCTTTTGTGTTGTGGGGGGGGTGCCTGAGCCTTGGTATGCCTGGGGCGAAGCACTGACTGCCATGCTGTCTGGATGGTCCGGTGAAGGTACCCAGACAGTGGGGGGAGAACCCAAGAACGCAGATCCTACTGGCAGAGAAAGGAAACCTACCCTAGTTCTGCACTGGTGCAATGGCAGTCACAGTCAGTCTAATTTCTAAATTCGTCTGCTAGGCCAGGTGACTAAAGGTCACCACTAAGTACAACAGGTGGTATGAAAATCCTCTATGCACAGGTGAGTTGCTATAAAATTACACCAGCTAAAGTTCTCTACTCTTAAACTCTGTAAAAAAAACACCCTTCAACGAGTAATGATTTGAATTAATGCTTGTGCTTCTTTCCCCCTGGTAGGGCCTGACTCAGCAGACACTGTGACGGAAAACGGGCGCGCATACTGTCGACAAGGCCTTCACCTGGCCTCTGTGAATTGTCCGGCCACACCCGATGACAAAATGGCAGCCGCGCCTATTAAAATGGCGGCCATGCCTGTAAAGTGGCCTCCGCGCCTGCCCCAAAATGGCGGTCGCGCCTGAGCTCCAAAAGGGCTGCCGCGACTTTCACATGCGGGCGACAATGGCCGCCGCCGCCAAGGCCTGCAACAGGCAAGAACCCAGTGGGAACAACGCTACGGAGCCCCCCACCCCTTACAGGGCAATCAGGGCCGCTTTCCCCCACTCCAAAGGGCACTTGCGCTTTTGTCGTAGCAGCCGCGCTGCTATCCGGAATGCCTGCTTCTTCCGTCTAAGGAGAACGCGAAAGGAACCTCCCCAGGCTGCTCCTGCAAGGGAGCCAGTTCGCCGATCGTCATTCGGGCGGCAGTAGCAAGCAGGGGACAGATCCCCTTGGTGATCCTGCAGTCCAAGCCTCTCAGGCTCTGAGGCCCAAAGGCCTCTACCAACCAAATTCCTTCTAATCAAATTTGACCAATTTGTAACCAATTAAATCCGAATTATAATCAATCTTTAAATTTTAGAGCTGTAAAAAAATCAAATTAAATTTAACAAGTACAAATTACTCTGACTAGGCCTAACTAACTAAGGAGCCTCAAATTATTGCTGCTGCTGAGCTATAGACTAAGTCAAAACTGGGAGGCACTCCCTGAAGGAGGCGTGGCTAAAGTTCTGACTTAGTCTAGCTGAGCAGGAAGGCTATAATTACCCACCGGTGGATTCTACATCCAATGATGCTGGAGAACCAAGGACTCTCTCCACAGTTCAGATTCATTGCAAAGACGGAGATTGGAGCAGGTGTTCAGAGCAGAATGTTCTCAATAGGTATTCGTGAACTGCATACCTTTATAAAGCCATTCATCCAATGACATTTTCAAACAAGTATAAATTGCTAAAATAACAATTTTTGAAGCATCCTTCTGAAGTCTTGACTTGAGCAGCACTTACTTCTCTCATGTGCCTCTTGATATGCAAGTATACACATTGTCCAGTCTTACGATAATGCCTTTCTATATGTTCCCTTCCAAATCCCAGGAAAGTATTCATGCAGACATAAAGGCCTCCTTCGGAATCCTGTAGAGAAGAATAGAAAAGTATTAGGGCACATTTAGGGCACCTGACAGAATTCTTCAGCACAGTAAGGGACATAAAAATCTCCTTTAAAGAATCACAGACTTGGAAGATTTCTCAGATGTCTTCTAATTCAACTTCTTCCTAAGTGCAGAATTTGATAAATCATTTTGGATAGATGGCTATCCAGACTCTGCTTTAAAATCTTATTAAAATAATCTAATTTACTGATTGACAGCTTTACCATTAGGAAGTTCCTCCTAATATGTCACTTGGCTCTACTTTCCTATAGTTTTAACATTGGTTCTAGTTCTGTCTTCCGGGGCAACAGAGAATTCTGTTCCTTCTTGTTTATGGCAATCCATTAGATATTCGAATATCTCCCCTCAGCCTTCTTTTCTTTCGTACCATTAGCCATTCCTACATGACATGGTTTCTCATCTCACCATTATTTTGTAGGTCTCTTCTTAAACCTGCATCTGTCAATGTCCTTCTTAGACTGTTGATGCTCGGAACTGACATTGTATTCCAAGTAAAGCCTCACCAAGGAAGATGTCCTATGTGGTCTGGACCCTATGCTCTTGTTAATACATCCCAAAATATCATTTGCCATTTTAACATCTGTATCACAACATTGGTACATGTTTAGTCTGTAATCCAAGCATCCAGTCACATTCTATCGGCTCAGGAAGCAATATGCTGCAGTGGTTAAAATGTTGGACAAAGTGTGATGACACCCAGGTTCTAGTTCCCCTCATCCTTGGAAGTTCACTGAAAGACTTCGGGCCAGTTGTTCTCTCTCAGTCCAAGATACAGTATAGTAGTTAAAGTGTTGGACAACTGCATGGGTTACTTCAAGCCAGTCACACTCTATTCTATCAACCCCAGACTGAAAAATTGGAAAACATAATTTTACCAATCCACACTAGACTAATGTAGTAAATTACACTGAAGATCTATAACCTTCAATGAAGGGGCCATCATCCCACAGATGACTTGGACTGATAATAATACATACGCCCTCCCACCTACACAGACACACAATCTGTATATCAAAGGGTCTCCAACTTTTCTTGGACCAGTGGGTATATTTTCACATTTTGAGAGCATCTTGCAATCATTCAAAGGAAACAGAAGCTATGCGCAGCTTTCCTGCTCACAAAGCACAATCAGAGTGGAAACAGCCAATAACAAAAGCCCTGTAAAAGGCAAAGTGAGGAAACTCTTCCTCGCAAATTTTCCTTGTGATGCCCCCTTCCTGTTGGCCTATGCCCTAGGATCGTGTAAGAGCTGGACGGAGCATAGGTGGAACAAAGGAACAAAGGCCATGTGGCTTGACCATGCGGGTTTGGAACAACAGGAAATGAGCGAGGGGCTAATAGGTGGATGGAAGTTGTACCAAGATTTGAATCTACCAGCCACAGGTATAACATTGTCATTGGCTGTTTGTAACCATGTGATGCATTGTGTAACCGCCCACTGTAACAGGTAATAAAAAGGGGAGGCAGCCTTTTGTTTATGTCATTCACCCCAGAGAGAAACCTGACTCGTGTCATGCCTTGTCTCTAATATTCGGTCTCCGTGTCTGACCCACCGGGATTGAAGGAGCCTGCGGAGGGCTCGCTTCAAATGGTGACCCCGACGTGATGCGAAGTCGCGTCCTTCTGACAGCCTACTACTTACTCATCTGGAATAGACTACGTGCACGCCTTTAGTAAGTATGGGACAGGAACTATCCAAAACCCAGGCTGAGCATCTGGAAGAATTGCATAGTTTAGTCAGGAGAGCAAATTATATTCAGAAACTTAATAATCAGACTATTCTCCCTGTCACTCGGAAAGATTTATATCTTTTATTGGCTTTTTTGAAAAAATCTTATCCCTCTTACCCGGAAGAGGGGCAATTAGACCTTGCCACATGGAAACGTATAGGTACCTGGCTCCATAGTCCACCAAGAGCCCCGCCAGGTGTCCTGAGCCCATGGAAGGCCGTAATGTCCATGTTGACATTACACTATGCAAAAACAAAGCAAGATAATTTGCCAAATCCTCAGGCGCTAAAAACGAGCCCTGAGACATCAAAAACAAAAAGACAATCTGACTCTAAATTTGCCCCACCGGATGAACAACCACCGTAGCGTCTTCTTCAAATTCACAAATTGCCTTCACGTAAGAAGTTAAAAGTATTGTTAATGTTTATTTGGCATTGTCCCTCTCACTCCTTAAAGGGACCATTAAAATTGCTGATTGGATTAAACTTGGCTTATGTGAGGAGCCTTCTGCTCCCTTCCAAATTCTCCTTATGTGGAAGACGGTCCTTGCATGTTTGCAGGGCCATTTTCAAGACTTACCTCCTCCTATTTCTCCTTCTGACTCAGAACATGCTTTTCTGGCGTTACCCCCTTCCTATTCAACCTCTATGACTCTTACTGCCCCCTGCAGTTCTTCTTCTGGTGTTTCTGTTCCTTCTGCCCTGTCGCCTGTTCATCAGGGAATTCTTCAGGCTCGTATACAGGGAACTCTCACTTCTACTGAAGACTTAACTGCTTCTGCCTATCCAGTTGATCTTACTGATGCTAATCCAGTCTTTACTCCCTTACCTTTTAACTTGTTAAAAAATCTTAAGTCTGTTGTTTCTATTCCTTATAATTGGAAAAGGAGAAAATGCCTCCTGGCCTTCCATTGATTCAAAACTGCCTTAATAATGCCTTGCTCACTGTTAACTTTTCCCCCCCCCCCTTGCAGCAGAGCCATTTCCCCTCCCCTTTTTTCTCCCCCCCTTCTCTGCAGGTTTATCTGAAGACATCGTCGCCTGAAGACCACCAACTAGGCCAGTTTAAAACCAGCCAAACCAGCCAGCCTTCTTTCCCCTTTCCAAGTAACAAAGGATGGCTGCTTATCACAAGAAACTGATGCCTTGTTTGATTGGGACAGTTTGTTTTCCTGGCTACCTAATGCTGAGTGGCTCAAAAAATTGGTTTTTAGTATTATAATGTTTGTAGTATTCTGTGTTACAATCTGTTGCTGTGTACAATGTATTCCTCCCCTGTTGAACCTGTGTAGGCCTCCCTCTTCTGTCCATTTCCTGGATAAGAACCAACTACAGCCTCTGATGACAGAACAAATTCACATAGACTGTCAGAAGACAAAACCATGTCCCGTTTTCTCGGATGAAAGACTATCGGACTCTTATTAAAAGAAAAAGGAGGCTATGTTGGCCTATGCCCTAGGATCGTGTAAGAGCTGGATGGAGCATAGGTGGAACAAAGGAACAAAGGCCATGTGGCTTGACCATGCGGTTTTGGAACAACAGGAAATGAGGGAGGGGCTAATAGGTGGATGGAAGTTGTACCAAGATTTGAATCTACCAGCCACAGGTATAACATTGTCATTGGCTGTTTGTAACCATGTGATGCATTGTGTAACCGCCCACTGTAACAGGTAATAAAATGGGGAGGCAGCCTTTTGTTTATGTCATTCACCCCAGAGAGAAACCTGACTCGTGTCATGCCTTGTCTCTAACATTCGGTCTCCGTGTCTGACCCACCGGGATTGAAGGAGCCTGCGGAGGGCTCGCTTCACCTTCCCCCATTATGAACCTCAAGCATATTTGCTACAGAATAAGCTCAAACCAGAAACAGTATTTGCAACTTCATTCTTGGTATTAGAGTTTCTGAAGAGCTCACTTTCTAAAAGCATATTTGGGGACAAAGGAGTAGATGACTCAGAGAATAATGATGGTGTTAGATCCGAGATCCCCATCCCCCAGTCCATGGACTGTCACAGGTCCACAGCCTGCCCGGAACCGGTCCACACAAGGAAGCAAAGCCCCATCCACGCACATGCGGAACCATGAAATCACATCCCCATCCAGTCCACGGAAAAACTGCTCTTCACAGAACTGGTCCGTGGCACCCCAAAAGTTGGCGGCTACTTTGTTAGATAATCTAGTTCAGGGCTTTTCAACCAGTGGTATGGGTACCACCTGTGGTACATTGGCACCTGGCAGGTGGTACACAACCATCCTAGAAAAGTGGTAGCGGGGGAGGGCAATGAGCTGAACCGGTGGCAGCACCTCACAAGCCTGAGCGAGAGATGGCTGGAGCTGCAGGGCTGTCAGGGCTCAGCGGAAGCACCAGGATCAGCACCAGGCTCCAGCTGGAGCTCAGCGCTGATCCTGGCGCTTCCGCTGAGCCCAGAAGAAGCGCCAATCAGCTGGAATGTTGCAGCATCTCCAGGGTCTTGTGATTTACATTCAGATGCTTGGCAACTGATTCATATTTATGACGGTCACAGTGTCCCAGGGTCATGTGAAGTGACCAAAACCTGCTACAACCACCCAGCAGACAGGGGGAATAAAAACCAAACATCCCCACCCCACCTCCGCTGTCAATCCTCAACAGAAATGCTCACAACAATGAAAACCTCGGACAGGAGGAAGAGCGCCACCAGGCGGGCAGGCAGGTGTCTTGCTCGGCTGTTGCTTGGGGGCACTTTTTTTAGTATTATTGTAACTTCGAACAGTCACTAAGTGAACTGTTCTAAGTCGAGGACTACCTGTACTTTATCACTTTTTTTTTTTTTTGGTTATCAAGTTTTTGACACCTTGCTAGGCGACTGGTGGTACTCGGATGTTGCCATATCCTAAAAGTGGTACAATAGGTGAAAAGGTTGAAAAGCCCTGATCTAGTTGAACATTATATGTGATATATTTTATATGTTTATTGACAGGATAACACTGTATTGTTCTCCTTATGACCTGTTTGGAGCCTATGGGATACAATAAATTTAAAATAATAATAATAGCTCTGAAATAACATAAAAGCACTTGTGATAATTAAATAAATGCAAGTGACATATAACTAATTCTTTTGTCTTTTCCCCTTCCAAAGCAATCGGCTCTTAATAGCCACTAGCACTTCCCAGCAGATAATGTGGCTAAGAAAAACTGATAGAAGGTTTAAAAAACATAAAACACTACAAATATTTTGGATTTAGACTGTCCTCAATCCAGATTTTAAACAGCCAAGGCATGTTACTCAACCGGTCTTATTTTTTTTTTTTTCATGGAGATTTTGTTCTTTGTTTTGACTTTGAAATTATTGCTTGAATTGAGCATTTAGAAAACATGAGACAACCACAAGCTTCAGAATAATTTATAAAAGGAAAACAGCAAAGTCTGAACAGTACTTCCAAGGCACTCAAAAGCTAAAAATATGGCAAGAGAATCTCAAAGCTTGGTGAGGAGGTGCATGTGTCATAAATACGTAAAAAAAAAAAAACCAAGCTGCACACAATGATGCCTCTATAAAGGTTCCCATACTGAGGAACAGCACACTAAAAAGCCTACATCCAAGTAACTGCAGGTAGTCCTTGATTTGCAACCACAATAGAGCCCAAAATTTTTATAGCCCCCACGTAGAGTGTTTTAATGTAATCTAATATGCAAGTTATTAAAGCTTTTAGAGCACTGCAGCCATTTTCTCACGTCCAAGAATGGCTACAGCTGTCAATTTTACAGCTGTCGAAAATACAGCTATTCCAAGCCAAAAATAAGCATTCTTCCCCATTGCAGTCACCTGGGCCTCCTCCACATGCTGTACATCTTGCTTTTTTAGGAAAACTACAGTTTAATCTAGACCAGCGGTTCTCAACCTGTGGGTCACGACCCCATTTGGGGTCGAACGACCCTTTCACGGGGGTCGCCAAACAATGCAGTCCGCCATTTTCCCCCCTTTTCCTTAGCTGTGCTACTCCCTCTTATTCTATTGGCTTTTGAAAGCCAATAGAATAGACTCTCTTGAATAGAGTCTAATTCTATTGGCTTTCAAAAGCCAAGGGGAATTGTCCAGGCTGTCTCTGCCCTGCTGAGCCCGCCAAAAGTCCCAGTCTGCAAACGGTGCTGCAAGCTGTCTGCCGCGAAGGTGAGCTATCCGAAAGTTTCCACCCCTCCCTGCTGAGCAACTACTAAAAATGTAAGTAAAAGAGGGCCAGGGGTGGGAGGTGGGAGGCCAGCGGGCACAGGGAGGGCAGCTGGCATGCGTGGGGCCCGGCGGGTGCCTTACCTCCCTTGGGCTGGGCCAGCTGGTGGCCCAGCAGGTGATCGCCCTGCGCCGTCGCTGCCCCTTGCCAGCTACGCCTCGGCTGGCGCAGGGGTAGCACCACGCATGCGCGGCTCTGCCAGGCAGGGAAAGTCCTCGACTTACGACCAGTCGGGAAGTCCTCGACTTACGACCGGTTGGGGGTCGCGGCCTTAAAAAGGTCAAGAACCACTGATCTAGAAGAAGACCCATTTCTCTGCTTGTTGATAGCATTCCGCATTTGACGGGATTCGGTGTCAGATTCCTACTCCTAACCCAGAAATGAAAAACTTAAAGAAGGGTGCAATGAGAGACACCACTGAGATTGGATAACAACTGAGCTCTTCCTAGAACTAAAGGTTCCCAAAGTCAAAACGTATAGTGCTGGCTAAAATATACTGTAGCTAACTGGTTTGTGGGTTGTTCTGTTCTGCAAACCAAGGCAGTGTGATTAGTTTATTGTTCAGTGCAGTGCACAAACCCAGACAGTTAGAATGATTCAGTAGACATTTACTGTATTCAGCTAACCATGCATTAGTAGGTTGTGTAATTTGAGCTTCTGGTTGACATTTGTTTACAGAAAGGATAGGTACAGTTCAACTGCAACAAGTTAAAGCAACTCCCAACAAGCCTCCACTTTTGACTCAGGTTAATTAAGTGGTTAAAATACGATGCATCACTGCGTACAGAGACTCATTGCAAAACATAGTACATCATAATGCCGATTCTGCTTATAGACCAATTTAGTCCTCGATCATCACAAATTTTAAGTATCTTCGAATGAACCAGAAGAAACTGCCTTAGCAAAGTTTTAGCCACATAAGCTTTCAGTACAGGGGGATGTCCTTCAGCCAGTCAACCTTAAGTACTTAAATCTATAACATTGTTTTGGAATATTTTTGGCCTTCCTAATCAGCGCAACCCCCTATTCAGAGAGACCTGCCGGGTGACACTTGAGATTTGAAGTGTGTGGGTTATAAATATATCCTATCTTCCAGCGAGGTGACAAACACCAGGCAGCTGAATAGCCTTTGAATGCGTACAGAACTTTTCATGGGCAAAATACAAAAAAGGCAACCTTAAAAAAGGGTAACCCAACATCTAAAAGCTGAGACTCCTTGAAATATATATATATTCTTAACAGAGGAGTAAAACAAAGCATTGAAAGGAAGAAAAGTATTTACCAACATTTTCCCTCTTTCTGCGTCCATCTTTGTCAGCTTCCTCTGGATCAGGGGTCCCCAGCCCCCAGTCCATGGAATGGCATTGGGCCGTGGCATGCCAGCAACCGGTCCGCACAAATAAGCAAAGGCCCATCCGTGGTATGCAGGCAGCACACAAAACCACGCCCCCTCCAGTCCGCGGAAAACCTCTCTCCACAGAACTGGTCTCTGGTGCCCAAAAGGTTGGGGGCCACTGCTCTGGACTTTAAAAAAAACATACTTTATAGGAAGTCCTCATCTTATGACCATAATTGGGACCCAAATTTCTGTTGTTAAGCAAGACATTTGTTAAGTGAATTTTGCCCCATTTTACAACCTTTCTTGCTACAGTTGTTAAGTGGACCACTGAAGTTGTTCAGTTAGTAACATGGTTGTTAAGTAACTCTGTCTTCCCCATTGACTTTGATTGTCAGAAGATCACAAAATAGGATCACATAACCCTGGGACACTGGAACTGTCATAAATATGAACCAGTGGCCAAGCATCTGACCATGGGCAAGCTACAACGGTCGTAAGGGTGAAAAATGGTCATAAGTCACTTTTTTCAGTGCTGTTTCACTTTGAGCAGTCTCTCAACGAACTGTTGTAATTTGAGGACTACCTGTATTTATTTACTGACTTACTCAACTGAAGGGCTGCCTTTCTGCCAATGCTTCAAAATGAGTTTATAATTTAAAATAATGGCTTACAATTATTTACAATAGTTTTCTTTAAAAAAATAATAAGAGGGAATGGAGAAAAGAACGTCGGAAGGCAGAAGAAAATTTAAAACTTCAAATGTGAATTTTCTTTTTTTAAATATAAAGGAAGCCGCGAATGCTAACCTAGCCAGAACAAGAAAAAGTTATGCCTTAATAAATGTATTGATTTTACTTGCCACAAGATATTATGCTGTCTTGGCTCCCAAAGGCTGTCTTCTTGGTTCCTAAGAAGGGAATCCAAATACTTTAGGGAAGATTTTTAACATGATGGAGCAGTCACGGGTTCATAAAATGCAAGCTCTCCAAAATGTACCTATATATTCCTGTTCCCATCTAGAATATCAACATCATGATCAGCATGATGTAGAGATCAGCAGCCCAATTGTAGAGATCAGCAGCCAAATCCAACAGTGTGCCAATGGATTTCTGCTTATGCAACAGTATTTCCTTTTCTCTCCTCTCCTTTTGCGGCAAACTTAGGTGCTATTCATTCCCCAGATTTATGATGCAGATTATGAAGTAAGCAAGGAAGTCACTTCCAGCCTTGATGACAATCTTGCACTGGCCCAGTGTTTGGAGGCTGTTTCGTTCTGAATTGGGCAGGGCAGACTTCACAGAATAACAGTTGGAAGGGGCCTTGGAGGTCTTCTAGTCCAACCCCTTGCTCAAGCAGGAGATCGTATACCATCCTGGACAAATGGCTGCCCAATCCCTTCTTAAAAACCCGGTGGTGATGGTGCATCTACAGCTTCTGGAGGCAAACCTTCTATTTAATTGTTCTCACTGTCGGACAAATTTCTCCTTAGTTCTAGGTTGGATCCCTTCTTGATTAGTTTCCACCCGTTGCTTCTTGTCCTGCCCTCAGGTGCTTTGGAGAATAGCTTGACCCCCTCCTCTTTGTGGCAGCCCCTGAGATATTGGAACGCTGCTATCATGTCACCCCTCGTCCTTCTTTTCTTTTAAATTAGACTGACCATTCTTTGAAACCCTCAAGGTTGGGAATGCCACCATCACTGATCTTAGAAGTAGGCTGCATTTTCCCATTTGAGATTGGTGAGCAACTTGGACTTTAGTTGCGGTGCCGGCTGTGGCCAGAAGGGCCTTTGCCCAAGTTTGTTTTATGCACCAGTTGTGCCCTTTCCTTGATAGGGAGGCCCTTCAGACAGCCACCTATGCCCTTATTGTGGTCGTCTCACGATTGGATTATTGGACCCATATAGGACTGCACCTTGAAGACTATTGGGAAGTTAAAGGTGATTCAGAATGCAGCAGCACAAGCAGTAGCTTGCCCAGATAAACTGGATTAACACCAGACAAACAATCAAATAGAAAACAACACTCTAATCATGAAACTGCCAAAGAGAAAACCACACTCCCACCAACACTGACAGGGCAAGCTACTGTATATTAATAGGGAGCAAACCCCATTAGCACTGATGCTGTTACCTAGTTGGGTAATGAAATGTCTGCAAGCAAACACACAGTTCAAAGCACCAATGACCTAGAGTTCAACCATGAGCTAAATATATTACCTTCTTTTGAAATGTGTAGTTAGTTCTGTAGTCAGTTCTGTGTCTCTCCTTCAACTCTGTCAAAGATGTACAGGCAGGTGATATAACTTTTCCAAACAAAACGTTTTCCTTAGTTTCTAAACAATGTGCAACACACATTACAATGTTTAATAACCAGCTCCCACTCACTGAAATTCCACAGAAGGCATTCGACCACAGATATCCAGACATTAACTGCATCCCAAATAATCCTCTAAAATGCATGTTCCTCCTTCACAGATTCCAACCACATCATTCATAATCGTCCAGATTTATGAGAGACAACACTATGGAGAACAGGAAATCTAAATCATAATCCCATGACAATCACTGCAATAAAGTAGCACTGCTTACAAAGTTTATTTAGGAATAGTAAACGCCTCTGTTAGAACCAGGCATGCTGCAAACACGATAATCCAATTTTAATAATGCTGTCACCTTCCTCTTATCTATCTATAATTATCTTTTCAGTTTCAGACAATGGAATCAAGAGTGAGTATGAACTGGAAGGTTGTTGTTTTTTTTTAAAAAAAGCATTCTTTTTAAGCAACCATCCAAACTAGAACCATTCTTGCTGATACACTAGCCTTCTGTGTACCAGGTTTAATTGCAGACCACTAAAATATGTGAAACTCCTCTTAAAATTTTGAATACAGGTGGCCCACCACTTATAACCGTTCAAACTTACAATAGTGTTGAAAAAAAGGACTTACAATCAGTGGTCACACTTATTATCATCTCTGCATCCCCATGGTCAAAATTTGGCTGTTTGACAACTGGCATGTATTTATGATGGTTTCGATGTCCTGGGATCCCATGACCCACTGTTTGCAACTTCCTCAGCCTGCTTCTGACAAGCAAAGTCAATGGGAAAGCCAAATTTGTTTAACAACTGTGTGAATCACTTTATAACCACAGTTTTGATGGCTGCCCTACTCCTCCCCCCCCGATAACCACATGACATTTCAGGCAATCATCAACCAGCCTGAATTTATGATCATTTGCAGAGTCCCACAGTCCCATGCCCATATTTTGCTGAAAACTGACATTTACTTCTTTTATTTTGGCAAAACTGAGCATAGCAAATCATGGCTTTGATTATCAACCGTGGTGTTTGCTTAGTGACCACTGGGGGGGAAAAGTTGTAAAATTGGTTTGGTCGTGTGAGTGACCTGATTTACAACTGTCACGACTTATAGCCATGATTTGCAAGCTTCATTTGCTGCCGTCTATCAAAGACTACTTGAACACGCTCTTTCTCTTCCGGTGCAAGTGTCCGCTTAAGACACTGAAAATGGTCCAACGTCTGACATACCGGCGTAGGCTGTCCTACAATACAGCCTCTAACAAGACCAGACTGTCCAGGACACCTGGTAATAGGATTGTTTATCTTTATACTAAGAAAGTTGGGAAGGCACCAAAGTCTGCATGTGGTGTGTGCCCAGGAAGACTTCGTGGTGTCCGCGCTGTTCAACCAAAAGTTCTTATGAGACTTTCCAAAACAAAGAAACACGTTAGTAGAGCCTATGGAGGTTCGATGTGTGCTAAATGTGTTCGCGACAGAATCAAGCGAGCATTCCTTATTGAGGAACAGAAGATTGTTGTCAAAGTACTGAAGGCACAAGCACAGAGTCAAAAATCAAAGTGATTATTTCTATTGTCGTCCAATAAATGAAGATTTAAATAATCAAAAAAAAAAGACTACTTGAACACCACTTCCCACCAGATCAACTCAGTTTAATCACAACTGGTGTCAGCAGTGGATGCCAACTTCCAAAGGATCTGCTTAAACCAAAAACATGGACCGAAAGAAGTGACAGGAACTATAAAAATTTGAATGCCAAAGAAAAGTAGAAAGAACCGAGGGAATGCAGAAAATAAAATGGGCAAAGAATTCTGCTCCTGGAACATACCAAGTAGGCCCCATATGCGGCAACCCAAGAGGAACATGGAATGTTCCATTGTTCACCAGCACGTTCTGTTCCCAGAATGGAATGTCCTGTACATCCCTAATACAGGACCACGACCTTTACATTCACAGATGTTGCTTTTTGCAAGTTCTTCCTTGACTTTTTTCCATTTCTCTGCCGCCCATTTCCTCACCATCATCCTCATCGATAGCCAGGCTAGGAGGAAATTTCTTAGTTTTGTTGTCTCTCTGTTGAATTTCTTCCTCTGGTTTCCTCTATTTCTCTCCATAAAGATGGAAAGTGTCTTGGAATGAAGAGATGTTTGCTTATACTTTAGAGGAATGAAGAAATATTATGTTTTAACATATAGTGATGAGCTGTTAATGTTGATTATTCTACATTAGACTCTGTGATTACAGCCAGTTTGGTTGTATGGTGAAGGCACCATACTAGAAACCAGGAAACTGTTACTTCTAGTTTTGCCTTAGATATGAAAGCCAGCTGGATGACTTTGGGCCAATCATAAAAAGATTGTGAGTTCTAGTTCTGCCTTGGGCATGAAAGCCGGCTGGATGATTTAGGGCCAGTCATTCTCTCTCAGCCCGACCTACCTCACAGGGTTGTGGTTGTGGGGCAAACAGAAGGCAGATGTATTAGGTATGTTCACCGTCTTTATAAAAATATTAAAGGCAGGTTGAAAATCTAATAAATAAATAAATATTCTTGGCGGAGATAAAGGAGGTCTCTTTTCTCTTTTCCTTTTTTTCCCTTTTTCTTTCTACACTTCTATATTAAGTGTGTATACGTATCTATTATATAACTTTTACTTGTATAATGTGATGTTTAACAAAATTATTGGGACAAGAAAGAAAGGGTCTACTATTCCATTAACTACTTGTCCCATCTGGAATGGCTGCACTTAACGATAGCTGAGTCAAGAAAAGTTAAAAGTTGTTGATGTTTCAGAAGTCAGATCCATCCAGCAATGCACCTTTCTGAGATCCATTTATTCTCATTTTTTTCCCCTCTAATTTCAGGAAGCAGCTTCTTGAGTGCCTCTCTTTTCTCCAACATAACCGCACATGTATCAATAATTTCTATCGATTTAATGAGCTGTCTCTCTACGTCCTTACACTTTGAGAGAGCTACTAAAAAAGATAGAACTTGAGGTTTTACGAAAATCACTCCAACTTTAAATAAACATGATCTTGCAGGAATCTACAAACCTTTCTGGGAAAAAAAAGCTTTTTAATAAGAGGAACAGCTGTCATAGACTTTCTCTTACTTAAGAGAAGAGAGCTGGTTGAAGAGGTAAAATCAGTGGGATTTTGGGGGCAACCATGTTATTTGAGGTTCAAGCCACTACAAATTGTCTATTTATTACATATATTTCTATGTGTACTTCCCAAGACTCTTGCAACATCCACTATTTATTTATTCATTCATTTATTTATTTGATTTTCTATAGTCTCCCAACTCAACCCAGTGACTCTGGGCAACTTACAGTTTCAATAAATTAACCCCAATAAACTTCAATCAGCAGAAATCCACTAACATACAACCACCTCAAATCCATAAATACACCAATTATGAAAACATAAAAATTACAGACAGCATATTGAAACAAAATCTAGTTATATGTAACCACAATAATGGAAAAATGACAAAATGTCAGTCATACTACAATTCCCTCCCTTTTCTACTTGCATCATGGCATCATATACAAATACAAGTAGTCCTCCACTTACAACACTTCCATTTAGTGACCAAAGTTACAACGGTACTGAAAAATGTGACTGTTTTTCACAGTTAACGACCATCGCAGCATCCCCATGGTCACGTGATCAAAATTCAGATGCTTGGCAATTGATTCATATTTATGACCATTGCAGTGTCCCGGGGTCATGTCATCACCTTTTGTGACCTTCTGACAAAGTCAGTGGGGAAGCCAGATTCACTTAACAACCATGTTACTAACAGTTGCAATGATTCATTTAACAACTGTGACAAGAAAAGTCATAAAATGGGGCAAAACTCACTTATCAAATGTTTCACTCAGCAACATAAATTTCGGGTTCAACTGGGGTCGTAATTCAAGGACTACCTATATGTTAAGAGTGGAATTCATATCCCAGTCTTGGGATATACACATTTCTAGCGTTTCTGTAATAGCTTTGTTCCTTATGCCATCTGTCTGGTAAAGTCGCAAGAATCGTTTTTCACGCCATGCACATGTATACATAACCTGAACTAGACTGTTGTTTCTCTGTGTCATATAATATATGTAGGTATATGCATAATTCTGTATTTATTTACTTTTGTCATATTTATGTAGTGTATATTGGAGGGGGTGACCCCTTGAGAGCTGAATGCAATGAAATTTCATTTTAAAGTATGCCGATTAGTGTACATTCAAAGTGACAATAAAGTTATTATTCTATCACAAGTCTCACTCCTTGCCTGGGCTGAAAACTAAAAACTGGATTTAATCCAATCATTTCCCCAAAGCCTGTTCAAATGAAGCCATCTTGACTGACTTCCAAAATGCCAGCAGGGCAGGTGCCAAGGTGAATCTCTGGAGACCAGCGATGCCAAAGCATCTGGACCAACCCAGCAGAAGACGGCATCTAGGTTCATGTCCCTTGGATTCCTCCCAGGGATAGGACCCTTAAATGGGTTCCCAAGAAGGGGTTTCATGTTGGGGGAGATTGATAGATTAATATCCGATCACACACCCCTCTCTGGTCATCATATTCCCTCCCTCCCCATTTTTAGCTGTTGCATTTTTGTATTTTGTAGTGTTTGATTTATATAGTTTTATCTTACCTGTGGTAAGATGTGTGACCAATAAATTTGATAAATAAGTTGCCCTAGGACAGTGGTGGTGAATCTATGGCATGCGTGCCAGAGGTGGCACTAAGAGCCCTCTCTGTGGGCACCTGCGCCGTTGCCCCAGCACTGCCTGTGCTCACGGCTCCCTCCTCACTAGCAGGCCCCCAGAGAAGAGTCCCCCCCAAGTGCGGCCTGCGCAGAGCAGCCCAGCCAAGGACATAGCAGCCGGGCAGTGGGGACAAGACTCCGCCCTCACACCCCTTCGCGAGCAGTTAATGCTGCGGGGTGCGGGCGGAGGGTGTGGCCCCCACGGTGCTGCTGGGCCATCTGGGCGATCTGCGGTGGCCCATGGAAGCAGTGAGTGGCCCTGTGGGTGGGCAGCGGGGTTGGGGGCGGGCTAGGAGTGGGCGGGGTGGCCATTGGCAGGGTGCGTGAGGTGGGGGTGGAATGGGGGTGAAGCGGGGGCGGACGGGCCGGTTTTTGGGCATTCAGTCTCTCAAAGGTTCGCCATCACTGTCCTAGGATGAAGCCATACAGGCCTTTCTAGATCAAAACCAATATTTGGACTCAAAACCCTATTGGTAACCAATTCAGCAACTTTCAAACAGGAACGATACTACAATTTATGTATGAATGTGTGCATGTATGCACTCAGCCGAGCAAGCACACACAAGTAAACTTGGTAGCAAGGACAGATGGTCTTACGCACACATCTGTATGTTTATGAATTAGAATTAGATTGGGCTTGTAAATCACTCCGTTCAACATAAAACTAAACACTACTGAAGAATGCTCTGCTGAGTCACAGATGGCCGGGCCAGAAGGTCAGCCCCAGAGAATGAAAAACAAAAACAAAAATCTGTCCTGAATTCATTACTCCCAAATAATGAGGGAGAAACCAGACAGCCAAGCCCCACACTTCTATTCAGCTGAAGCTGACCATTGCTGAAATGATAAGATCATACTTGGAACAGATGACGTGAAAAAAAAAGGAAGGGGGTTGCATCTACTTTGCAGTGCTGGGTGACAGCAAAAAAGTAAAGTAAAACTTTAAAAAAAAAACAATCCGAGCTAATGTCAAAAGGAGAATGTGTGTCTTTCTTTCAAAAATCTCAGGCCACTTGTGACCTCAATGTGCTAAACCTAGAAGAGTCGTCAAGAAGAGCATCACACAGAAAAATATAGTTTAATTTTTATTAGGATTTACATAATAATTTGGTTTAGTTTAGTGGGTTTTCTTGTGTTTTACCCTGTATTCACTTTGGGAAGTCGGGGTGGGTGGGTGGAGGGGTTGGGGGGGTGTTATAATGTACTCAACTGCAATATTGGTATTATATAAGAATGATATACTTTTTGATAAAAGAGGGGTTGCTCGGGCAGTACCTCGGAACCACATCTGGAGTGGGTGGAGATTGAGGAGTGAAGGATTGGAGGGAAGTAGGGTTGTAGGAGGAGGGTGGAGAGAGAGGGAGGGAGAGAGGGTGGGGGGATAGAAGTAGGAGGTAGGGAGGAAGGAAGAGGGGGATGTGGTGGAGGGGGTGCTGCCGAGCAATACCCATAGTTATTTTAACTATCCCATGTAAGTTTTTATGCTTTGTTTTGTGTTGGAAAAAGTTGCAAACGATTGTACTCAGTTGAGTTGTATTTAATTTGATTTTTTGTTTATATTTATAATTATAAAACTAATAAAATATTTAAAAAAGAAGAAGAGCATCACACTTTTGTGCATCAACCTCTCCTAAAATAAATATATCTCCCCTTTTATATTCAATAGCTCCTAAATGTAAGTGACTGCAAGTCTACTTGCCATGCTTTTCCTCTTCCTAGCTAGCAAGGAGTTGCAAGTTTAATTATCACACGAATAGCCTGCAGCAGGTGGAACTATTTGCCATTTCCCTCTGAGCAGCAGTGTAAGAACATCACAAAAATATTAGTTTGGGCAAAGAGAAAAGGTTGGGAACTCCTTCAGACTGAGCCAATTTGGTGTAATAGTTAAAGGGCCAATTTTGAAACCAGGAGACTCTCAGCCTGACCCACCTCATAGGGATGTTGCTGTAGGGAAAGTAGGAGAAGGGACTATTAGTTACGTTTGCCACCTTGAGTTACTTATAAAAGTAATAAAGGCAGACTAAAAAAATAAATAAATTGAGCACGAGCCAAATAAATGGAGGCAATGAACTGAAGGTGGGGAACTGGTTTAAGGACTAAGAGAAAACTATAGTTCATTCTAAACTACGGTAAGAGTTCACCAATCTTGCCTGAAAACTTGATGACCTCGTAAAACTTTAGAGAAATGGGGAGGGGGAGAGATAGGAATCCTGCATCCAAGTCACCAGATCTGTCCCAAGCTGTTAACTTTAATGACAGGATATATTCACACAACACAGCGAACAACAAACTAGTACAATGTTTCTCAATCTCGTCAACTTTAAGATGTATGAACTTCAATTTAAGGCTGGCTAGGAATTCTAGGAGTTGAAGTCCACACATCTTAAAGTTGGCAAGGCTGAGAAACATTAAGCTAGCCAAACACATTTAATACTGCATAAACTCAGAAAACTATGTTACTATGTTATCTGGTTAAATTAATACAGCAAAGTAGAGCTTACTTTTCAGCTTCAAAGAGAAGCAGTTAAAAGTCACAAATATCTACTAAAAAATTAAATACCGCTTTATTTCTGCCCTGGAATGGAAATAAGAAATTGCAATAAAGGTTTTTTTTCTTTCTTCTTGCCCCAAAATCGATTCTCAATACAGTACTCAAAACTATTAAATATCAAAACTTCATTTATAATTAAACTTGGTGTTTTGTTCAGCTTTAGGAAAATCAGAACAAATTTCCCTATAGATAAAATGAAGGGGTAGGTTCACAAGATGAAAGAGCAAATCTATAGCACAGACCTCAAAAGCAGGACAATAAAACGGATTTAGTCGAGAAAGAACAGATGGTCAATCTGGAACCAAGATCATATAAGATATGTTTGCAACCCTGTTGACTTCAAATCCACACTCCAGATTGTAGGAAATGCAGGCAGAAGCACATCTGTAACTCAACCAGTCATTCCCACCCACCCCCATCCTTGCAAAATATTGGATCAAATAGCAACTCACTATATTTCACCTGTGGAACTACAAATAGTCCTCACGACTGTAATTGAGGATGCAATTCCGGTCATAAGATATTGTGTTCGTAAATTAAGGCACCACACGACTAGACTTTTTTTTTTTTTACATCTTTTGCAGTGGCCGCTCAGTAAACACTACAGTTGTTAAGCGAATCCATTTTCCCCAATGGGCACTTTTGTGGCAACTAGAAGTAAACACCAGAAACAAAAAAAAAACACCCCATCATAAATCATGGTCACATGACTACAGGACAATGCAAACAGCTATAAAGATGAGATGCTTGCTAAGCACCCAAGATGGAGTCACGTGACCACCTGGGAGGGTGCATGTGGCCATCTTAACTTTGAAAATGGGTCATAGGTAGCTCTGGGGAAGTCTGTCATAACTCTGAATAGTCATTAAGTGACTGGTTGCAAGTTGAGGACTACTTCTTATAAGTAAAGGGCAACATCCAGTCTATCACAACACAATCAGAAATTTACCAGGGTAAGGTGGTGCAGCTAAATCAAATAGATACCAGAAGGAATTAGCTTACCAGCTTGATAAGCTATCAAGAAAGCAGAGACAATCATTATTAGCCAGAAGGGCTGATAGGATGATAACTTAAGAAGCTGAGAAACTAACCGGGTGTATTCATATAGCTCATTTAAGTTTGTTACTTTGTTAACTCATTCCCTAGGTTTGTACCATAATGCTGAATCAAATTAGTTGGTTAGCAAGGTGCTAATTCACAAAAGGAAACTCATCAAGATCAATACTAAAGTTAAGGTACCGAGTGAAGGCAGCTACTTCAACAAATACTTTTAGCAGATCTGTCTCAATACACTGCATTGTGAGGAGCAGACAAGCTACCGGTAAGAAAAAAATGTGACTTTTTCAGGTCTAGCTGGCAACCCAAGAACTCCACATTTGAGTTTAGCCTGGCAGAGGTTCCTTACCAATAAGGAAAGACAAGTGGGGCAGCCGATGGCTTGATCAGTAGAACTAGGCTATATTGCCAATAAAATAGAACGAGTTGCATATGGAGGAAGGAATCTATTTAGAGGCCTGTAACCAGCTCAAAAGTCCAACTTTTGGGGTCCCCCGGCAAAATATCTCCGTCAAGTCAAAGTGGACTTGCAACTTCAAAGATCTGTCCGTTTGGAATAGAACTGGTTTGCCATTACTTTCTTTCATACTTTTTTTTTTAAAAAAAACAACTTCCCAATCTAGCTTAGCACCTGGACATTTCCCTGTGGTCTCCTATCCAAGCCCTCCATAACCAAATCCAACTCCCTTTAGCTGACATTGGCTGGGCACTGCCACCTAGCTGGGCATAGAGACAAAGTAGCTAGAAGCAGAGGTCGTCTACTAGAGGCAACTTCACTTCTAGGGGAGTCACGGAAAATTGGGCTGCGAGGTAACTACAGGCACGCCCAGTTTTTCCCATTCAGACGAATCAACCCAGCGATCATCTAAATCCTCAGGGGACGAGGGGAGATGTAACCCAAGAGGGAAAGAACAGGTGGGGGGGGAAAGGGGGCCAAAGCCCCGCCGCGCAATGGGGGTGAGCGCGACCCCGCGGGAAACCAGGCCGGGTGAAAAGGGCGCGAGGGAATGGAGGGTCGCGGGAGAACGTGGGAGCGCGCAGAGCCACGATCCCGGCTTGCGGGGAAAGAGATGAGCCGGCTGGCAAGCAAGCCCGGGCAGCAGCAGCAGCAGCAGCCACAGCTACTTACGGGCGAGTCGTAGGAGAAGGCACACTCGGTCTTGTAGACGCGATCGCCGGTCTTGGGCACCCGGATGGTGGGCATGTAGGGGACCAAAAGCTCGCCCACGTCCTCGGCAGCCATCGGCGCTTCCTCCCCGTGTGCGAACAACGCGGCCCGCTCCGTCTTCCCCGCCGCCGGCCGGACCCGAGAGCTGGCCAGGGGCGCGAGCGGTCGGCCGAGCCCAGGCAGAGAGACGCGGACAGGGGCAGAAGCGCGCAGCCGAGGCCGGCCCGTCCGGAGGGGCGGAGAGACGCTATTTTTAATCCAATGGAAGGCAGAGCCGCGGCGGCGCAGCTGCTTCTCCGAAAGCGGCCCCCTCCCGCCCTGGGGAGCCCGGCCGGTGCGCGCCCAGGGCTGGAGACCGCACCCGCTGACGGAGGGTGGGCTGGGCTGGGCTGGGCGGTTGGGCCGCCGCCCTCCCAGAGGAACAGTACTCTGCACGTGCTCAGGAGCTTCCTCTCTCTCTCTCTCTCTCTCTCTCTCTCTCTCTCTCTCTCTCTCTCTCTCTCTCTCTCTCTCTCTCTCTCTCTTCCTCCTCCTCCTCCTCCTCCCGGTCCGAAAATCTGAAGAGGAGAGTTTACAAGTGGGGGCAGGTGGGGATATTTGGGGAAAAGGGCAATTCGGGGGGGTCCTTCAAAAGAGGGGTGAGGAGAAGTGGGTTGCACACAACGATGAGGGTGACAAAAGGCTAACCCAGCCTGGAGTGGAGGAGGACGGGAATTACCTACCACTTGCCAGGATTCATGCTATATCCAAGCCAAGTACAGGTGTGGTCGATTTACAACAGTTGGTTTAGTGCAGGGGTTCTCAACCTTGGCAACTTTAAGACTTGTGGACTTCAACTCCCAGAATTCCTCAGCCAGCAAAGCTGGCTGAGGAATTCTGGGAGTTGAAGTCCACAAATCTTAAAGTTGCCAAGGTTGAGAACCCCTGGTTTAGTGACTTTGAAGCTACAAAGGCACTGGAAAAAAAAGTGACTTATGACCATGTTTCGCACTAACGGCCGTTGTAGCATTTCTCCAGTCACGTGACTTACATTCCAATGCTGGACAACTGGTTCATATTGATGACGCTGCAGTGTCCTGGGGTCATGTGACCGTCTTTTGCAACCTTCTGCCGAGCAAAGTTAACGGGGGAAGCCAGATTCACTTAACAAGCGTGTTACTAATTTAACAACTGCATTGATTCACTTAAAAAAAATGTGGCAAGGAACGTAATAAAATGGGGCAGAGGTCTCACTTAGCAACAAACCCCTCTGGGCTCCGTTGTGGTCATAAGTTGAGGACTATTTGTACATCTTGTTTCAATGTCTGGGGTGGGCAAACTAAGGGATGTTTTACCCAACCTTCTCCAATATGGGCATTCAAGATACTCTGAATCTTGTAAAACTCTTTTCTGGGTTGGTATACTGAGCCCTAAAACCCTAAAAGAGAGCCTAGTGGTTAAGGCACCAGGCTTAGAAACTGGGAGACCATGAATTCAAATCCCTTCTTAAGCATGAAAGCCAACTGGGTGACTTTGGGCTAGTCACTTTCTCTTAGTCCAACCAACCTCACAGGGTTGTTGTGGGGAAAATGGGAAGAAGATGGAGTATTAGGTATATTGGCCACCTTGGGTTATTTGTAAAAATAATAAAGGCGAGATATAAATAAATAAATCAGTTGGGTTGGCGTTACATGCTAGACACTAATCCCTTCTCAAAATGTCAGGTAAGATGTAACAATTTGGGAATGGATTTGGCATTCGGATTTTACTAACCTGGTTAAGTATGTTGTGTGAAGGCTTTTATTGTGCATGCTATTCCAGGACATCTTAGTCCCCAAGAAGTAATCAAGGATTTTATTCTTGTGTAATACACTTTTTATTAGAAAGGCAAGTAGCTTTTGCTGTGTGAATGTATTACAAGCTATCAGAAACAATACATACAGCTGGAGCAATAATTTTGGCTTCTAATTGAAAACTCAGACATACATTTGAGGTAGATTATTTATCTTAAAAAGTTTTTAAATGATCCAGGTTGTATGGTGTAGCCTTTGGGGATAATGAGTACTGTACATTACTGCTTGCAATACAGTACATTAAAACTGTGTGTACAGTTTTCCTTTTAAGAAGGATGCTTCTGAGCTCACATCTCAAAAGCACTTAGTATGTGGGGGAATCTTTTCAAACTAGTCCTTTCCATTTGAAGCTGTTGAAATTTCCCAGCTAGCAAAATCTATGCTAACTGGATTCTGAAGACACACAGGCTGAGTGGTCTGATCTGAGTAGAGTATGGTACGAAAAAAGGATTCATGGCCTACGTTTATCCAAATTTCATAGTTGGACACTGTCTATATTAGGACTTATGAAAATGATATGAAATACAATCCTAGAGCAACATTGTTTGTGTTTTTTGCTACCAAAATCAATACAGGTGGTCCTCAGCTTATAACCAGAATTGAGCCCAAAGTTTCTATTTCTAAGCAAGACAGTTGTTAAGTGATTTCTGCCCCATTTTACGACCTTTCCTAAATTGTTGTTAAATTGAATCACTGCAGTTGTAAAGTTAATAACACAGTTGTTAAGTGAATCTGGCTTCCCCATTGACTTTGCTTGTCAGTAGGCTGCAAAAGTGCATCACACGACCCCGGGACACTGCAGCCGTCATAAATACGAGCTGGTTAAGAAGCATCTGAATTTTGACCACGTGGGGAGGCTGCAACAGTCTTAAGTGTGAAACACGTTCACAAGTCACTTTTTTCAGTGCCCTTGTAATTTCAAATGGTCACTAAACAAATGGTTGTAAGGACTATCTATAAGCTGTTGTGGTTGTTAAGCAGCCTATCAACATGACCAGACTTGATTTTACAATCGTTTTAATGATAATGATAGGAATAGGGCGGCATAGAAATTAAATTAATAATAATAATAATTATTATTATTATTATTAAGCAAATAACACTTTGGGTTCCTAAGGCCTGTTGGCAAAACCAGGTTTTCAAGGCCTTACAAAGTGCGTTCCAGTCTAATCTCTGCAGGGATATTCCACAGGGAAGGAAGAACCATGGATAAAGCCTTTCTTTGGGGTCCCACCAGACGTAGCTTCCTTGCCTCCCTGCTCAAGTGGATCAGGTGAATGTAACCCGGAAGAGACGGTACCTCAGATAACCCGCTCATAAGCCATGGAGGGCTTTAAAGGTGACAACCAGCCCCTTGATTTGCACCTGGAAGCAAACAGGCAGCCAATGCAGCTCCGGCGGGAAAGGTGACAAAGGCACACACCTGAGTCTGTACAAAACCATGTGGGCTGCTGCATTTTGAACCAATTGGAGCTTCCAGATGCTTTTCAAGGGCAGCCCCATGTTGCGATAGCCGAGAGGTAACTAGGGCGTGAGTGACTGTGAGCAAGGAATGTTGGTCCAGAAAAGGGCGTAACTGTCACACAACTGGCAATTGCGCAATGGCCCTCCTGGCCAATCACATTATCCAGAGGAGCCGCACTCACATCTTTGAGGTTGGACTGTGAATAACTTTTTTGAAGTCCCAAAGTCATTCAGCTGGTTGATCTGGGCCAGTTATTTTCTTGGCCCAACCTATCTGACTAGCTACGCCTCTTTGTGCTCTGGAATGAAAGGCAGAATATAAATAAAATCAGAAGCCTGTAGGGAACTATATAGAAGTGAATGGGGTTTATTCTGGAGTACACACATAAAAAAGATACAGCAAATGAGGGGTGGGGGAAGGATTACAGCTAATACAAGCTAGTACAAGGGGTTACTGAATCAGAACATTTATTTATTTAATTACACATGTAAGGCCGCCCAACTCTGTGACTATTCTGGGCAGCGCGCATTTTGATTTAAGTTAGGTATACATTACACATTTTAACTGCCCTGCAGGGATGCCTGCCGGAGATTCCAGCTGAAATGCTCAGAAATCAGGTCTTGCTTTAGGAGAATAATCAATCATAGACGTGCCTGGGGCTTCAAATTGATGCCACGGTCCATCCCCCCTGTGGAACATCAGCTTATTTGCGTCTGCTTCCAATTTCCTGTTAAAGGAAAGGAAAGAGAAAAAAGAAACTCTGAAATAATCTTTTCTAACATCAGCCACATGATTATATTTCAATAGCACAGAAAATGGACGGTGTTTAACTTGACAGGCAGAGATGGAAAACTATGTGCTACCGGATATCTGTGTTCCTTTTACTAAGCTCCTTGCCCCAACCTGGTTGACCTCCAATCATATGGACTTCCACTCCCAGAATTCCACAGGAAGCATGGCCATTGCTGAAAAATCTAAAGCAGGGGTAGGCAACCTCGGCTCTTTTATGACTTGTGGACTTCAACTCCCAGAATTCCTGAGCCAGCATGGCTCAGCTTGGAAACCTCTCCCTTTCCCCTCAGCATGGCTGGCTCAGGAATTCTGGGAATTGAAGTCCACGAGTCATTAAAGAGCCAAGGTTGCCTACCCCTGATCTAAGGCCTAAAGGACATGCCCCTTTAAAGCAACCCAACTGGGGGAAGCCAGACTAAATTATAGACTTAAGGTTTCCTACTGCTCCCTATCTATCAGGAAGGGATAAACTCTATCCCGTGGCTGGCTTTCAGACAGCTCCCTCTCCAGTCTGAATAGAGATGTGGTTACTTTAATGATTTGGTTAATCGGGAAAGAAAAGAACAGGTAGTCTGCAACTTACAAGCATTTAGTGGCCATTTTAAGTAACCACGATACTGAAAAAAGGGGACTTATGATTTGTTTTTTCCACACGGCAAGTGATCAAAATTCAGACTCTTGGCAACTGGCATGTATTTATGACGGCTGCAGTGTCCCGGGGTCACGTGTTCACCTTTTGTGACCTTCTGGCAAGCAATGGGGAATCCAGATTTACTTAACAACCATGTTACTCACTTAACATCTGCAATGATTCACTTGACCACTATGGCAAGAAAACGGGGCAAAAACTCACTTAACAACTCTCTTACTCAGCCATAGACATTTTGGGCTCACTTGGCATAAATTGAGGACTCCCTGTACTGTAGGATGATAATATGATGATATCCGTATTCTTTACACAGAAAGAAAGGAAGGGGGTGGGGGGGAGAGAAAAAGAATGTCTGGATGATAGGAAAAGCAAAATATGATATAATACATGATGACATCTATTGTTCCCTTTATCATTTAATATTCGGTCCTCCCCATATGTATTGTCTTGAGCTTCTAGAGCCGTGGTGGCGAACCTATGGCACGCGTGCCAAAGGCGGCACGCAGAGCCCTCTCTGTGGGCACACGAGCCGTCACCCCAGCTGGGTTTTATAAAACTTTTTTGCTTTAGGCCTCTGCCACCGTGTGTAAAAAAAAAGGGGGGGTTCAATCAATCAATCAATTTCAACTTCTCACGGAAAAAAAAAGTTCTCGCAAAGTTGGAATTGATTGATTGAACTTTTTAGACCCACCCAGTCTGCCGTTACCATCACAGCCATGCCCACCCAATGGGCCACGCCCACCCAATGGGCCACACCCACCCAATGGGCCATTCCCACCCAATGGGCCACACCCACCCGGCACCCAACGATACGTAAGTGGGTTTTGGGTTGCAGTTTGGGCACTCGGTCTCTAAAAGGTTCCCCATCACTGTTCTAGAGGGAAGGTAGGTTGGAACTGCATTAAACAAGTTAAGTGGTAACTAAATAAACAAAACAGTGCTCAGCTTCTAGCTCACACCTGAAACAATTGTTCAATATTTTTGTTAAGAAACAAAAAACACAGGTACATTTCCTACCTTAATTTCCTTTTTTCATATTCAATATATAACTTAGCCATTCCCTTTTCGTATTCCTTTTCAGGGGGATCATGGATGTAGCGTGCAATCCACCGACTTATAGGATGCTGGAAGGAAAACCAAAGCAGGCATTACAACATAATTATGATCGCCGCTATTGTATTTTGCTTGCAGAAGGAAGCTACCGGCATCAACTGGTTGGACCAATGTCCAAAAGCTTTGAAAAACGAAAGTCTGCAATCTACCTTCCATTAACTATAGTGCTTTTCAGAACCATCCCAATGTCAGCTTCCAATATTTCCTCTGACATTTCTCATATGCCATATGTCACCATGCAGAGGTGTTGCTAGGTTCTTGGTTTAAATGAAAACAGATTCTCTAGAAATTCATTCAGTTGTGAATACGATTCTTAACAATATCATGCATACACATAATTAAATATAATGTGATGGTTCCGATAGATGAGACCAAATAAAACAGAACTCCAAGGCTTGAGTTTTCCTCTAAGAACATCTTTATTGGTTACAAAGTATCAGCATGGTCAAAAGTGAAACCAAAATTAAAGTTCCCTCCCAAAAGTTACAATATTACAAAGTTAAACTTCCCACATGCAATCAACTACGTTTCCCAATAGAATAGTTTGGTGTGCTTTCTAACATAATGCTCAGCCCCCAGTCTAACAAACAGGAATGACCTTGGTTCCCACAGGACAGAGAATTGTTTAGACTAGTATAAAAACTCCATCACCCTGCCCCCCCATTCTTGTGGCAACCGAAAATGAGCAAGATGGCTTCAGCCAGGTTCGTTGCAGCGTTGACATATAACATTTCTTCATAATCAATATAGCAAATTGGAGAATAAAAACATGAAACCAATTACAAATTTGCCAAATCTAAATTTCAAGAGCTTTATTCTCTTAAGGCTGACTTACAAAATTCACAATTTTTTTTCTTCAAGTTTTGTACTTACCTTATAATATTCCCAATGCTCTGGAATATAACCTTCTGGGATCTCAGCCAATTCAGCTTCACCTAAGCAGAGACAAGGTCATTATGTTTAAGTCTGCAACAGACATGCAAAAAAGATACTGATGGAAGAATGTGAAGTCAACAAATGTTGCCAGTCACAATTTATTATCAGCCTAACGGAAGAATAAATCCTACATTTGTAATCCTATTGAATGTATATTTATTCACCGTTCAATGGTGAATAGCTTTCACAGCTATTTAAAAATAAAATATGTAACATGTCTTGTATTTATACACATCAAAAATTATGCAATACTTTCTTTTGATGTTTCAATTCACATTTTGTACCATGCCAATCATGATCTTTGTTATCATTTTAATTCATATTTTTAAAAAATGATTCTATAGAGCAGTGTTTCTCAACCTTGACAATTTTAAGGCGTGTGGACTTCAACTCCCAGAATTCCACAGCCAGCATTGCTGGCTGTGGAATTCTGGGAGTTGAAGTCCACACGCCTTAAAATTGTCAAGGTTGAGAAACACTGCTATAGAGGGAGACAATTGAAAGCATTTCTAATAAATTAAAATGACAAGATTATCCAAAGGAAAAGGGAATTTCACAATCAGGATATATCACAATAGGACGTAATTAAGAAAGCAACTTTAGGCCACAGCATAAAAAAGAAACAAACAAATAAAAAAGCACTCTGAACATGCATCCAGAAAGCTAGAAGTTTAAGATTTTTTTTTACATGTCCAAGTTTTTTATTAATTTTCCAATATTGCATTTACCTATTTGAAAAGTAGCGTGGCAGTTGAGCATCGTAATTCCATTACATTTAAATATCATCCGTACAAATCTCAAATTATTACAACAACAAATTCCCTCTCTTTCCCCCATAAGATCTACTATCATATTCAGATCAATACAGTTCTTATTCTATCAATCAAACAAAAAATACCTAATATTCATCAATAATCTTCAGTCTATACATATTTTAATTAATTTGACATTCCATCTTTTAGACAATAACCTAATAAGTTTTTCTTAACTTTAATTTTGCATTAATATTTAAATTTAACGTTTAATCTTTATCATTTCCAGATTTTAAATGATCCCAATTTCTCAGTCTATCTCATATTTAGGGCTAATAATTTTTCTTTTATTTCCCTTTTTCTACTTCTTTCCTTTCTTCCTTTCCAGAAAAAGAGAAAAATAAATAAATAAATAAACCATCAGCATTTATACCACAAGCTAATATACGAATTTAATTATAAGTATTTATACTTCTAGGTTTTATTTAACCTGTGTCTCACCTCACAATATCTTAAATTCAAGTCTTAGTTATCTATAAACATTCAAACTTTTAGCAAATCAGTAACCTGGTAATTGATTTTCCCTTAATATTTTAATTTCATTTAATATTTATCTTTTTTCCAAATTTTAATTAAACATAATTCCTTTATCCTCATATGATCTAATATTTAAAATACAGACCTTATTTGTAAATTCTATCGTATATCTTAACAAACTAATAAGACAATATAATATTCTTATTTCTATATTTATATTTCTAGATTTTATAAAATCAAATTTTTTATCTCAAATCATTACAATATCTTATGTTCAACATACATATTCTATCCATTTAAATATATTCTATTTTGGATCTCATATATAGATCAAAACCCCAATCCTTACAGTCTAATTCTAGCTTTTTTCCTCTGCCTTTTTCATCTTTCGTATCTTCGCTTTTAAATCATCAAAAAGATCTCCTGGTATTGTTGTAACTATTGTTTGATATTGATAAAGGCGTTCAGTTGCTGTTTTCTTAAGAGGGCTAGCTGGTTTAACAGGTCGTCTCTTTATTTTTCCAGTTCGATGCAGTTGTCCCAAAGTATTTATCTTGTCTTTCATCTGTTTTTCTTTTTTGTCTTCAAATTCCTTCTGGTTTATAAGAAAAGTCCTTTCCTTGTTCTCTATTATCAGTTTCCTTTCCATGTTTTCCACATTTTGTATTTGTTGAGTATCTAAGTCTTCTGTCATAACATTTGGTTGTTTCCCCTTCTCTATAGAATTCTGTATAGATGATTCTTTAGTTGAAGACATAGTTCGAGCTTCATACGGAGAGTTTGGATAATTGCTTTTAACATATAAAGAATTTGTTCCTGTACTTCCTCTGCAGGAGAAATCCATTCCTGTTCTTCTTCCATTGCCGTGTATTAAACTAAACAAAAAACTTACAATCAGAAAATCCATCAAGTAAAAAGCTGAGCTGAGTTTCTTGCAGATGGTGCTTCAAGGTTACTTTGTATCTTATCTGTTTTTAAGGCAATCAACAAGTCTCTCTTAAAGAATAGCAGGTTACAGTCTCAAATTTAGCCAGCAAATGTCATCTCAGAGTTAGTTAGATCTTTTCACTTTTCTTTTCCCCCTCTATTTTAAGGGGGGGGAAAGAACCCAAATCTTCAATAATAGAGTAAAAATCAGAGAAGAAAAATAGAGAACATAAAAGTTACAAGTCTTATAATCCACCAGTTTTAAAAAATAGAATTCCAATTAGGATCCCAGTATTTTTCCCAACGTTTTAGACTCCCAAGTGGTTGATAGCCGCTGTTTCTGGAGGGAGGGCTAAAATCCCCCTTCCCTCACCACAGGGGGGAAAGTACTTTAGCAGCTTATGCAGGTAATTAAGTAATTAGGATGTAAAAGAGGCAGATCTCACCCAATCCTTTCCACGCTGCTTTGAAGTTGCCAGATGTTAATATGACTTCGGCTGTTAACAGCCTAGGGACGAGCCATATTTCTATGGCTGGTCCTTTTGTCCACCTGTTTGGAGGAATTGCCAGGTCTAACAGGAAAGTTGCTGCTCTCCTGCGATCCAGCAAAAGGCCCTCCTTGCTGGTCGCCTCTCTGGGACGATTTTCAGCCCTTTTCAGGGCCCCCCCAGTGATACAAAACTGAACGGGGGAGAGAGAGATCTCCCAGCCGTCCATGGCGGCTGCGTGACGAAACCAGAAGCCTAGAAGTTTTACATTTAATTAAGCCAAACCTTATTATAATAAAGAGAGCCATAAAGATGCAACATGATGTAGTCCATTATCAATTTCATAAATCAAGAAAAAGCAGAAAACTATCAAGAAACTTTTTCTCAGAGGCTTTTTAAAAAATTCTGGAGCTTAGCCCTCATCAAGCTGGTAATTAATTCGACTGAAATTTCTAAAATTCCAAGGGAATTGATTTGAAATCCATATATCTGGAGGATACATAATAGAAATGAATGTGCTGATGGTTCTTCCCAAACGCACACAGACTTTCTTGATTCTCCCCACCCCCCGCCCCCCGCCTTTGGAAATATTTCGCTATAAATCCTTTCATTCTCTACCAGTCAGGTAGAACTGAAGAAGCATCTTGGATGAGAGACAAAATGTTTTCAAAGGAAAAAAAACCAAGGAAGTCCAGTTGTCTTTTGGAAAAAGCACCTTTGGAACAACTATGATGTGGATGACAGAATCTCCATACACATTTAACTGATGGTTCTTGTCTTGTCTAGGGAAAACAGAATTAATCCAATATCACTGTAACAGCATTCAAAAATGATATAGTTATCTGCAATATTCTGCAGTACAAAACAGAACAAAAGATTCTAAGGTGCAGAAGTACTTACCAATAAAGATATTAACAAAGGCTACAATAAGCAGCATCGGAATTCCAGTTATCAGAACATACCAATTCTGTTTTTTAAAAAGAGGGGAGACAGCAAAAGTCAGTACAAAGCAAGCCCACAAATTTTTCACTCCTTATGTACCTAGCAGCTGAATTATTATTAGTATACTTTTCTCCCACCCTGACTTATATGCAAGAAAATTCCCTGAGTTTTCAGGATCACTAAAAGATTAAATGCAATAAGATTTTAGGAACACTTAGAAAGTATGGTTCAGTATAAGAATCCAAATTCATTTCATTCATTTTATTTATGGCCCCAGAGCAAAAAAAAGGAATCTAAATTAAAGTATCCTTGACAAATGGCTAATTAGTCTGCTCTTTAATACCTCCAGTAAGGAGAGTTTATCACTTCTCAGAATAATTAGATCCACTCTCAAACTATTCTATGTGAAAGGCTTTCTTAACATATATATGGAATCTGCTTTTTAGGTTTGCATGATTTTGGGTGTCCTATAGAGGGAAAAAAGAACTTTCTTTTGTGCAACATTTCAGGTATTTGAAGAAAGCTAAAATAACACCCCATAACATAATACTCTTTCTAAAGATGCTAAGACTCTAGAAAGAGTGCAGAGTACAGCAACAAAGACGATTAGGGGAATGGAAACATACAATAAATGCAGTTGCAGGAACTGGGCATGTCTAGTCTAACAAAGGCTAATTAAGGACTAGGGATGACATGATAGCGGTCTTCCAATCGTTGAGGAGCTGCCAGAGAGGATGGAGTCAACCTTTTCTCCAAAGCACCTAAGTGCAGGACAAGAAATAACAGAGGGAAACGTGTCAAAAAGAGATCCAAACTAGAACTAAGGAGAAATTGCCTGACAGTGAGAACAATCAGTGGAATGGCTTGCCTGGAGAAGCTGTGGGTGCTCCATCAACTGGAAATTTTTGAGACTCGACAGCCATTTGTTTGAAATGGTATAGGGCAGGGGTCTTCAAATTTAGCCCTTTTATGACTTGGGGACTTCAACTCCCAGAATTCCTCACCCAGCGTGCCTGAAGACCTCTGGTATAGGGTCTCCTGCTTGAGTAGAGAGGTTGGACTAGAGGACTAGAGAACAGACTTTCAAGTCTGTTGTACTGTATCGTTACTGTTACCTCAGCCTTCTTAGAAAAACATTACCAACTCCTTCAACCTCTTTCCACAACATTTAATTTTTACTCCTCTGTCAGCCCACTCGGCATCTGGGCCAGTTTTCCAAATCCTTCTTAAAGTATGGTGCCCAGTATTAGATAGTACTGGAGAAAAACGGAATAAAGTGAAACTAGTCATTCCTATGATTTGAAGACTATACTTCTCCTCACGCCATCTAAAATTGTTTTTCTCTCTCTGCTCTTTTTCCAGACCTTAATCCTAAACTTACCAGTAATCTCAGAAACCGGTTATCATAAAACCGTGTTGCTCTGATGAAAAACATCTTTTTTAAGTCGCTGGCATGTCTCAGTGAAACTGAAAAATTAAATTGGCATTTTAATACAAGTCAACAGTTTTTTCTGCAATCTTTTCAGAACGCAAAAAGTTCTAAAATTGTTGTCTTATTTTTCAGGATGCCTTTCACACACAGCTATTCTGCAGTAGGGGAACCTATCCAATTCTTTTCCACATGAATGAGAAAAAAGGTCCTTGATTTGAATGGTCATATTGGGGTTATTAGATCTGGGGTGCCAACAGACAATCATTAGGTAGTAACAAAGTTGTAAAGCTTACAGTATACAGGTAGTCCTCAACTTATGACCAAATTGAACACCAAATATTTATTGATAAGCGAGACTCTCATTGAGTTTTGCCCCATTCTACGATCTTTCTTGTCATAGTTGGTAAGTGAATCACTGCAGTTGTTAAGTTAGTAATATGGTTGTTAAATGAATCTGACTTCCCTGCTGACTTTGCTTGTCAGAAGATCACAAAAAGTGATCACATGACCCTAGGACACTGCAACCATCATAAATATGAACCAGTTGCTAAGCATCCGATTTTTTATCACATTACTATGTGGATACTGCAAGTTCTAAGTGTGAAAAATGGTAATAAGTCACTTTTTTCAGTGCCTTGTAACTTTAGTCATTAAGTGAACAGTTGTAAATCGAGGACTACCTATGTTTTGTTGGCATCTAGATCTGTCTTTATTTGGCCACCTTGAATATCAGTTTTGTTTACTCATAATATACATTTAAAAAGAAATAGGGCCAGGAACATCAGCTCCTTATAATCTGAGCACAGCTTCAAAAGAGCTCAGCCAACCTACCTCACAAGGCTGTTGTGAAGAAAAATTAGGAGCTCCTGAAGGAAAGGCGGGTGGAAATCTAATAAATAAACCGATGTTGGGCTAGAAAACCAATGTTGGCTCAGGCTCTCACTTTCGTTTCTGAGATTGTGGCTAGTCCCACTCCCATGTTTTCAATCCTACTGCACCACAGGCAGAAACTCAACAGGTGAAGAAGCTCCTGCAAGAGGAAGGGCACTCTCCCGCCACCTTCAGGGGCATCTCAACATCCTTCCCCGCTCTGTCCGCTTCCAAGGTCAATTGGAAGGGAAGTCGCCGAGCATCTCCTGCCACCCAAGCCCGTCCCTACCGATCACTCCGGAGCGACTGGCACTGGGGCCCAGCAAGGCAGTCCGCCCGAGCCACGCGGACAAGGTCAGCGGCTGCCGGACCCCGGTCCTGACCGCCGTTCGCAGCAGGAGACTCATAGCCGCCATCTCTGGATGGGGCAAAGCCGCGAGCCGTAAAGCTCGCAGTCGTACTTTGCCGCGACGCTCACTGCTGAAGTCGCGCTGCCGCCATCTTTGCACCGGGCGGCAGTGGGCGGTGAGAAAGTACCACCAAGAAGGAAACAGCTAGAGAGGCTTCATCGAATTCCCAGGAAGGGCCTTATGGGAAGACGGCGGAGGCGTCATGGCGCTGACGGTGGTTTGCAGACGATTATCCTCGGTGCTTCAGGTGACCGGCGCGAGTCGAGGCGGTGCGGCGGCTTCGGCCTCCAGGTGGGGGTCCTGTCGAGCGGGGAAAGAGCCGGGGTTGCAAATTGGCTTTGAGGCCTTGCAGGAGAAATTACTGTCCTTGCGAATGATGGCGAAGAGGGGAGCCTCCCTGACCAGGAAATGCATTTTGAGGAAGGTGCATATAATAGGATTGAAGCTTCTATGGAAAATAGGCCTTGATAATGTAAACCTCGTGAAAGTATGAGCTTGCTAGGGAAAAAAATTGGTAATGCCAGGGTCTGGTTCCTCTATTTAATAATAATAATAATAATAATAATAATAATAATAATAATAATAATAATAATAATAATAATAATAATAATAATAATATTGTTATTATTGATAATAATAATAATAATAATAATAATAATAATAATAATAGAGTTGGAAGGGACTTTGGAGGTCTTCTAGTCCAACCCCCTGCTCAGGCAGGAAAGCGTATACCATTTCAGACAAATGGTTGTCCAGTCTCTTCTTAAAAACTTCCAGTGTTGGAGCATTCACTGCTTCTGGAGGCAGGTTGTTCCACTATTTAAAACCATTCAGGTTCCCTCAGTTAGGTAAATAAGTATAGGTAGTCCTCAACCTAACAACCATTTGTTTAATGACCATTCAAACTTACAGTGGCACCGAAAAAAGTAACTTATAACCATTTTTTACTCTTACAACTGTTGCAGCATCCCCGTGGTCACATGATCAAAATTCAGACATTTGGCAACTGACTCGTATTTATGACGATTGCAATGTCATGTGATCACCTTTTGCAACCTTCTGACAACCAAAGTCAGTGGGGAGTCCACTTTACACCGTGTTACTAACTTAAAAACTGCAGTGGTTCATTTAACAACTGGCAAGAAAGGTTTTGAAAGGGGGCAAAACTCACTTAACAACTGCCTCACTTAGTGACAGAATTTTTGGGCTCAGGTGTGGTTGTAAGTTGAGAACTACCTGTAAAACCTGAACAATTTACTTTTAACTAGAGAGAATAGTTTTTAGCCAAGTGACTGACAATAACGTCATTGGTGCTTCTGAAACTAGATGGTATTTTATCAAAAGAAGTATTTTGAATGTACATGCTCAAGAGGGGGGAAAAAACTCTTCTGGGACCAAATTTGACACTTGTATATGCTTAAAATGTTGTTAAAACAATCCTGACCTTTTTTTTGTTCAGAGGTATCATTGGTGATTGGCCAAAAAAGTTTACAGAAGTGAAGATTTGTCCCCGTTCTGTGTTGCTGCATACATCAGTATCTCGGAATGGATTGGAGGAATTTTTTGATGACCCCAAAAACTGGGGAAAGGAGGTTAAATCAGGTAAGACAACGAGGTAGTATTATAAGAGATTCAGCAACAGTGCATGCTGAGTGTCAATTTGTAAAAATTGCTGCTCATAGAATCCATTTTTTTTCAAAAGTGGATATTTCAGCCATTAGTCTGATTGTCAGATCTGTGCCTTTAAATAAAAATCAAAAAAATGGATTACAGTTACTTGTATGTTTTGGATTTACTTATGCATAAGTAAAAATGTTCTGTATTGCCCTAAATAATTTTATAGCCCTTTTCTTGATTTTAATATGCGTTATATTTTTTAAAGTTCTCCTGCACACAAAATGTATATTATAAATTATTTTTGTTGATTTATTTTGAGCAGCTCTGGTGAAAGCTGCAATGTTCAGTGGGTAGCTCCACCTGCCAGAAAACAAGATTTCCTTTTAAAATGGTGGTCCAAAGCCATAAATATATAATTGTTTGTCTGCCAAATGCCTAAGTGGTTTCTGAGGGAGGTTTTTGTGCATCATCTGAAAATTCATAATGGGGGGAAAGTGTGCTGCTTTTCAATAAAAATCCAGGGAAGCTGACAATAGGTTGACTTTTAAAATATAGATAATATAGAATAGTTAAATAAAACAACAGAAAAACAGCAAACTGGAAAAAGTCCCCTATTTAACAGAAGAAGAGATATAAAATATAAGTAGTACTGGACTCTAGATTTCAGAATATGCAGCTTTTAAAAGAAAACCTTTGAATAGCTACCAAAATACTAGCTATTTCAGCTTAATCAGCACAGAGTAAAAATTAGTATAGTCTTAAGATCATGAGACTTTCAGGGTAATGTTCTTGCTCTACTTTGCTTTGTGGCTTCCACAGGAGATTCCTGGACTGTCGAACAACTTCGAGGCAAAAGCAGCAACGATTTGCATAAGCTTTGGTGAGTGTTTCTTTGTATGACTTAAAAGGCCCGTGACAAGTTATTTGAAGAACTGCTTACCCATTTCAAAAATACGTTTTAAATTTCATTTGCAACCACAAAGCCTTTTGCTCTTGTCATATCTCTAGATATTCAGAAAAATTAGAAGTTTGTAGCTCAGATTTTTTGAGGGAACTGTCAGTGGAGAGACTGTGTGGTATAGTACTTCAGAGGTTGGAGTAGGGCCAGGAAAATCCAGTTCGAGTCCATCCTTAGCTGCAAAAGGTGACCAGATGACTGAGTTGAACACTCCCTTTCAGTCCAACCAATGTCATGGGATTGCTATGGGAAAAAATTGAAGAAGAACTAAGGATGTTGGCTTCATCTCCTGAAGTCCTAGCACAGTGGTGGCGAACCTATGGCACGCATGCCAGAGGCGGCATTCAGAGCCCTCTCTGATGGCACGCGCACCACCACCGCCAGCAGCAGGCCACCACTGCTGCCCGGAGCAGGAGCCCCGTCCAGCACAAAGGAGGTGAAGCAGCTGATTAGCAAGCTCAAGTAGAGGTGGTAGAGCAGAGGTCACCAACCATTGTCGATTGGTGGACTGGAAGAAAAGGGAAGAGGAAGCATTTTACATGCGTGCATGCGCGCACAGGGCCACAGGCACACACACGCTGCAAATGGGGCAGAGCTAGTGCTTGCGTGATACTCATTGGCCCTGCCCCGTTCTTGCGTGGTGCAGCGCCTTGCATCTGCACCCCAAGGCACGGTGGTGGCTGTTTTTGTGCCTTGCAGCACGGTGGCCCAAATTTTTGCGCCCCTGGTTTTTGCGTGCCAGAGGTGGCACTCAGAGGCACCTCCCTGCCTCCCCCCCCCAGGGCACCACAATGCTGATGCGGCCCTGGCACTTTGCGATAAATAAGTGGGTTTTGGGTTGCGGTTTGGGCACTCGGTCTCTAAAAGGTTTGCCATCACTGTCCTAGCACATTTTAAATGTAATAAATACGTCAATAAAGATTATTCATTTGGCTGGGATTTACACAGGTTTTAAGTCATAAATGATAAGAGAAAGGGGCATGAGGTATAGGAGAAGGTTCCACAATGGGCAATAGAGGTAGTCCTCAACTTACAGCCTTTCATTTAGTGACCATTGTAAGTTACAATGGCACTGAAAAAAAATGACATGACTGTTTTTCATACTTACAACTATTGCAGCATCCCCATGATCATGTGATCAAAATTTGGATACTTGGCCACTGGCTCATATTTACAATGGTTACAGTGTCCTGGAGCCACACAATCACCTTTTGCATAATCACCTCTGACAAGCAAACTCAGTGGGGAAGCCAGTGTCAACGCTGCTAACATCGGATGTTTTTGTAGTGACAACAGATAGAAATGAGCCATCTTTTACCTTTTGCTTTTAGAGTTGGATGATGCTGAGGGGGGGGGGATGTGAACGAGAGTCCAGCTAGACATAATAACACTAAACCTAGCAGGAGAAACAAGGTTATTGTAACCAGAGTTGATAAGGAATTGGGCTGGAGAGCTCGAGAGTAATCCCACACTTCAAGCTAATTGGGAATGTGATTTATGACTGTTAATTGGAGGAGGGAATTGTGCTTTGATACTATGGCATCGGACCCGGATACTTACAGGACCGCTTACTGCTAGCAAATACCTCCCGCCGTCCGGTACGCTCCCACAGAGAGGGCCTCCTCAGGGTGCCGTCGGCCAGACAATGTCGACTGGCGACCCCCAGGGGGAGAGCCTTCTCTGTGAGAGCTCCCACGCTATGGAACGAGCTCCCCCCCCGAACTCCGTACGATGACGGACTTACGCACCTTCCGTCGGGAACTGAAAACTTTCCTTTTTCGACAGGCCGGCCTGGCATAGAAGCTCCGGCTCCAACCGGGTGAAAATGTTTTAGGGGGATTGTGTAATTTTATGATTTGTACATATTGGGTTTTATATGGGGATTTTATGGCCTAATTTGTTTAATTCATTTTTAATTATTTTAATTTTGTATATTTATATATTTTTTAAATTTTAAGGCTGTGCACCGCCCCGAGTCCTTCGGGAGAGGGGCGGTATAGAAATTTAATAGATAATAATAATAAAATAATGTATTCAGGGGAGAGGAATTCAGTTTTTGGCTTCGATTATGCAGTGCTGATATTATGCTACTCGAATAAAAGATTATTTAAGGTAAACAATGCCTCGAAATTCTTTTGAAGAGTTTCATCTGTCGGAACCATGACAGCCAGATTCAGCTTACAACTGTGTTACTAACTTAACAACTACAGCGATTCACTTAACAACTGTGGCAAGAAAGGTTGTAAAATGGGGCAAAACTCAACTATCTCACTTAGCTACAGAAACATGGGGCTTAATTGTAGTTGTAAGTCAAGGACTACTTACAACCACAATTTTTTTTAAAAGGTGAAGAGAGTTTAAGTTGAAAAGGGACAAGAGTGAGGAAACATAAATGCTGAAGTGCAAAAAATACCTAAGGAGCGCACATAAAGAGTAAAATGCGCCGAAAGGAAAGAGCGTTTAGAAAGGCAAGAGTCCATAGGACAGGAATATAAGGAAATTATAAATAGTGGAGACATAGAAGAAAAGAGATATGAAAAAAGGATGGAAGGGACATAAGTGGTGGATTGGAAGGAAGGAGAAAGCTAGAAGAAGGAGCTAATGCAGGCAGAGGGCTAGTAAATCTGAAAGTTAAACTAGTGGGGAAATTCTACCTGGTGCAGCTTCTCCTGTCATTGCATCTTTAAGGAACTCAGAGGGAAAACAATGTTCTAAAACAGGGGTTGTCAACCTTGGCAACTTTAAGACTTGTGGACTTCAACTCCCAGAATTCCTCAGCCAGCTTTGCTGGCTGAGGAATTCTGGGAGTTGCAGTCCACAAGTCTTAAAGTTGCCAAGGTTGAGAACCCCTGTTCTAAAAGCAGCAGGTGATGATAGCTAGCAAAACTTCACATTCTTGCAATGAATGTACAACAAAGTTCAGCTGCATCTAATAAGAATAATTTTCTTATGTGACTAATATGATTACCGTTATATTGATATTTCAGTTAGTATTGCTGCACAGCAGTACCATTGTATTTGCGTTTAATTAAAACATGTGATCAGTTGTAGCTCAGTATAAAAGCACTAAGATGAAACTTAGCTATTTTCAAACTTTTGGATCTTGTGTCCATTGGATAACTCAATCAAAAAAAGAAAAACTGGGTTCCAAAATGATAGAAACAAGAACACATTTTTCCAAGAAGAATATTTGTGTGTTTCAAGTATTCAAATATAGTATTATATTTAATCCTTACAGGTTTTAACAATTTAATCCATCTCCTATCCTAAATCTGTCTCCCCTTTCTTATTGAGAATCATTATCCTGTCTAACAATGTAATGTAACTTGCTAATAAATTCTCTTTCTCAGGTATGTCCTGCTAAAAGAGCGAAATATGCTTTTAACATTAGAACAAGAAGCAAAACGGCTGGCAGAACCAATGCCAAGCCCAGAAAGATTGGAAAAGGTAAAATAGAGTCGGGAATGTCAGTGGCAATTACATGTTCTTTGCTAAAGATGGAGAAGTAATACACAAGAGTGTTTTATGGGATTCACTATAAGTATGAGATGAGCTCCAGGAAGCCGTTAAATGTTCTCAATTCCAAGATGTCCTTCTGATCTGCTAATTTGCCCTTGTAGTTTGTCATGTGTGCTGATTCTGTGGAACCTGGCAGCCAGTGGAGAAGATATTTTGGGTTATCTGGTTCCTAAAGAACCTGCAAGTCACACAGAAACGATATTAATTCCTGAGCTGCTCCTTGCTGAAAAACATCTGATCCAGGCACAGAGCTAAATTCAGAATACAGAATAACAGACTGAAAGGGGCTTTGGTGGTTTTGTAATCCAACCCCCCTGCCCAGGCAGGAGACCCTATACCAGGGGTAGGCAACCTTGGCTCTTTTATGACTCATGGACTTCAACTCCCAGAATTCCTGAGCCAGGCTCTTTTATGACTCATGTCCTGAGTCAGCGTGGCTGGCTCAGAAATTCTGGGAGTTGAAGTCCACGAGTCATAGAAGAGCCAAGGTTCCCTACCCCTGCCCTATACCATTCCAGATAAATGGCTGACCAATCTCTTAAAAACATCCAGTGGTGGAGCACCCACAACTTCTGAAGACAAGCCGTTCCACTGATTGATTGTTCTTACTCTCAGGAAATTTCTCCTTAGTTCTAGGTTGCTTCTCTCTTTGATACGTTTCCTTATGTTGCTTCTTGTCCTGCCTTCAGGTGCTTTGGAGAATAGCTTGGCTCCCTCTTCTTTGGGGCAGCCCCTGAGATACTGGAAGACTGCTATCATGTCCCCCCTCGTCCTTCTCTTCATTAAACTAGACATATCTAGATCCTGCAATTTAGTTAAACTAGACATACCCAGTTTTGCAATTCAAGTCATTATGATAGAGACGAAGGCTGCTTGACACCCTGTCCGAAATGCTGTTTTTATGACTCAACTTAATTCTGATTCGTTTAATGTAAATGTTATATTGGGGAAATAAATGAAGCAAGATTTCAGGATAACTTTCGGTATATTTATGGGGGTGGGTGTAAAGTTAATGAATAATGAATTAATGAATAATCTGCAAATAAAAGTTCAATGATAAAAGAAACCAAATCTTTACTGAGAAGTTTTTCTTTACATTCCCTATCCCCGTCTATATCAGTGGGTGTTAACTTAGATAGGAATTCAAGAAAGGTATTCTTTCATTTATAAAGAGTAATTCTGGATGGTTTCCTTCCTTACATTAAGGCAAAGCCATAGTTTACTGCAGTGTATGAATCTAACCCAGGGGTCCTCCAAGTTGGCAACTTTAAGACTTGTGGACTTCAACTCCCAGAATGCCTCAGCCAGCCAGGACTGGCTGAGGAATTCTGGGAGTTGAAGTCCACAAGTCTTAAAGTTGCCAACTTTGAAGACCCCTGATCTAACCTATAACTAGTAGACTTCGTTACAAAACTAAATAACCCTCGTGCCTCTTGAATGATGTTGAGAATATATGTATGTATGTATGTATGTATGTATGTATGTATGTATGTATGTATGTATGCATGTATATGTATACGTATATGTATATATGTGTATGTATATATATATATATGAGCTCTACCTGTTGAACAGCCTACTTCTGATTTATATCCCTTAGGTAAAAAAATCCATGGAAAGAATGGACCAGGTTGTTCAGGAACGGGAAGACGCTCTGCGACTTTTGCAGACTGGTCAAGAGACGGAATGGCCGGGGGAATGGAGACACGATTTCCTTGGGCGTATTATTTGGTAAACTGGCACATTAGATCTGTGGTATATTTGGGAAATACTGAATAAATGCTAAGTTTGATTTAATAATAATTTTCCAGGTTCAGTGAAAGACTTAAGAGAGATAACCAAGAAGGAAAATGTGTATCTGGTTGTGGTAAGCTCTAAACAGCTGGGATACAGAAGTAGGAATTGCAACAAACTTTCATCCTGGAGCACGCCTGTTTAGTGTTAAATGTAGACCTAGATCAGTGATGGCGAACCTTTTAGAGACAGTGCCCAAAAACTGGCCCCGCTCCACCCCCTGTCCCGCCCCCCACCCTGCCTGCCCACAGGGCCACTCACCACCTCCAGGGCCTGTCACAGATCGGCCAGACAGCCCAGCAGCGCCATGGCCACGCCCTCTGCCCGCACTCCGTAGCATCAACTGTGCGGGATGGGGCGTGAGGGCAGTGTCTTGTCTATGCTGCCTGTCTCCATGTCCTTGGCTGCGCTGCTCCATGTGGGCCACGCTCGGGGGCGACTCCTCCAGGGGAGCTGCTGGTGAGGGGGTCGTGGGGGGAGGCGAGGCTGGGGCAACGGCACATGTGCCCACAGAGGGCTCCGAGTGCCGCCTCTGGCACACGTGCCATAGGTTCGCCACCACTGACCTGGATATATCTCCTCTTCACATTTTTAAGAGTAGTGGTCCCCAACCTTTTGGAACCGGGGACCAGTTCTGCGGAAAACAATTTTTCCTATGACCAGAGAGGGGTGGAAGGGGGAGCCGTGCTTTCATGCACTAACTAGATCCCCGTGCACGCACATATGAAGTTTCACTCACTTGCACAGAGCCGTTCCTATTGGGCCACAGTCCGGTACTGATCTGCAGCCCATGGGTCAGGGACTCCTGTTCAGGAAGGGGTTTTTTCAATAACAAGCCATCAAAATCCATTGTCACTTCATAGGGATATTTTGAATCACAAATGTAGTAATGATCATGTATTTTCCGAACGTTTTTTGTACTTCTGACTATAAGCCTATGAATTCAAGCAGTTTCAAACAAACCCAGCATAGTACAGTGGCCAGGGAATTCTGGGAGTTGAAGTCCATGCATCTTAAATGTTAGAGAAACACTAGAGCAGCGGTTCTCAACCTATGGGTTGCGACCCCATTTGGGGTCGAACGACCGTTTCCCGGGGGTCGCCGGACACCGCGGTCCGCCATTTTGTTTTGTTTTGTTTTTTGTTTTTGTTTTTTTCGTCGCACACGCACCGCGCATGCACTGTTCGGGCCGTCGTGCACGCGCCGCGCATGCGCGGATGGCCCGTCGCGGTCCACCATTTTTTTTTGTCACGCGCGCCGCGCATGCGCGGATCGGCCCGTCGCGGTCTGCCATTTTGGTTTTTTTTGTTTTTTTGTTTTTTTTTTCACTGCGCGCGCCGCGCATGTGCGAGTCGGCCCGACGCGCGCGCGCGCACCGGGGTCACGCTGCGCATGGGCAGGGCAAGTGGGGTCTCAACCTGAAAAAGGTTGAGAACCACTGCACTAGAGGATGATTTCCTTTGTGTTGACAGAAAGGGAGAACTTAGAAGAAGAAAACATTGTTTGTAGGTATGTTTCTGTGCAAATGGATGATCGTTGTTTTTTTTCTCCTTAAATACTTTCCCCATTTCTGTTGTTGGTAGGTATACTTTCAGAGAATGGCCAATTCCCTGGCACTTGAACGCAAGGCACAAGAGGAAACGATTCTATTTCCTGCCAAATGTCAAGCCTTTTATAAGGTAATAGTAGCATGCTTTAAAATGTGAATGTTATTTTTTTATTATCATCTTTACATTGGAGAGAAATAGCTTTTCCACTTCACGGTAACTTCTGGTGATCGCTTTCATCCCACAGACTTGGATATGAGAAAAGGTTGCGCATGAAATACCGGGAGGAGGAGAAGAAGCGAAGGAGAGAGAAGCGTTTACAGGAAAAAACTCCAGCCACACAGTCTCAGAGTTAACATGGAGCTGAAAGTGACATTTGAGAAGACGAGAGGAATAACTAGAGGGCTGCAGTAAGTGAAACCGTAATACAAATGCTTGGACTTTAGTCATTACTTACAAACAGACACTAAGGTGTGGGAAATATGGTGTAAGTTCAGAAAGCTCATTTTTTTCAATACCAAAATAAAACTTCTCCATACCTGTTGTGATTTTTTTGTTTTGTTTGTATCTGTGCCTCCAGTGTAAAAATCTTTTGACTTCTGTTATAAATTGTCAACGTACTTACCGGTCCCTACCCTCCTCAGACCTGACAGAAGGACAGGCAACTGGCACACAGGAACACTTCAACAGATGCTTTATTTTGATGGGTCGCACGCTGGGAGTGCTTTCCACTGGCAGCGGTGGGAACGGGCCGCGGACCTCCCAGCTGGTCGGCGGTGCTGGGTTTGCTGGCGGAGCTGCTCTCAGCGACGTGCCATTCCCCCCCTCCCTTGTTGAGCCCATGGGCTTGTCATAAATGCCATCTACAACAGAAAGGACTGGGTATTCTGCAATTCTGACTAGACTAGGTGTGTCCAACTATGACAACTTAGTCTCATGGACTTTAATTCACAGAACTCCCCAACCAGCATGGCTGGCTGGGGAATTCTGGGAGTTGGAGTCCACAGGTCTTAAAAGTTGCCAAGGTGGGACATCTTTGGGATAGACCTTAAATAAAATAGAAATTGGAATTCTCTTGAAGATTCTGAGAATCAGAATTAAACTAAAAATGCAATTGGACTAGATTTTAGTAAAGCCTGAAATATGACTCTGAATTAAAATGTCCGTTGTTGCTTCCAGGCCAGAAAGATTACATGTTTTGGTCCATTAAGTATATAGTACTAGTGTATCCTTTATTCTTCATTTTATTTTAGAATTTGTATTCACCCTTTATTATTTTTATAAATAACTCCAGACAGAAAACGTACCTTGATACTCCTTCCCCCTCTTATTCCCCCCTCCCCCATACACAACCCTGTGAGGTAGCTTAGACTGAGAGAGGGAAGCCAGCAGTAAATATGTACATATGGTCAAAACTTTGATTTGCCCAGTGAAAATGCGGCCATTTTCACTGGGCCATTAATGACCCATTAATAATTGCATTTGTAGTACTGTATTATGCTAAGTCAGAACCAATTAAGCTATGTTTTTTATATTCACATGACCCAACTTGCCGTCTTAACCACCCCAATGCTTTGCAGTGAACATTGTAACAAATAATATAGACCTGAAACTAACATGCCAAAGTTTAAGATGGTTGTGCCTGACCAGAAAAATGGTGTGAATGATTTAAAGTTATAAATAAATGACACACACACACACACACCCATGAGTAAATAGATGAATTGCTTTACCTTGGTAAAAAAGTTAACTAAAGAAGGGAAAATGGATGGTGCCATTTTAGAGTAAGCTAACACAAAGCATGTGGCTTTGTTCAAGAAATCAATGTTTGTTGAAAGCATAATAGAAGTTTGAGTTCAGTATATCATAGGTTAAGCTGAATGCAGTGGTAGTGGATACTTTAAATTTATCTGATAAGAGATGCATAATGAATAATGCTAAATGAATATAGACTGAATAAGAAAGTAACCAATAGGAAAGAAGCAAAGAGGCACATTCTTAAAAAAAATTAAAAAAACAAAAACATCAGGTGTGAGAAAGTGCAAGACTGAAAAGATCTTGGATGGAAGACCTTTTAAAGAAGACTGCATACAAAATGATGTAAGAGTGTATTACAAAGCTGGATGAAAAATTGAGGCATTTTGTGAATGGTGTAAATTATTTAAATTTCTTACCTCAAGACTTCAATTTTTTTATTTCCAGAATACTCCTTTCAGCATTCTGTACAATATTGTTAAAGGTACATCAGTATGGCTTAGCGTATTGTGCATTCCTGCTCAGTTATTTAATAAGCCAAGATGTACAACTATTTCTTTTGATTGACATGCTGGTACCAAGATAAATTAGGTTTTATTCATGTTCACCTGGGTGACATTGGGAGATTTCTGGAATCTATTTTGACCTAGCTCTAATTCAGCTGATTCTCTAATGCATGATGAATAAATAAGCCAAGGTCCAGAACACGGTTAATTCTTTGAGCATTGGATCAATATCATTATCAATATAATCACACTGGTGAACATTCAACAGTATCATTTCTAAACCTTCTACAAGTATACAGAGTGTAATAGAAATATGCAGACATAAAAGCAACCTCCAGGTGTAAAAACAATCGGAACCTTTACTTGACTATATGATGGAAAATAAAGGAGCCAGAAAGCCAAACTAGAGAAATTTATTGATGCTAGCCACAAGTACTAATCTGTAAGCAGACCCACTTCTTTTTATGCAAAGGCAAGAAATTACATCCATAATTTATAGATCAGTCTCTAGGAGAATTTCTTTTGCAGAAAATAGATATTTATACAAAATTATTTTTTTTAAAAAAAAGTTTGTATAAAAGTTATTGCATTTACAATGGATAAAAGCATCCACGTGCTGTGACAAGGACAAGTTTGGCCTTTTCAAACATTAGGATTTTTTTTTTAAAAAAAAAAACTTGGAAAATCAGGATGCACAAAAAGTATACACTTCCTACAAAAGAGACAAAAAGTTTCAATTCCTGAGTTTACTAAAGCTATAAAAAAAATTAGAAGCAACAGGAAGGCAGGTTCTTAAAAAGTCACGGGGTTTATGGGCACTTTCTTTCTACACACTGCTTTCCCCCTTCTTCGTACTCCTGCTTGGAAATCCACATCTGTTGGAAGGTACCCTATTAAAAAAAAAAAATCATCTTGCAATAAATATTTGTGACACACAGAAACTAAGTTACGCACAACCTACCTTAAGAGATCACACTGGTTCTTGCTTTCTCAGTTCCCCTTCAAGGTCCCCCCAACTTTATTGCAGCATTTTTCTTGTTTTCATCCTTCTCCAGGCCTAGTTTGGATTGCATAGGTCAGCGGTTCTCAACCTGTGGGTCGCGACCCCATTTGGGGTCGAACGACCATTTCACGGGGGTCGCCAAACAATGCAGTCTGCCATTTTTTCCCCCTTTTCCCCTCGGCCGGCGCAGGGGGCAGCACCACGCATGCGCGGGGTAGCACTGCATGCGCGATGAGGGCCGTCGCGCCGTGCATGCGCAATGCGGGCCGTCGTGCGCGCACCGCGCATGTGGGCCATCGCGTCACGCATGTGCGATGCAGGCCGGGGTCGCGGCCTGAAAAAGGTTGAGAACCGCTGGCATAGGTAGTCCTCCAATTAATCACCATAATGGAGCCTTCCCATTATGATAACCAAGTTGTAACAATTGGTAAGCGTGCCTATGTGATTGCCTGGTTTAACGACCGTGCCTCAGCTCTGCTCGATGCAGTCATTAAGTCCCTCACTTGAGGATCCCATCCTTGCTCTTCCAGATGCAGTCATTAAATGGAGCACAGGGTGCTTTCGGTGGGAGAATGCCTGCCCCGTATCTGAAACACCCCATGCACTGCTTCCCACCCGTCAGGGTCCCTACTGGCCTCGGGCCTGCTTCCCAACCCATTAGAGATATTCCTCAGTTTACAATTGCAGTTGAGCCAGGAGTTACGACCGTTCAGTCACACCAGTGATTAAGCCAGTCACCACGCCCGATTTTCCAACCTTTTTTTTGCAGCAGTCATTAAGCAAATCCGTTGTCCACAATGGCTGCTTTTGCCATAAACCTCAAGTAAACACCACTTTCCAGAAAAAAAAACATGACTGCTGGATGCCACAAATGGATGTAAATGCAGGCGGGTTGCCAAGTGTTCAAAATGTGATCCCATGATTGCAAGAGGGCCGCAGCTGGCATAACTTTGAATTCAGGTCATAGGTATCCCTGGGGAGCTCTATTGTAACTTCAGTCACTAAGTGAACAAGTCATAAGTCAAGGACTACCTGTACATTCAAAATTCAATTTTTTTTTTCCCTCTCTCTCAATCACATTCCCTGCTGTTACACGGTCTTTTTTAGTAACCAGCAGCAGCCAGAATAGTTTACTAACCAAGGAAGCCAAAATGGAACCGCCAATCCAGGAACTGAACCTTCGCTCCACCGTTGTATTGTTTGCTATTAACTTCAACCTCATGCTCTGAAATCAGAAAAGAGATGAATGGTGATTGTGCATTGGGAGGCTTCCCAAAGGACAGCTGGTAATATTTGCTTAACATTCATCAATGTAGAATACATAGACCAAACAGTTCAAACCATACCTCAACAATTCAACCTCTAGAAAGAGTACCGAGAAGAGCAACAAAGATGATTAGAGGAGTGGAGGCTAAAACATATGAGGAACAGTTGCTGGAATTGGGTATGTCTAGTTTAATGAAGAGAAGGACAAGGGGGGACATGATAGCAGTGTATACCTAAGGGGCTGCCACAAAGAAGAGGGGGCTCAACCTATTCTCTAAAGCATCTGAAGGCAAGACAGGAAGCAACGGATGGAAACTCATCAAGGAGAGAAGCAACCTAGAATTAAGGAGAAACTTCCTGACAGTGAGAACAAGTAACCAGTGGAACAACCTGCCTCCATAAGTGGTGAATGCTCCAACACTGGAAGTTTTTAAGAAGAGACTGGACAGCCATTTGTCCAAAATGGTATAGGGTTTCCTGCCTGAGCAGGGGGTTGGACTAGATGACCTCCAAGATCTCTTCCAACTTTTTTTATTTTGTATTACTACTACTACTACTACTACTACTACTACTACTACTACTACTACTACTACTACTACTACTATTACTACTACTACTACTATTGCTGTATGTCAGAAGGGACAGCCTGCTTTGATTCTTAATATCCATCAGCTGCATCCCAGCAACTGAATAGCAAAATGAGTGATTTTTAGTTGCGCTATGCTTTCCTCCAAATAAAGATAAAAGTGGGAGATGTGAAGGGAGGGGGAGGGAGGAAGGAACGATGGTTTCATTTCCATCTTATTTTTGACCTCCCCAAATAAATGCTATTCTGCATTTTGCTATTGCAAGATTAAAAACCCAGGAAAGAGCAGGAAGTAGCCACACCTTCCTATAATATCACCATCAAGCTGTGCCTGGAAAACTTAATCCCATTCCACATTCATGAGCATTCCCCAAATCCTACACTGGCTAATTAACACTAGACCAGAGGTAAGCAACCTTGGCTCTTTTATGACTCGTGGACTTCAACTCCCAGAATGCTGACTCAGGAATTCTGGGAGTTGAAGTCCACGAGTCATAAAAGAGCCAAGGTTGCCTACCCCTGCACCAGACATTCCTATCATATAAACAATGAGGGAAAGAAAAATGATGAAGGGAGTACAATTCTTTCCTCAGTAAATGCCTTTCACATGTTGGGACTACACAGCCCAGGATTCCTTATCATTCAAAGATTTATAGTCCCACCTCATCTGGATATTACTGGACAATGAGAAGGCGGTCTACAACTTCATAAACTCTAATTATATAGCAAGTCAACTATCCTGTTGCTTTAGCACAGACCCGTAAAGCTGCCTGAGAAACATGCTCAGCCATGCTATTTTTCACTTCAGAAGCAGCTACCTCTACTATCAAATTCCCAATACAGTCTTTGAAACCACATATTGTCTCAGTTTCATCGGACATTTCAACCCAGGTGAAGCAAAAATAGGGAGAGATTTATCAAAATCTAAAGCCCAAATTTGCTAAAACACACAAAGCTAACTTAATTCTTTGAACCATGGCTACTAACATAGTTATCTTCAATAATCAACACAAACCAAAATCTTCTGTATCTATATAGATCAGTGGTGGCGAACCTATGGCACTGGTGCCAGAGGCAGCACTCAAAGCCCTCTCTGTGGGCACACATGCCGTTGCCCCAGCCTTGCCTCCCCCCGCGACCCTCTCCTCATCAGCAGCCCCCCCCAGAGGAGAGTCGCCCCTGAGTGTGGCCCTTGAGGAGCAGCGCAGCCAAGGACATGGCAGCCAGGCAGCATAGACAAGACTCTGCCCTCACACCCCATCACGCAGTTGATGCTGCAGGGCGCGGGCAGAGGGCGTGGCCGCCATGGTGCTGCTGGGCTGCCTGGGCAATGTGTGGCGGGCCCTGGAGGCGGTAAGTGGCCCTGCGGGCAGGTGGGGTGGAGGCGGGGCAGAGGATTGAGCGGGGGCGGGGCCAGTTTTTGGGCACTCGGTCTCTAAAAGGTTCGCCATCACTGATATAGATGGTGGGGTTTTTTGTTGTTTTTTTTTAAAAAAAAGCAAAATAGGTCCAAACATTTTTTAAATATGCCAATATGGGGAGCTGACTGTAAATGTACTTATTAAATGACAAACTTACTGGAGGAGTTTTCTGAGATAGTTCTCTATTCAGCCGGTCTGTAAAACTCTGTAGTAGTGTATTTCCTCCTGCTACAATCACACTACCATAAAGGCCCTGGAAAAGTAAAGCAAGGCACACAAATTACTGGACGTGTAACTTTCTGTAATCTGCTTTTTGATAGAGAAAAGATTACACAAGCCTACATAGAATTTGAAAGTAAATCACACCCTCTTATATTACTTATTCATCAGGGCAAGGAGGTAATAGATCATTTCCACCAACAAATGTAAAACCTGGGAGGGGTCCTTGTGCAGAAGGTCCTGTTTTGAATCGGAGTCTGCCACAATATAAAGAATATTTAAAATTCCACACTGAACAGTATTTTGGAAACAGGAATCCCTAATTCAATAAACAGCACAATTTGGATTCTTTGCCAAGTCTGCACATTTGAGGCACAACGGTGGACTCTGCGCTTGAAAACTGAAACAGCCCGATTCTGCAAATACATGCCAGATTGGATGTCCTGAAGTCAAGCTCTTGTGGTGATGCTCCTGGTGTCACAAATATTTACAGTAGAATGTCGGGGTTGTTGTTGTTTTCCCTAGTCAATTGTGTCCAGTTCTCAGAGACTGCCTGGGCAAGACCCTGCAGTGTTCTTAGTGAGGTTTTTCAGACGAGACTGCCATTGCTTCTTTTCTAGGGCTGAAAGAAAGTGACTGGCCCAAGGCCATCCAAGGTATAGCATCTAAGGGGAGAGTAGAATTCATGGTCTCCAGGTTTCCACTCTGATGCATTAACTACTATGCCCGTAGTGGCGAACCTAGGGCACATGTGCCACGGGTGGCACGCAGAGCCCTTTTTGTGGGTACGCGCACCGTCGCCCCAGTCCTAGGCCTTCAGCTGGGTTTTATAAAAACTTTTTTACTTTAGGCCTCCGCCGTGTGCAAAAAAAAAAGGTTCCATCAATCAATCAATTTCAACTTCTCGCGGGAAAAAAAGATCTTGCAAAGTTGGAATTGACTGATTGAACTTTTTAGTCCAACCCAGTCTACCATTACCACCGAAGCCACGCCCACCCACTGGGCCACACCCACTCAACTGGTCACACCCACTCAACTGGTCACACCCACCCGGCACCCAACGATATATAAGTGGGTTTTGGGTTGCAGTTTGGTACTATGCCAAACTGGCTCTCTAGCAATCTCAGTCACTTCTGTCCAAACATACTACACAAGGAGTACTATACAACAGTTCTCAACATGCTGATATATGGGGTAAACTGAAACTTTGGCTACCTAAAATGCCAGCATTTATGCTTGGGATTTTCATCATCTACCCACTCCAAATTGTGACAGATGGCAAAGGATCACAAAAAGTATCATCATTCTTTGCCCCAAACTTCAATTCAGTTCTTCATTTCAGATGTCAAGTCAACATGGCTGATAACTTATTTATTAACCTTATATGTCACCCATTGTGCCTGTAGGCGGTTTACAATAATTTAAAAACCAATCATGAAAGGTTAAAAGAATAAACAGTAACATGAAATTGGTTTACAATTGACAAAGATAAGGCCAAACATTTGTTTCCTCTGGTCAAGGTTTGTTTCGACGTTTGCTGCTTATCTCCTAAAATTGGAACAGCCTCAGAAAGTTGAAGAACATTCATCTGAAACACCATTAGCTACCTTTTAAAAGACACATCATTTAAAAAGGTAAAGCATTCCACTGTTACAATTGAGCTTTTGACATACAAAATGTATAATCATCAGCATCACTGAAGTTTTTATATAGTCCTTTTAGATCAGCTGTCTCCCAAGAAGATACAAAAAGAATCTAGTAGTGTTTCTCAACCTTGACAATTTTAAGCCATGTGGACTTCAACTCCCAGAATTCCACAGCCAGCATTGCTGGCTGTGGAATTCTGGGAGTTGAAGTCCACATGCCTTAAAATTGTCAAGGTTGAGAAACACTGATCTAGTAGGAGGCATCATGGCAAGGAGGCACTTTCCCATCACCTGGTATTTAATTCTTTTATAAGTTATCGTCCTATAACCAGGGAAATGTTTTCTCTAGAATAGGGGTCTTCAAACGTGGCAACTTTAAGACTTGTTGCCAAGTTGGCTGAGGAATTCTGGGAGTTGAAGTTCACAAGTCTTAAAGTTGCCAAGTTTGAACAGCCTTGCTCTAGAACAGCGGTTCTCAACCTTTTCCGGGGCTCGACCCCGGCACGCGCCGCGCACATCGCGCATGTGCGGCGTGACGGCCCGCATCGCAAAAAAAATGGCTGACCCAAAAAAAATATGGCCGACCAAAAAAAAAATGGCCGACCAAAAAAAAAAAAGGCTGACCCCCCCCAAAAAAATGGCGGACTGCAGTGTTTGGCGACCCCTGTGAAATGGTCATTCGACCCCAAATGGGGTCGCGACCCACAGGTTGAGAACCGCTGCTCTAGAAAAAGGAAGTGATTCTTGATAGAGCACCCCACTAAACAAGGAGAGAGACACTTGGCAGTTTTAACTTTAAAGGGTGGTACCCATGTTTTTTCTAACTATTTTTTCCTTAGAAGCTAAAAGGTGTGATTTCTCAGCATTTCAATATATAAACATGGTTTGTATGGTTTTTATTGCAACCCTAATTCTGGAATGACAGATCAGGGAAATCTCGGGGAAAATCAGATTATCATTTCTGAATATCAAATAGCTCTGTAACAATATGTTTGGCAACCCTTCCTGGAAAACAGAAAGAAAAGGGATTTCTCTCGTACACAATTTGTGTACTCTTTATGTTGCTGTTTTAAACAATTCGGTCGTGTCCAATTCTTGGCGACTTTATAGGCAAGTGCTCTCCATGCCACCCTGTCAAGCAGAGTTTCTTTCAGTTGTTGGATATTCATCTTTGTGTCAGTTTTGTTGTTATCAAGCCAGAGTGTTCTTTGCTTGCCCCGTCTTCTGTTTATAAGCTTTTTATAAACAGCTTCTGAGCCAATGTTGGAATTTCCAACCTGATTCTTCTTAGGGTTTAGCTAAGCACATTCAACAAGCCTATCTTTGACCCAAGAACTGAACCAGTCATCGGATTGCAGCCTTTGCGTTTACATCTGGGCTTACCTGAAAAATACAACTGAGCTTTGCTGTTTCTTGGCCTTTTGGCTAAGATCAAGTGTAAAAACACAACTGAGCTTTCAAGTAGCCCTGAACAGGGCAGAGTTCTGCATCGAAGCACAGTTCTTGCTTCCATTCCAAATTTTAATCAAGAAAAATAAGGCTCCCCTTATGCCTAATTAATACCTACCGGCCGAATGTCTATATCACACATTCCAACACTGGTGGTGACCACATGGCTCACACCAAGCATTGTATTGCCAGATAAGCCCTAGAAAAGAGAAAGAATGTTTAGCATTAATTGCTATTATGTCAGAAATAGAATTAGTAGGGACACTGTGAGCCTCTTCTGAAATATAGTACTTCCATGAAACGGAAGCTTCATCTGATAATTCTAGTAAGTAGAAAAAAATATACGTAGCACAGAATCTCTTTTTCCTTGTTCTGATACAGTTTACAACTAATTAAATTGTTTCAGTACTTCCTATGACCACACTTTATGATGTTTTGCTGAAAACTGGTATTTATTCCTGGTTTTCAACATAATTGGTGCACAGAGAAGGACCACAATATCCATTTAATGACCACGGTGATCACTTTAGGTCATAAAATCAAGCCAGTCATGTGACTGACCTCATTTATGACCATCACAATTTACAACTGCCATGATTACAGTTGTGGCTCGAGGACTACCTGAGATGCAGAATTAAAATCTCTCTCAGAAAAACAGCAAAATCATGAACTACAATTTCTTGGCAAATAAATGTACTATAATGTAGAATAAGAGCCTCAACATCGGATGTCATTAAAACACAAAACACAGTGACTTTTCCTGTAATCCACAAAATGAAGATTCTAGAACAGGGGTTCTCAACCTTGGCAACTTTAAGACTTGTGGACTTCAACTCCCAGAATTCCTCAGCCAGCAAAGCTGGCTGAGGAATTCTGGGAGTTGAAGTCCACAAGTCTTAAAGTTGCCAAGGTTGAGAACCCCTGTTCTAGATTTTCCACCTGTTTCCATAAAACTGTCACTGAAAACAAAGCATCCATGTCCGTTCCATCTTGTTTAGTTTTTACCTTTACATTTGAAGGGTCAAACAAGCCTTCAGGAATTTTTAGTCGTTCAGCACCAAAATCACAATTGTAGCCATTGGGGAACTCGTAGTGTACAGTTGGCATTTGTGCAGCCACCCTAAGGGCAAAAATCAATCATTGACAAATGGCATTCAGTGAATAGACATTTTTTTTCCTTTTTATAAAAGAAGTTATGTTCCCCTCTACAAAAAAAAAACCTGAGAAAAAGTAATTTAATAACAGCGGGAGAATCTCTTGAAAACCTGATGCTTTCCAGATGTTTGAACAAATATTTCATATGCCCTAATCAACACAGACATTCACATGAATTAGGAGAGCTGTAATTAATATCTGAAGAGTAATTCTCCACCTCTGGTGTAAAACAAAGGACAGCAACAGTTTGGTTTTGTTTTTCAAACCAGATCACATTTTGCCCTGAGCCACATCAGTATCTGAAAGGAATTTCTATCTGTATTTTCTGCAAAATCCAGGAATATTGTTGCTACAATCAGAGGCTAACTGTGGCATCCAAAAAAAAAAAAACCCCAGAGTAGAGATTACAAAAAAAGGTGCTGAGAGAGGATTTTAAGGGAGAAAATGGAAAGGTTGGGTAAATGGACAATGGACCAGGTTACTTGCGGGACCGTCTTCAGCCTCATGAATCCCAGCGACCGGTTAGGGCGCATAGGGCTGGCCTCCTATGGGTCCCGTCCATTAGGCAGTGTCATCTGACGGGTCCTAGGACAAGGGCCTTCTCCGTTGCTGCCCCAGCCCTCTGGAACCAGCTTCCCTCAGAGGTTCGTACTGTCTCCTCCCTCCTAGCTTTCCGGAAGCTTTTGAAGACCTATTTATGCCGACAGGCTTGGGGGGTATGAACTGTGTTCTGGCCCCGGGCCGAGGAATTGTGCTTCCATCGTTGATTGTGTGTTTGACTGTGTTTGCATGTTGTATGTATGGATTTTTTTATATTGGTTGTTGTCATTATTATTAAATTTTTTATATTTGTAGCTGTATTGTTGTTGTGAGCCGCCCCGAGTCTCAGGAGAGGGGCGGCATACAAGTTTGATAAAATAAATAAAATAAAATAAAATAAATAAAGAGGCGAAGAGGAAAAGTGGATGGCCAATTTTTATAAATTTTATAAAATTTATACTGGAACCAGTCTACAATTTCAGACTGGAAAAAGATTGGAATACAGTCTTATATTAGGCACCGTAACATTCCTATAAATTAAGAAAGACTTACTGCTCGTCGTAAGCTGAATCAGAAACTTGTAGAACAGACGCTTGAAAGTCCTGAATAACACACTATGGAAGGAGAAAAAATACTTTCACATAAGGATTTCTGATACAAATACTGCTTTATACTTTTTTTAAAACTAAAAATAAAGACACATTCCAAATTAGACAATGTGGACACTGCATTCCTAAAGTCAGTGTTATATTTGGAAATCCAAGTCGGAGCATCCAGGTACAGGTCAAGAAAATCTTTGTAATGTAACACCAAGTACCACAGTGGAAACAATATCCAAAGAGGAGGAGAGCTCTATTTTCCTGCATGTATTCAGAGGTCCACTTTAGGCTGAATTCCTGAAATCACAACACTGGATTTGACAGCCTATAATACCCATTCTAATGCTGCAAGATTATGGCCAAAAAAGTCCAAAATGCTAGCATCTTTAAGAAAGCTTATCTGGGTAAAAAAAAAGAAAAAAAAAAGAAAGCTTATCTGGGTAGAAACAATGGAATACTATCTGAAATAAAAACATGAAACTCTCTCGGAGGCCTAGAACAGCGGTTCTCAACCTTTTCCGGGGCTCGACCTCGGCCCGCATTGCGCATGCGCAGCGCGATGGCCCACATCGCAAAGGGGAAAAAAATGGCGGACCAAAAAAAAAATGGCCGGCCAAAAAAAAAATGGCGGGCCCGCATACATGCGCAGCGCGATGGCCCGCATCGCAAAGGGGAAAAAAATGGCGGATCAAAAAAATTTTTTTTAAAATGGCCAACCAAAAAAAAAATGGCGGGCCTGCATCGCGCATGCGCGGCGGCCCGCCTCGCAAAGGGGAAAAAATGGCGGATCAAAAAAAAATGGCCGACCCCAAAAAAAAATGGCGGACTGCGGTGTTTGGCGACCCCCGTGAAATGGTCGTTCGACCCCAAATGTGGTCGCGACCCATAGGTTGAGAACCGCTGGCCTAGAAGAAGGCATCGATCAAGCAATCCAGTGCAGGCAACTTTTCAAGTCAATTCTTCAACTCAAATCTCTTGAGTCAACTCTTGTGAAGGTCAATTCTTACGACAAAAGAGTCAAGCCTTAATGAGGGAAGAAAAAGTCAACTCTTATGAGGAAAGAGCCATTAACTGATTATTCCATGAGGTAGGTTAAGAGACACCTAGATCAGGGATAGGCAACCTTGGCTCTTTTATGACTCGTGGACTTCAACTCCCAGAATTCAGCTCAGGAATTCTGGGAGTTGAAGTCCACGAGTCATAAAACAGTCAAGGTTGCCTACCCCTGACCTAAATCAATACTGCAGTTAGGTTCCCATGTCTGAAAGCACACTATAATGATAAGAATGGTGAAACTCCTATGGCATATGCTGATTCTCCTCCATTAGTTTTGTTCAAGGTTACCCATTCCATCCAGGAAAGTGAGAATAAATATTTGCAAGGTTTGCAGATAAAAATCGCTTGAACGACTGGCACTCCACTGGAGCAAAGTAATGTCAGGATCCCCTTAAAATGTGAAGACTAATGAAAAGCCCCCCCCCCCCGGGACCAATATAGCAATAGCACTTAGACTTATATACCGCTTCACAGTACTTTACAGCACTCTCTGAGCAGTTTACAGAGTCAGCATAATGCTCCCAACAATCCAGGTCCTCATTTTATCGACCTTAGAAGGATAGAAGACTGAGTCAACCTGAGCCAGTTGGGATTGAACTCCTGGATATGGACAGAGTTAACTTGTAATACTAACTACTGTGCCACCACAGTGAGTTATGTGCCTACGGTAGATTATCATATTGTAAAATGCTACCCATAAGTGATGTTAATCGTGCTATTAATTTCCTCTTTACTTTCCTACTGATCTGCTTTTTTCCAGAAAATCTAGAATGCATTTATAATTTTTCATTGCACCAACATTTACTAATAATGCACCTTATAGATTGCATGAGGTAGAGGAATCCTGTTTAAATCATCAGAGCCATGAGTCATACCAGCAGTTCATTCATTCCTAAAGAAATGAATGTATTTGCAGGAAATGCTTCTTATATCCAAACAAATTAACTTAACGGCAAATACTTACGTTACACATATAGTTGTGCCAAGATCTTGTGACCTGCGGCAATTTCTCTTTTCTCTTCCAGTTTGCTGGAGAACCCTCTCGAACTGCTTCCTGGAATATAAAATCAAGGTCATTCCAAAAGGCCACATTCGAATACATTATTCTGTAGATCAGTGGTTCTCAACCTTTTTCAGGTTGAGACCCCACTTGCCCTGCCCATGCGCAGCGCGACCCCGGCGTGCGCGCACGCGCACGCGCATTGGGCCGATCCGCGCATGTGCGGCGTGCGCGCGACGAAAAAAAAAAACAAAACCAAAAACAAAATGGCAGACCGCAACGGGCCGATCTGTGCACACGCAGCATGCGCGCGATGAAAAAAACAAACAAAAAAACAAAATGGCAGACCGCGACGGCCCAATCCGCGCATGTGCGGCGCGCGCAACGCCCCGAACCGCGCATGCGCGGCACGCGCGACGGCCCGATCCATGCATGCGCGGCGCGTGCGCAACAAAACAAAAAAAAAACAAAAAATAAAATGGCGGACCACGATGGGCCGATCCGCACATGCGCAGCGCGCACGCAACGGCCCAAACCACGCATGCGCGGCGCGCGCCCGACAAAAAAAAAATAGCGGACCGCGGTGTCCGGCGACCCCTGCGAAATGGTCGTTCGACCCCAAATGGGGTCGCGACCCATAGGTTGAGAACCGCTGCTGTAGATGGTTTGGAGGAGTTATAAACCTAGGAATGTTGAGGATACAGTACATAAGAGGCTCCTTTTAAGCCAAGAGAGACAACAGAACATTCAAACCTGACTAAGCTAAAATCCATTCACAGCTCAGTTCTCATCATTTACTGTTTCTAAGTACATAACCAGCTCACGAAAAAGGTTGTGGCTTTGCAAAGCTGTACGTCTGTAAATACTGTCTTTAGCACAATAACATCATAGTTACTGGGTTCCTGCTTTATGCCACTGTGTAATGGTTTGTGTCAGGGACAAACTATGGGTGCTTCAATTGTAGCTGAACTATAACTCCCAGCATCCATGACCAAAGTAAAAGATACTGGATAATGTAATTCAACCATAAATGGAGCACTACAAGTTCCTGGTGTGCTTATACCTTAATGTGCAAATCCAACCTCTGTCTCGGAATAGTGAAGTACACTGAGAATCAAAACTTTTTTTTTAAATGTGCATCCTCTGTGTATGACTCTAAATTGTATTTAAATCCAAGGCCAACCCTGATGGAATTTAATGTTGGAGACGCCATTGTTAAACCAGAAGCGTTGTGAATCCAAAAGCAGCTTTTTGATTCACATTTACAAGAATGTGCAGCCTTCTTTCATTCTACCAACGCAGGGTCTTACCTTCGATGCAATCATATAAGGTGGGATGATCTCAATGTTCATTTCTTGAAATAGTTCCCTGCACTGCATTGAAATGAAATCTCCAGCAAGAGGTGACTTCACAATGCCTGAACGCAGGGCACAAATGGAATCAAAAGATTTAAAACTCCACCACCACCACTCACAATTACATTTAACATAGAAACTTGTTTTACAGACAAACTCATGTTTCCTAACACCAGACTAGCCCAACCTTTGTATCCTCATGGGCCACTGAGTTCTCAGAAACTATATTTTGCTGCACAAGAACAAAAGGAAAAAATGATGAAATCTCTTTTTTGTAGAAACCAAAGATACTTCTTTCAAGAGAAGCCAGATGGGGAACTTTTGGTGTCTCATATATTCATTACATTTAGCTGGGCTTCTAGAAGTGGTACACAATTATTTCCTGCATTATTCCTGAATGATTCTCTTTTGAACAGAAATTATAGTCCAAAGTGGTCCTCAGTATCACCAGCAAGATTATCTAATCCAGGGGTCCCCAACCTATGATCCACGGCCCGGTACCAGGCCATGACCTGTTGGCTACCAGGCCACGGGAATAGCTGACGAGCCCCCCCCCATCCGTGGTAGCACCACTGTGCGGGCGCTAGCGGCCCCGTTTGAGCATGCGCGGGTGCGCTAGCACCATCACGTGGATGCTAGTGGCCCACTTGCGCATGTGTGCGGGCACCAGCAGCCTGCTTACGCATGCATGCGGGCACCAGCGTGCCACCATGGGTGCATGTGGCCTGCTTGTGCATGTGCGCGTGCTAGCACCGTCACCATGCACACACCTGTTTGCACGTGCACACGTGAGTCGCGCACACACACATTTCCCTGCTCCTCTTTCCTTCTGGGCCACCAAGCTGGAAAGGTTGGGGAGCTCTGATCTACCCTTCTTACTGCTATTTGTCATCAGGACCTACTACTTCAGTGGTTCTCAACCTTTTTTAGGTTGAGACCCCACTTGCGCCGCCCGTGCACGCTGCGACCCCGACCTGGGTGCGCGCACGCGCGCCCCCCGAAAAAAAATGGCGGACCGCAACACGCCGATCTGCGCGTGCGCGTGCGACGGCCGATCTGCGCGTGCACGTGCGACGGCCGATCTGCGCATGCGTGTGCGACGGGCCCGAACCACGCATACGCGCGAAGCGCCGAACTGCACATGCGCAGAACCGGCGGGCCCGCCGGCTCCAGATCAGGCCGGCCTCGCCTCCAGCAGGCACACGGAGGAGCGGTCCGGAGCAGGCGGGCGCAAAGCTGCCTCCTTCCCGCTCCGCTCCGCTCCGCTCCGCCACGTCCCAAGCCCGGCCTCCAACTCGCCCTCCGGCAGCCGGCCAAGCGGTCGGGGCAGCCGGACCTCGAGGCGGGCCTGCACTTCACCGAGACCAGCTTGGCTGTGGCGAGAGGCGCCCAGCGGCCGCCTCCGGCCCCCAGCGGCCGCCTCCGGCCACCAAGTCCGCGCTACGGACTGGCGTCCAGGTCGCAGCGCTCCGCCTGCCAGGCTCGTCCGGGACACCCGCGCCTTCCGCAGGGCTGGCAGCGGCCGCAGGTAGGTAGGCGGGCGGCAGGACTGGGGAGCCCGCCTGGGCCAGCTCGCTCTCAGCGCCAGTCCCGCTCGGGTCAGGCCGGCCAGCCGGGCGGGGGGCATCTGGCCAGGCTCCCCGGCTCGGCCTCCCCCCACGCCCGGCTCCCTCCACGGCTTGGCCTCCCCCCACGCCCGGCTCCCTCCCCGGCTCGGCCTCCCCCCACGCCCGGCTCCTTCCCCGGCTCGGCCTCCCCCCCCCCCACGCCCGGCTCCCTCCCCGGCTCAGCCTCCCCCCACGCCCGGCTCCCTCCCTGGCTCGGCCTCTCCCCATGCCTGGCTCCCTCCCTGGCTTGGCCTCCCCCCCACGCCCGGCAGGGACTCACCAGTTCATCTTGCCGATCCGCTGGCTGGGCGCCTTACCGCCTGCTTTGGCCGCCGCCGCCGCCGACCGAAGGAGGGAGCTGGCCCGGGCGGGCTCCCCAGTCCTGCCGCCCGCCTACCTACCTGCGGCCGCTGCCGGCCCTGCGGAAGGCGCGGGAGTCCCGGACGAGCCTGGCAGACGGAGCGCAGGGACCTGGACGCCAGTCCGTAGTGCGGACTTGGGGGCCGGAGGCGGCCTCTGGGTGCCTCTCGCCACAGCCGAGCCGGTCTCGGTGAAGTGCAGGCCCGCCTCGAGGTCCGGCTGCCCCGACCGCTTGGCCGGCTGCCGGAGGGCGAGTTGGAGGCCGGGCTTGGGACGTGGCGGAGCGGAGCGGAGCGGGAAGGAGGCAGCTTTGCGCCCGCCTGCTCCGGACCGCTCCTCCGTGTGCCTGCCGGAGTTTTGCGCTGCGCATGCGTGTGCGGATCGGGTCGTGCGCATGCACCGGCCAAAAAAAATATTAAAAAATTAAAAAAATTTAAAAACAAAATGGCGGCCCACGGTGTCCGGCGACCCCCGCGAAATGGTCTCGCGACCCTAAATGGGGTCGCGACCCCAAGGTTGAGAACCGCTGTACTTAGACCAGGGGTCTTCAAACTTGTGGACTTCAACTCCCATAGCTGGCTGAGGAATTCTGGGAGTTGAAGTCCTCAAGTCTTAAAAGTTGCCAAATTTGAAGACCCCTGACTTAGACATAGGCTGATTATTAGCGCAGAGGGTTATATTTATCTAATTCCAAGCCTTTCAGCCTTTGGATTACAGTGCAAAGTTAGCTTTTCTTCTAGTTTTATTTTGCTATATTCTCACTACTTCTCATTCTTCTAATGGATTAGTGTTCTGCAATACAGTAGAAAGAGAGGCTCTGCAAAGTGGCTAGTGTGAAAGGAAGACATTCTTTGACCATTAAAGCAGCCACTTTTTCAAAAAACGCCCCGGGCTATCTGCTCACATATATGCCTTTGTTTTCAAATAACATTTATATCCCACCTTTATTATTTTTACAAATAACTCAAGGCAACAAACGCATCTAACACATCTTTCTCCTATTTTTCCCACAACTCTATGAGGTGAATTCAGCTGAGAATAATTGGCCCAAGGTCACCCAGCTGGCTTTCATGGTTTAGAGCAGGACTTGAACTCATGGTCCCTTGCTTTCTAGCCTGGTGCCTTAGCCACTAGACCAGGGGTTCTCAACCTTGGCAACTTTAAGACTTGTGGACTTCAACTCCCAGAATTCCTCAGCCAGCAAAGCTGGCTGAGGAATTCTGGGAGTTGAAGTCCACAAGTCTTAAAATTGCCAAGGTTGAGAACCCCTGCACTAGACCAAATTGGCTCTAACTGTGAGAGGGATCTCGGAGTCCTAGTGGACAATCACTTAAATATGAGCCAGCACTGTGCTGCAGCTGCCAAAAAGGCCAACAGAGTGCTGGGCTGCATTAACAGAGGGACAGAATCAAGATCACGTGAAGTATTAATACCACTTTACAATGCCTTGGTAAGGCCACACTTGGAATATTGCATCCAGTTTTGGTCACCACAATGTAAAAAAGATGTTGAGACTCTAGAAAGAGTACAGAGAAGAGCAACAAAGATGATTAGGGGACTGGAGGCTAAAACATATAAGGAAGTTGCTGGAATTGGGTATGTCTAGTTTAATGAAGAGAAGGACCGGGGGGGGGACATGATAGCAGTATTCCAATATCTCAGGGGCTGCCACAAAGAAGCGGGAGTCAAGCTATTCTCCAAAGCACCAGAAGGCAGGACAAGGAGCAACGGATGGAAACTAATCAAGGAGAAAAGCAACCTAGAACTAAGGAGAAACTTCCTGACAGTTAGAACAATTAACCAGTGGAACAACCTGTCTCCAGAAGCTGTGAATGCTCCAACACTGGAAGTTTTTAAGAAGAGACTGGACAGCCATTTGTCTGAAATGATATAGCGTTTCCTGCCTGAGCAGGGGGTTGGACTAGATGACCTCCAAGATCCCTTCCACTTTATTGTCATATACTATACATACTATAAATAAATGCATTTTAAATAAATGCATTTTAAAATTGAGGTAGTCCTCAAGTTTAAAATTTCCAAATTAGGAGCTATTATCCAGAACATCCTCTCATGAACCATTAGAAATTCTCTTTTGGTGGCCATCGTACTGCTTTTCAGAAATGAGTTTTATTTAATTCATTTTGTTTGGTACAAACAAACCCTGTCATTTGTTTGTCTTGAGTCTAACAATACAGTAGGATAGCTCAAATCATTCTGGAAGATTTCTCACCTTGCTGAAGCACATAGCCATCATGGACTGGAATCGCAGTGGTATGTGTTGCTCCACTATCTAAGATCAACCCGGTGGATCTGCCATTCGCAAAGCTAGTTGCAGAGTCAAGGAAGACGGTGGAATTTTGGCACAGGAACAGCATATACATCATGGTTTGTTGGGCTTTTACATATTGCATGAATTTGTATCTAATGATATTAATTAGTCTTTAAGTTACGATCATAGCTGAGCCTGCAATTTCAATAATACGGTGTGATGGTAGAAAAGCAGATCGTCATGTGATGGCACCTGGTTGTGTGACCACTTTTGTGGTTGTCATTAGGCAAACACCATGGTTATTAAGCAAACCCATTGTTTCTTAGGGGCATTTTTTTCTGAAAACCAGAGGTAAATGCTGATGGATGGATGGATGGATGGATGGATGGATGGATGGATGGATGGAAGGAAGGAAGGAAGGAAGGAAGGAAGGAAGGAAGGAAGGAAGGAAGGAAGGAAGGAAGGAAGGAAGGAAGGAAGGAAGGAAAAGGAAGGAAGGAAGGAAAGGGGGCGAACATTGAAATTCCAAATCCAGGTCGTAAGTCCCTTTTTTGGAGTCTGTTGTAACTTTGAATAGTCACTAAGCAACCAGTCGTAAGTCAAGGACTATTTGTGTGAGGGGGAAGATTTTAAGAGAATTAAACTGGCAGTAAATTATATTCACTGCCGTCATCATCATCGTTTCAGCCATTGTCTATCTCAGCGGTTCTCAATCTATGGGTCGCGACCCCATTTGGGGTCGAACAACCGTTTCGCGGGGGTCGCTGGACACCGCGGTCCGCCATTTTGTTTTTTTTTGTTTTTGTTTTTTTCGTCGCGCGCGTGCCACGCATGCGCAGTTCAGGCCGTCGTGCGCACGCTGCGCATGTGCGGATTGGCCCGTCGCGGTCCACCATTTTTTTTCCATCGCGCGCACGCCGCGCATACATGGATCAGGCCGGTGCGCGGATCAGGCCGGCGCGCCGCACATGCGCGGATCGGCCCGACGCGGTCCGCCATTTTTGGTTTTTTGGGTTTTTTTGTTTTTTTTCATCGCACACGCGCCACGCATGCACGGATCGGCCCGACGCGTGCACGCGCCGGGGTCGCGCCGCGCATGGGCGGGGCAAGTGGGGTCTCAACCTGAAAAAGGTTGAGAACCACTGGTCTATCTACTTCAGGAGGAAGGCCTCTTCCGTATGTTTCCAACCAATACGGTCCTGAGCTTTCTTTGGCCAGTTGGGCCCGCAATACTTGCTGATTGATGTCGTCAATTCCATCTTGTTTTAGGTCTCTTCCTTGGATGCTTTTTATCAAGGGGGATCCATTCTATGACTTCTTGGTCCACCTGCCATCGGTGCTTGTTGCTACGTGACCAGCCCCGTTTCCATTTCAATTCTTTTACTCTCTCAATGGCAGACACTTTTGTGGTGCTCTAATCCACGTGCAGGTCTTTCTGTCCCGTCTTACAATGCCGAGCATGTATCTTTCCATAGAGAAATAAGTCACTCAAAACTGGCTCTCACGTATACAAGACAGAACTAAGCTTCAGAACTGCTTGAAGCGTCGCCAGGCCAAATCCTAGTCGAGATCATATTAACTTAAATTTTTACTGACAACAGAGTGGATTGCCAATCAGTGTTCTTCTTCCCAGCACAAAATCCCATTTACTGACATTTGTCTCTTGCAAATTTGGTGTTCTCCATACGAATTAAGCTGCAACTTCTATACAGGTAGTCCTCAACTTACAACCATAACTGAGCCCAACATTTCTGTTGCTAAGCAAGGCAGTTAACTGAGGTTTTGCCCCCACTTTACCACCTTTCTTGCCACAGTTGTTAAGTGAGTGAATCACTGAAATTGTTAAGGTAGCAACATGGTTGTTAAGTGTATCTGGCTTCCCCATTGGCTTTGCTTATCACAGTGGTGGCAAACCTATGGCACGCGTGCCAGAGGTGGCACGCGGAGCCCTCTCTGTGGGCACGCACCATCGCCCCAACTCATGTGGTCTCTAAAAGTTCGCCATCACTGGCCTAAGGCCAGCCAGCCTGGAGCCACCATTGGGGAGCCCACCATCCCACCCACCAGAGACCCCCTGGATCTCCCCCAACCCTGCCCGGCTCCCACGGGTGTCCCTCCCCATAAGCCACATCAAGGTGGCCACGCCCACCCAGACTATGCCCACCCAATCTGCCATGACTACTGCAGCCACACCCATTCAGTGGCCATGCCCACACAGTCTGCCACGCCCATGTAGCTGCACCCAAGTGGGCCACACCCACCCGGCACCCGGTGATACATAAGTAGGTTTTGGGTTACAGTTTGGGCACTCGGTCTCTAAAAGGTTCGCTATCACTGGCTTATCATAAGGTTGCAAAAGAGGATCACAGGACCCCGGGACGCTGCAACTATGAACCAGTTGCCAAGCATCCGAATTTTGATCATGTGACCATGGGGATGCTGCAACTACCGGTATCATAAATGTGAAAAATTGGTCATAGGTCACTTTTTTCAGTGCCATTATAACTTTGATCAGTCAGTAAACAAATGGTTGCAAGTCTAGGGCTATTTGTAATCTCCCGTTGTCATGACCCCATCAATGGAGGCCACCAGCCTAGAGAAGTCTGATTTTTAAACAAAATATACGAATGTAACATGCAACCAGTTTTTATATTTAAAAAAAACTAAATATGATCTCCCCACATAATTCATGAGTTTTCAAATTTGATTGTACCTCTTTGGGAAATAGCACAGCAACAGGATCTTGGTTAAGCAATTATTAAAAAAACAATTTTATAACTGTTTCCTTAAAACAGCACATAGTATTTGTGATGATGCTCCCTTATTCAACCTTTCTAGGATACGCTGTTAGTACCGCAGTTTTGCACAGGAAGAATGCAGGGATGTTGTAATGTTCAAACATTAATTCTGTCAGTTTTTCACGCTTTGCTCTAATGTTCCACTAGAAAAACACAGAGAAAATAATCAAAATACAAAATTATTATTTATGATTCAAGAAGCAGAAGACTGACATTTTTCGGTTATTTCCTCCCAATTCCTTGCAAACTGGGTAACCAGATTTATAAATATCTGTCAGACTGAAGTAGATTAAAATAAGTTTTACTCTCTCAATCACAGAATATACAGCTATTTCTAATTTTATGTATTGCCACAGAATCGTGATTCTTTTATAAATATATTTTGCAAAACTTCCAAAAAAACAATCTCATAACTATAAATACACAGAGACATGTCCATTCTACACTTTGAGGGAATGTGGAAAGAAAAAACAATTAAAACATAATTTTCTTTAAAAAAAAATTAAAATTACCTGGCTAGTTAACGAACTAAAAGTAGAAGAAATGGCATGCTTTAATTATTTGGAGATGATTTTTCAGACTATTATACGTTATATACCGGTAAAAGTACTGGGAAAGTCTGAAAGAGTATCGTGTTACTTTTCCGTACTAGAGGAAGCTCACTAATCCCAGCTGAAATTTAACTTTGCGTTACTTGCCCAAATCTTATATGGAGCTGAACTTGAACCAGGCTCCATATTAATCATTTTTGAGACCTTCCTGGTCAAAACCTCTGGAAAAAAAACCTTCATGTAGCACATATTCCATATTCTAGTTAAAAAGCCAGATATCTGAGCAAGAAACCTGATTGGTTCTTTGAAATAAATAAAACCGATTTTTACTCACTGGTGCTTCAGACATTAAAACAGGATGCAATGAAGCTTCAGATTTAATGTGCATCTTATAGGTATGATCCAGGATGGCTTGGAAACTATCCCAATCTTCAACTGTAACAATATAAAATGAATGCAGCTTTTGTCGGTGGAATGTAATCTGCTCGTTGCATGCATGTTTTTAATACAAGGTTCAGCATGAAAGTATAAGCAGTCCATTGACATAGGATAGAGGACTGACAAAATTGTAACAACCCCCCCCCAAAAATGAACCACTTAACAGAGCAAAATTAATAAGTTTTGGATTATAAATGTACTATTCCACAATGAATGAAAAAAAATAGCATATTAGGTTTGTTTTGACCATGATAAGCACGTGCCATGAGTACTTTTAACAACAGTTCAATGAATATACCCGGATGGATTGAGTTCCTATAACAGATGAAGTAATCATTGACCCGTGATCGTAACTGACCCCAGAATTATGGCTGTCACTGGGATTAAGCGAGTCACCATGTGACAGTGTTTGATTTTAAATCCCTTTTTGCTGTAGTCATTCAGCAAACCTATTTTCTTTCATGGGCATATTTTGCTAGAAATCGGAAGTCAACATCACAAACCAGCAAAAAAAAATTGCCAAAAATCACAGTCACTGCAAATGGCCATAAATGTGAGCTGGTTGCCAGGCACCCAAAGTGCAATCCTGTGACTGCCAGGAGTAGGCATCAGAACTGCAGTACTGGGTCTTAAGTAGCTCTGTGGAAGTCTGTTGCAACTTTGGTCACTAAGCGACCAGTCATTAAGCGAGGATTACCTGGAACAAACAAAGCATGTTATGACTAATGCAATATATGAGCTCAATCAATGTCTGAACAGTTAAGAACGAGTAGAAAGCAAGATATGAAAAGTTTAAGTATTGAATATGCCTCAAGCAAAGCAATCTTCCTTAATCTGCCAGTTTCCATGTTGGTGAAGTCTCATTGGCATCTCTTATTTGAAGGGACAGCATAATAGGGCCAAGTCAAACTATGCTTTCAGAAGGCATTTATGATTTTATCCAGGTTAGGATAAGAAAACCACTGTAATGGATAATTATGATTCAACATTTATCTCTGAACTGAATCACTGTCTTTTATCTTAAAAAGGAGGGAGAATAACCACAGGATATAACAAATGATACAAGAGAGTTTTTTCTCCCAAATGCTGATATTTAATTAGAGTTACATCTTCTTTATAGCAATTTATTTAAAAAAAACCACAAAGTTTCCTTGAAAATCATTATTTCAGACTAAGTCTATATAATAAATGAAAGAAAAAGGAAATATACAAGGATACAGGTAGTCCTTGACTTACGACCACAATTGAGCACAAAAATGTCTGTGGTTAAGTGAGACATTTGTTAAGTGAGTTTTTCCCATTTCACAACCTTTCTTGCCATAGTTGTTAAGTGAATCACTGAAGTTGATAAATTAGTAATCTGGTTGTTAAGTGAATCTAGCTTCCCCACTGACTTTGCTTGTCAGAAGGTTACAAAAAGTGATCACATGACCTTGGGACACTGCAACGGTCATAAGTATGAACCAGTTGCCAACTATCTAAATTCTGATCACGTGATCGTGGATGCTGCAAAAGTCACAACTGAGAAAAACAGTCATAAGTCATTTTATTCAGTGGCATTGAAACTTTGGTCACTAAATGAACTGTTGTAAGTCAAGGACTACCTGTACTGTGTTATTCTATTAGAATTCTTGGCTTGAAACAACCCATGTTTTTTCAACTTCCACCACCACATACCGTCTTCCAAGTAAGACAAAATCTACTTTTCAGAAACAGAGATTCTGAGGTACCACAAAATAGCAACCAGAATTTAAGATTAAAAGGAGAAAATGCAAAACATCGTACTCATTCCATTTTTCAAAGGTGAAATGGCTTCCATATTCTCCCTAGGAACTCTCAAGGCATTTGTGTCTATATAGTATGTTGGCCCTCCTTGCTTGCTTTTATCACCGTCAATCTCCATCATGGAGCTTCCATCATCTCGGTCCAAGACCACCCCAATGGCAGTAGGGAAGTCCACCTATAATAAACAGTATGGAAAACAAACATATAAGGTTATATAATGACCTCCTGTAGTGTATTATTTTAACTAGCATGTATGTACAAAAAGGAGTGATCATGCAGAAGAATCCCTCATTTCCATAGCCTTCTCCTGCTATCAAAGATCAAGATGCAGTTGACCAAGGGTCTTTAGGAAAGGTTTCTGCTGCAATAAGTCGGTTATTAACTAAGGAGTTGTATGCATAAAGATTATGATGCAAGAAAAGAATTTGTAGGAATACAATGATATGAGAAGCGAAAGGTAATCTTTGCTGGGCAATAATTATTAATAATTAGATGTATAGGCTGCCTGATCTGTTACAAAATGCAACAATAAAACACAGAACAAATCCAAAAGAAAGCCTGGAGAAAATTAACAATCAGTGAATAATAATGGGACCCAGAGCACGCGAAATCAATCAAGCAGATATGACAAATAAGCACATAACCGATGTTTTACATATTACTAGACCACCATTGCTGAACCAGTGCTCCACTGTTTATTATACAGAGCAGTGTTTCTCAGCCTCAGCAATTTTAAGATGTGCAGACATCAACTGCCAGAATTCCCCAGCCCAGCCAACATGGGAATAGGAAATTCTGGAAACTGAAACACTCATATAGATCCATGCTTTACTCTATTAATAAGTTATGAGGGCTCCTGGCTTAATCTACCACTTCACTTTCATCCTTACCTTTGGGCAATCTTCTCCAGCATAGCCAGCTCGCACTGTGCAGGAGCCAATATCAAACACCAGTGCACCAACTTCATCTGCAGACAGGGAGGCATCATTTATTAAATTCAGCACAATAGCACTATCTTGTTTTTACCGATAAAATGCAAAACGTGGAGACTGCTTTAGAAAGAAGATTGTAATTTATTGAAGAGGAGAGCCAGACAGAAAGATGGCTCTGGAAAAAACAACTGATCACATGTAGTAGGGAGTGGGTTTTTATACCTTTTGAGTTGTTCCTGTGGCATGAAGTTTGACCTGAGTCTGAGTGTGTCTTTCTGGTATTCTGACAGTGATGGGTTAATCCTATTATGTCCCAAAGGTCTTATCCTGCTTCCCTGGGGCTGTGGCTGATGACTGTTGGATTTTTGGTGTGAGGGATAGTTGATTCTAGGGATCTTTCTAATCCCAGCTTCCTGACTCCAATCTTTCTGACCAGATTATCACATCTGCATTTCTGCAGACCTGATGCAGAGACTTGGGGGGATTGGTTGGTTTCTTGCCTTTAAAATCCTTTGGGGAAATATATTCTGCCTTTTTAATATTCTCCAAAATATTTCTTTCTCTGGATTGTTCCCACTATATATAAGTATATATGTATATATGTATGTGTGTGTGTGTATGTATGTATGTATGTATGTGTGTATATATGTGTGTGTGTATAATATATATATATGTGTGTGTGTGTATGTATAATATATATATTATACATACACATATATATTATACATACACATATATATATTATATATATTATACACACACACACACACATATATATATATCATATATATATATATATATATATATATATATATATATATATATATATATATATATATATATATATATATATATATATATATATATATATATATTATACATACACATATATATATATATATTATACATACACACATATATATATAATACATACACACATGTATATATTAAGCCTGGGTAACCATCAGGATGCATGTACCAAGAGTGGCTCCGGGCAGCAAGAAGGGAAGGCGGCGTCATCCGGAGGCTCGGAAAGCCGGCAAGCAATTTAGCGAATCGGGAAGCCCAGGAGGGCGCCAGGAGGTCCGCTTCCATGCACGCGAAGGAGAAGCTGCAAAGCCGCCGGGGCCAGGACTCGTACAGGAGAGAGCACGCAGAAGCTCCGCCCACCGCCGGCCCGCGTTAAAGAAAGGGCGGCCTCCTCCCGCCTTAGGCCGCTCACCTCCTCCGTAGACGCCGCCGCTCATGACGGCTCGAGCTCCCGCTTCGCCGGCAGCACCTCCGACCTCCGAGCGACCCAAACCCCTCAGCCTCGTCTCCTTTCTCTTACTCTCTCACTCTCTCACTCCTTCTCTGCTCCCGGACGTCCCGCCTCCGTTCGCCCTCGGAGACCCAATAGAAAGTGACGTCGCGGAGGAGGCAGCCTAATTGGAGAAGGGATAGAATATGCAAGCCTATCGCGAGGTCGCTTTCTCGGGCCTTTACCCTTGGGCTCGGTCGGGGCCCTCTGATAGGTTGAGACGCGTCCCGCGTGCGACGGGAAAAGTCGGCTGCAGCGCCCGGGGGCGGAGCTCAAGGAGGCTGGTTGTAGGTTTGCCTTTAGTTGGGGAGTAAGGCTTTCCAGGCACGAGATAGCGGGGTTGGTTCTGTAGTCTGGTCCCCGCCAGTGTTGGACTACAACTCCCATCGCCCCACTTGGGTGTATATTGTGATGGGAGTTGTAGTCCAATCAAAGGCGCGCACTAGTTTAGAGCAGGGGTTCTTAACCTTGGCAACTTTAAGACTTGTGGACTTCAACTCCCAGAATTCCTCAGCCAGCTTTGCTGGCTGAGGAATTCTGGGAGTTGAAGTCCACAAGTGTTAAAGTTGCCAAGGGTGAGAACCCCTGGTTTAGAGGAACTTTCAGGCGCTCTTCTTCCAATGTAGTCCATGCCAGTGTTCGTCAGCCTCGGCAGCTTTAAAACGGGTGGATTTTAACTCCCAGAATTCCCCTGGAAATGAGGAATTCTGGAGTTGAGATCCACATGTCTTTAAAGTTGCTGAGGTTCGGAAACGCTGGTCTATGCCCTTGTGTGCCAGCAATGTGATTCGGGATTCTGCATGGGACATACTTTGTGCAAAACAATTCAGAGAGGCAAGATTGGTATCAGGCCTCAAAGACAAAGGAGGATCATTTCAGCCTCTTCGGGACAATCTATAGCAGGCCTTAAAAGTGATAATTTTGGAAAACAATCAAAAAGTTAAAAGGAAGACGAAAACACCACCTTACCAGTAATCAACATCTAGATAAGTAGAGAATGATACCAGGATTAATACCAACAATCAAGCAGTAAATAATATCCCAAGGAATTACCAACTCAGACAAACAATCCAAGAGTAAATGACTGCCTAATCAAGAAACTACCAAGAAGAAAACAACACTCCCAACCAACACTGACACTATTATAAACAAAGAGCAGCCCCATTCTCTTCTAGCCCTGAAGATGTTACTTAGTTGGAAAATGAAACGTCTGCAAGAAAATAATCAGGGTCAGAGAGCACCAAAGACTCCACAGCTCAATCTAAGCCACAAATATTCTCTTTCGTCGGTACTTTCTACTTTATTGTTATTTTTTGTAAAAAAAAATAATAATAACTTTCCCATTCTTTTAATTGCACTGGGTAGCTTTCAAACATCCACAAATACAACATTAAATAAATATAAAATATGAAATCTAAACCAGCAGCCTTGAAATATCTGGAAACATTACCTTGCTTTTGACCCCTCTCCTGACCTTTAATCATTGTCCCCGTTTTGTTTCCAATCTTATTTTGGAGGGATTATAAAACTGAAGGAAAATACGATGTAGTGTAAGGGGATACTGTTTCACGCTCTGACCAATAGGGGCCGCTGCTCTCTGTGTTTACAGTGCTCCTCCGGCAGAGCCGAAAAGGAAGTGACGAAATGGAGCTTCCTGTTTTGTGACGCAGGCGCGCTGCCGTCTTTCTCTCAGAAGCGTGATGGCGACGAGCAGCGTTGCATCCGCGGCGGCTCCCCTCCTGTCTCTCGACCCGGAGCGGCAGCGCGAGTTCCAGGCTGAGGTGCACCGGGTGCGCAAGGCGGCCTCCAAGGTAAGAAACCGAGGGGGACGCGGTGGTTTCTCCCGCCGAGCGCTGGGAGCGCAACTTCCAACGTCTGTTTACGCCTTTCCTCATTTTACCTCCCAGAATCAGAAGGTGAAACCTGGCGTTGTTTACGTGGGTCACATCCCGAGAGGCCTGTACGAGTCGCAGCTCAAGCAGTACTTCAGCCAGTTTGGGACAGTGACTCGGCTTCGCCTTTCGCGGAGTAAAAAGGTACGGTTCGTTTCGATTATTATAATTTATATTTTATATTTCTTAACCGCCCATCTGCCTCAGATAATGTATATATAAACCGGAGGTGGAGAACTTAATGCTCCTGCCATTTATTTTTCCCCACAACGACAACCCTGTGAGGTGGGTTGGGCTAAGAAAGAAGGACTAGTCCAAAGGCGGGACTAGAACTCACAGTCTCCTGGTGATTGGCTCAAAGTCATCCAGCCAGCTTTTATGTCTAAGGCGGGATTAGAACTCACAGTCTCCTGGTGATTGGCTCAAAATCATCCAGCCAGCTTTTATGTCTAAAGCGGGATTAGAACTCACAGTCTTCTGGTGATTGGCTCAAAGTCATTCAGCCAACTTTTATGTCTAAAGCGGGATTAGAACTCACAGTCTCCTGGTGATTGGCTCAAAGTCATCCAGCCAGCTTTTATATCTAAGGCGGGATTAGAACTCACAGGTCTCCTGGTGATTGGCTCAAAATCATCCAGCCAGCTTTTATGTCCAAAGCGGGATTAGAACTCACAGTCTTCTGGTGATTGGCTCAAAGTCATTCAGCCAGTTTTTATGTCTAAGGCGGGATTAGAACTCACAGGTCTCCTGGTGATTGGCTCAAAGTCATTCAGCCAGTTTTTATGTCTAAAGCGGGATTAGAACTCACAGGTCTCCTGGTGATTGGCTCAAAGTCATTCAGCCAGTTTTTATGTCTAAGGCGGGATTAGAACTCACAGGTCTCCTGGTGATTGACCTAAAGTCACCTAGCTGATTTTCATGCCTAAGGCAGCCTAGAACTCATTTTCTCATGGTTTCTAGGCCAGCATCTTGACCACTACACTAAACTGGCTTTTTCATTCTGTCTCAGTGTTGGTTGAGTGGCTATCCTGGGAAACTCGAGGCAAGTCATATAGGAGCCTTCGCCAATTTTTTCCTCTATGACAAGGATGTCAAACTCAATTTCATTGAGGGCCGCATAAGCATTGCGGTTGCCTTGGGGGGGGAGATGGGTGTGGCCAGGGTGGGTGTGGCCTACTGGGTGGGCATGAATGCATTGGGTTTGGCCTACTGGGTGGGCGTGGTTTCAGCAGGCAGCGGGGTGTTCTCACAGCGCCGATAGGTTGAGCCGGGCGGTGCGAAGCTCACCAACTTTGCACCTTGCTGCCTGCTGAAACTGGGCAGGCTGGGGGCTAGGCAGCATTGCACTTCTCATCAGATTCACGCCACCCAGCTCAGCTCTTGGCGCTGTGAGGAGAGTGCCCCACGGCCTGCTGAAACCGGGCAGGCTGGGAGCTGGGCAGCCTCGCGTTTCTTTTTGGATTTGCGCCGCCCTGCTCAGCCTCTCGGCGCTGTGAGGAGAGCACCCCGCTGCCTGCTGAAACCCCTCCCCCAGAGCCCATCAAGCCGGATATGTGAAGTAGGCGAGGGCCATTTGCTGTCCACTTCCAGGCGATGGTGCATTTCTTCATTCCTCACAAAGGGTGACACCTCCCCAGCATGCACCCAGGGGGCGGGGCCGACGCGGCAGGGGCTGGTTCCTCACTGCTTCCAGACGGCCTTGTGGAGCTAAGACTGAATGCGTTTCAGCATAGACGGCCACCACAAAATTGTACATTGGCTCCCGGCCGGCCTGGGCCAGAACCAAGGCAACGGGGGCCATTCCCTCATTGTTTCCAAAATGGCTTCGTGGGCCACATGAAACCACTTTGCGGGCCGCATCCGGCCCTCGGGCCTTGTGTTTGACATGTCTGCTCTACGACATTGCTGTGGGATAGGTAAGGTTGAGATGGAATGGCTGACTCAAGAGTTACCCAAAAAAGTTTCCATGACTAAGGGGGTAATATTCAGTCACCCATTTCATGTAGGTGATTCTGGATGGGGCACACAAGAAGAAACCAAAAACTGTCAGAGCAAGTAAAACAAAGCCATTAAAGCAATTAAAACAATTACAAACTATATGTGGGAGAGTGTATTTAGTGTCCTACATATGAAATAACTATTTTGCAGTTTTGAGGCTAATTCTGATCTAGCCACTTAATCCAGGCCTTGTACTGCTTACTTTTCCAATGGCATTCCTTCTTACAGGATAATATATTTTTAGGCTAGAAGCTATCAAAACCTTGCTCTAATTTGAATTAACTTTAATGATCATTCCCTGTTTTTTGACAGTGCATATTGGTGATAACTAAAAACGTTTTGCATTTCATAGATCCAAAAAACTTTGGGATTGTCACTGGGTGACTTTGGTTCAGTTGTTTTCCGAGTCTAACATACTGCACAGGGTTGTTGTAAAACCAATTGGCAAAAGGGCTGCTTTACTAATGGTAATAGCAAAGAAAAAAAATCATTCAGCTACATTTATAAAAGTATTGCATTTTTTAATTTTTGCATCTTTTTGATAGACAGGAGGTAGCAAAGGTTATGCTTTTGTGGAATTTGAATATGATGAAATTGCAAAGATAGCTGCAGATACCATGAACAATTACCTTATCCGTGAAAAACTCTTGAAATGTGAGTATATCCCAGTTTGTTAAATATAGCAGTTCCATGAAAGAGTCACTTATGTTGAAATTACCCCATTAAAACTCCCTTTTTTTCCTTCACAATTTTTCATTCTCTCATTTCCTTTTTTCCTAATTTTTTTTCCTAACTACTCTTTTTTGCAAGGATCATTATTATTCCCTAGTCCATAGTGTGAAGGGAGGGAATGTAACAGCAGGTGTTTCCATGGGGATTCCCTTTTTTTGGAACAATCTGCTCTGTAAGATGACAGTAGCTTTCACTTTCATAATCTTTTGAAAGGAAGATACAACTTGACTATTTTTGAAAGGCCTTTGAGAATTGATTGTGTGGCTACAAGCACTTTTTAACATATATTAATTGTGTCATATATTTTAGAGCTGTCCATTGTTTAGTCCTTTGGATTGATGCCATCAATAAATTTTATAAACAATGCAGTATAATTAAATATTTTTCATTGAGATTAGGCATGTCTGCAGCTTTATTCTCCATTATATTGTCTGCTTTGAAATATAATCCAAACCCCCAATATAGCTTTTCCTTTTTTTTTTTTTACAGCTTACCCAACAGACTGATAGATTATATTCAATTTGTATTTATAGTAGCGGGGAAATGATTGAACCCCATACAACATTTAAATCATCCTTGATCTTGCCGAAGTGTTTTATTGATTTATCTGTTTGTATAGATGCTTGGAAGCACTAATAGATGAATTTATTTCTTTATGGAAGTTATACACCCCCTCAATCTAGCCTGGCTATAGGGGTTTACAAGGACAGTAATAATAGTATTACAATATACAACAATAGCAATAATAATAATAGAGTTGGAAGGGACCTTGGAGGTCATCTAGTCCAACTCCCTGCTCAGGCAGGAAACCCTACACCATTTCAGATAAATGGCTGTCCAGTGTCTTCTTTAAAACTTCCAGTGTTGGAGCATTCACAGCTTCCAGAGGCAGGTTGATTAATTGTTGTAACTGTCAGAAAATTTCTCCTTAGTTCTAGGTTGCTTCTCTCTTCAGTTAGTTTCCATCCGTTGCTTCTTGTCCTGCCCTCAGGTGCTTTGGAGAATAGCTTGACTCCCTCTTCTTTGTGGCAATCCTTGAGATATTGGAATGCAGTGTAATAACATAGTATGAAAGTAATCATGTTTATTTAGTCAATTTGTATGGCTAAAAATTGGAAATAATATTAAAATAAACGATCAAAAATTAAAATATATCGCCCATGTGCGAGAGAGAAGTGATCATATCTCGCTTTTTGCCTGAAGCCATAATGCCTTGATATTCTGTGTTTAGTAGAATGGACTTGAGGACAATTTCTGTTGCTATTTAAAATATTTTTGGGAGAGCGCAAGTAAAGTGGAAGCTCTTATAATGGCCTTGCCCTGTTTCTGACGGCTGCTATTGCCTTGATTGCGTGTTACAGGTGAGCTTATGCCAGCAGAAAGAGTACATGAAAACCTCTTTAAAGGTTCTGAGGAAAAGTTCAGAAAGCCATCCTATCCAGCAGTAAAACAGTACAACCGGAATCGAACAGCACAGGAGAAAGAAAAGATGGCTGAGAGGCTGTTGAAAAAGGAGAACAAGTTGCGAAAAAGGCTGGCTGAGAAAGGAATAGATTATGACTTCCCCGGATTTGTAAGTGAATGTTCTTTGTTTTATGAATAATACTTAGCATAATGAGAAGAATGAGGCATAAATGTGATTATTGCATACTGACCATAAACGTAAATGCCTTAAGTTGGAACAGGCCTTTTCAACCTTTTCACCCATTGTACCACTTTTAGGATATGGCAATATCCAAGTACCACCAGTCACCTAGCAAGGTGTCAAAAACTTGATGACCAAAAAAGGGGAAAAAAGTGATAAAAGTACAGGTAATCCTCGACTTACAACAGTTCGTTTAGTGACTGTTCCAAGTTACAATGGCACTGAAAAAAGTGCCCCCCAAGGCACAGCCGAGCAAGTCACCTGCCTGTCCACCTGGTGGCGCTCTTCCTCTTGTCCGAGGTTTTCAGTGTTGTGAGCATTTCTATTGAGGATTGGCAACAGGGGTGGGGTGGGGGGATGTTTGGTTTTTATTCCCCCTGTCTGCTGGGTGGTTGCAGCAGATTTTGGTCACTTCACATGACCCTGGGACACTGTGACCGTCATAAATATGAATCAGTTGTCAAGCATCTGAATGTAAATCACAAGACCCTGGAGATGCTGCAACATTCCAGCTGATTGGTGCTTCTTCAGGGCTCAGCAGAAGCACCAGGATCAGCGCTGAGCTCCAGCTGGAGCCTGGCCCTGATCCTGGCGCTTCCGCTGAGCCCTGACAGTCCCGAAGAAGCGCTGATCAGCTGGAAAGCGGCACTGATCCTGGCGCTTCCGCTCAGCCCTGACAGCCCTGCAGCTCCAGCCATCTCTTGCTCAGGCTTGTGCGGTGTTGCCACCAGTTCAGCTCATTTCCCTCCCCCGCTACCACTTTTTAGGATGGTCACGTACCAGGTGCCAGTGTGGCCCCCGCGGAAAGGGTTCGCAATTTGGGAGTCCTCCTGGATTCACGGCTGTCTTTAGAGGACCATCTGACGGCCGTGGCCGGGAGGATGTTCTATCAGGCTCGCCTGGTGCGCCAATTGCGGCCCTTCCTAGACCGGGACTCGCTACGCACAGTTACTCATGCCTTCGTAACTTCCAGGCTGGACTACTGTAATGCTCTCTACATGGGGCTCCCCTTGAGGTGCACCCGGAGGCTCCAGCTGGCCCAGAATGCGGCCGCACGGGTATTGACGGGAGCGTCATGGCGCTCCCATGTAACACCGCTCCTGCGCGAGCTGCACTGGTTACCGGTGGCCTTCCGAGTGCGTTTCAAGGTGTTAGTGACCACCTTTAAAGCGCTCCATGGCATCGGGCCCGGATATTTACAGAACTGCCTTCTGCCAGGAAATACCTCCCGCCGTCCAGTACACTCCCACAGAGAGGGTCTCCTCAGGGTGCCATCGGCCAGACAATGTCGGCTGGTGACCCCCAGGGGGAGAGCCTTCTCTGTGGGAGCGCCAACGCTTTGGAACGAGCTCCCCCCCGAACTCCGTACGATGACGGATTTACGTACCCTCCGTTGAGAACTGAAAACATACTTTTTTTGACAGGCCGGCCTGGGATAGGAGCTCCGGTACCAACAAGGTTATAATTGTTTTAGGGGATTGAGCTTTTTAAGATATAATGTATTGGGTTTTTAAATGGATTTAGGGCCTAAATGTTTAATCTATTCTTAATCATTTTACTTTTTGTATATTGATGTTTTTTAATAATTGGGCTGTACACCGCCCCAAGTCCTTTGGGAGAGGGGCGGTATAGAAATCGCAAAAATAAATAAAATAAATAAATAAATAAAATAATGTACCACAGGTGGTACCCGTACCACTGGTTGAAAAGCCCTGAGTTAGACTACAAAGGTTATATTGTCATCAGACAATTGGAGATGTGAGATGCTTGTGGCTCCCTATGAACTCAAAAGATTGGCATCAGGGTTATTAGTTATTTTAAACACAGGTGTGGGTTTTTCCATCTCTGGGTTTCTAGGATTTTAAAATTTAATGAAATCTAAGTATTTTCTATCTATTATATTGTACATATTAAGTAGGTAATAACTTAGTTTAAAATTGATTTATTGGGATATCTGGATTTATTTATTTTTTTGTCTAGATTCTGAGTTTATTTGAGCATGAAATCTTGGGGGGGGGGTGTTAGGAAACCCCATTGGCAACTCTGATTGACAGCCACTTAACAACTTTCTTAAAAAGACACTTGTATCATGCAAGCTGATATTAGTCTTCACTCTTCAGGTGAAATCTTATAAAGAAGTTATACATTTCTGCCTTGTCCCCCATGGCAAGGAATTAGAAAACTTCCAGATGAAGACGGTAGAACTGATTTATAAAATAGAAACAATAAATAGTATAGGAAGTGGAAGGAAAGGACTAGGACTAGCTCCGTTATTCCTAACTAGGAATCAAATTTAGGGTTTTATATTCTTTTATTTCTAGCACTTTCGCCCTATTTTTAATGAGAACTGTTTGTACTGAGTTTCACAGCTTCAAGGCAAACTCAACATGCCAATTGTTTTAAAGACTATTAGTTAACATGCTTGTTTTTAAAGTTGAATTATGAGGTAATCTTAATGCCAAGACTCTCTTTCTTAGACTGCTCAGATGCCTCTGATAAAGAAAAAGATGGTTTCAAAATCAGCTTCTAATGAGGAGGCAGCAGTGGAAGATAATGTAAGTGAAAATTTGGGGTTTTGAAATCTTCTGAATTGTGATTGGCCTTTTATTTGAAGAAGGGAAAAAATATTGGAATACAAGTAGTCCTTGAATTTCAACCATAATTGAGCCAAGAATTATGATTGCAAGTCATGCTGGTCATTAAGCGGGTCATGTTACTGTGTCCACCTTTACAAACTTTTTTTCTTTTTTGCAGTCATTAAGTAAACCTATTGTATCCAATGGCGTTTATTTTTTTGCCAGAAATCAGAAATAAACACCAGTTTCTAGCAAAAAAAAAAAAAGTCATAAATTGTGATCATGAGACCACAAGATGCTGCATAGGTGGCCATAAATATGGGCCAGTTGCCAAGCACCCAAAATGTGATCACATGACTGCAGTGTGTGTGTGTGTGTGTGTGTGTGTGTGTGTGTGTGTGTGTGTGTGTGTGTGTGTTGGAACTTCAAAATCAGATCATAAACAGCTCTGGAAAATTTGTTGTAACCTTGAACTTTGCAACTGGTCGGTCGTAAATATTTGTACCTTCCTTGAATGGAAGATCTTTATGCTGATCTTCATGTTGCAAAGGGTTCTTTTGAGAAATGGTACAGACCACCAACGAAGTTTTTGTTAACTTTTCTGCCTGTGATTTCAAAAAGACTTTTATTATTTTATTATTATTATTATTTATTAAACTTATACGCCGCCCTTCTCCCAAGACTCAGGGCGGCTCACAACAAGAGTACAAGTATAAAAAATAACATAAGATAAAAACAATTAAAATTACTAATTAACTGTATAAAAAATAAATAGTTTATATCACTCATACCACACACAGTCAAAGGCCCAGGGGCAGAGTGCAGCTCACACGCCCCAAACCTGTCTGCATAAATGTGTTTTCAACAGTTTTTGGAAAGCTAGGAGGGAGGAAGCAGTACGGACCTCTGAGGGAAGCTGATTCCAGAGGGCTGGGGCAGCAACAGAGAAGGCCCTAACCCTAGGCCTATCAAAAGGTTAACAAAGTTTTCCTAACTTCTACTTTAACACTTATCGCTGAGCTTATGTTATGCAGTCCTACCTCGGGACTCGACTGCTTCAAAACTCGTCGAGTTAAGCATTTGATGTGTTTTTTGAAGCTGAAATCTTGTCCTAGCGGTCATCTTTCTCACGGTAGCTGACATGCAAGGAAGAACTTGCTGACGTCAGCTGGCTCGTGCCTTGCTATTTCTTCCAGCCGAAATAGCAGGTCACTGGATAAGTCGTGCAGTTTTCTCGGTACCTGTTGGTTTTAGTATTCCCGGGACAGAGGTTGTTCCTCTGCTCTGGTGCTATTGGACCTCTCGGCGGCTTTTGATACCATCGATCATGGTATCATGCTGCAACGGTTGGAGGGGTTAGGTATAGGGGGCACTGTTTTGCGGTGGTTCGCCTCCTTCCTCTCCGGCCGGATGCAGTCTGTGTTGACGGGGTCAGAGGTCGACCCCGAGACCCCTTGTATGTGGGGTACCTCAGGGGTCGGTCCTCTCGCCCCTACTGTTCAACATTTATGTAAAACCGCTGGGTGAGATCATCCGTGGTTTTGGTGTGGAGTACCATCTGTACGCTGATGATACTCAGCTGTACATTTCCACGCCGAACCACCCCAACGATGCTCTTGCCGTGCTGACCCAATGCCTGGAGGCCGTGCGGGTCTGGATGGGGAAGAACGGACTCAAGCTCAACCCTTCCAAGACCGAGTGGCTGTGGCTACCGTCGTCCCGGTTTAGTCAATTGACTCCGTTGTTGTCTGTTGGGGGCGAAACAGTGGCCCCTGCAGAAAGGGTTCGCAATTTGGGAGTCCTCCTGGATTCACGGCTGTCTTTAGAGGACCATCTGGCGGCCGTGGCCGGGAGGATGTTCTATCAGGTTCGCCTGGTACGCCAGTTGCGTCCCTTCCTAGACCGGGACTCGCCATGCACAGTTACTCATGCCTTCGTCACTTCCAGGCTGGACTATTGTAATGCTCTCTACATGGGGCTCCCCTTGAGGTGCACCCAGAGGCTTCAGCTGGCCCAGAATGCGGCCGCGCGGGTAGTGACAGGAGCGTCGTGGCGCTCCCATGTAACACCGCTCCTGCGCGAGCTGCACTGGTTGCCGGTGGTCTTCCGGGTGCGGTTCAAGGTGTTAGTGACCACCTTTAAAGCGCTCCATGGCATCGGACCCGGATACTTACAGGACCGCTTACTGCTAGCAAATACCTCCCGCCGTCCGGTACGCTCCCACAGAGAGGGCCTCCTCAGGGTGCCGTCGGCCAGACAATGTCGACTGGCGACCCCCAGGGGGAGAGCCTTCTCTGTGGGAGCTCCAACGTTTTGGAACGAGCTCCTCCCCGAACTCCGTACGATGACGGACTTACGCACCTTCCGTCGGGAACTGAAAACTTTCCTTTGTCAATAGGCCGGCCTGGCATAGAAGCTCCGGCTCCAACCGGGTGAAAATGTTTTAGGGGGATTGTCTAATTTTTAGGATTTTTGTAATTTTTAGGATTTTAGGATTTGTATATTGGGTTTTATAGATTTTATGGCCTAATTTGTTTAATTTATTTTTAAATATTTTAATTTTGTACATTTATATGTTTTTTAAATTTTAAGGCTGTAAACCGCCCCGAGTCCTTCGGGAGAGGGGCGGTATAGAAATTTAATAAATAATAATAATAATAATAATTCCGCTCGTCTTCCAGAACAAATTAACCAACGAGGACCAAGATACCACTGTATTATATACTATGCTAATGTCGACACCATGTCTAATTCCTAAACAGTACTATTGATGACTCTGCTCTCCTTTGTTGCCTTTAGCCCCCTTCAAGTTAGTTGACTTCTGTTGCTCTCAGCTGCTGTACTGAACTGCTGCTGAATGTTTGGTTTTTCGGTTTCTCAGTGAGGGAGGGAGGTGCTTTAAAAGCTGCTGGCCGGAGGCTCTCAGCATCTCTGCCTGGGTGATGACGCTGGTGGGTTCTGTTTCCCTATTCAGCTTGTCAGCTGTTGCTTTGCTGAAGTCCAAGCTTGTTCCTCTTTGCCTGCTAAGCTGGCAGCTGCCCCCCCTCCCTTAGGTGCAAATGCTTCCTCCCTGTTCTTCCATAGGATTCAAATTTGTCTTCCTATGCACCCATTCTCGAGTGCTACCAGTATTTTCCTGTTATACTTGGAAACCAGGTGTGGTCCAGTGCTCTTCAAATTGCCTTAAAGTCCTGGAGAAGGGAAAGCTCACGCTGGCTTCTGAAAGGCTTTCCTTCCACAACGGCATCTTAGGATGAAATCCTTGACTGCTTTCGTTGTACTTTTCCTGGGTGTTCAGAGGGGACGTATTTGGGAAACTTGGATAACTCGGCTCACCCTATAGCATTATTTCCCACCTCTGTGCTGTATCGTTTCCAAATAATATAGGCTTAGAAATGTAGTCATGGAAAAGACGATAATGAAGTTACCACAATGAATTAAATTTAAAATATTTGGGGGAAATTGTTCTAAGTATTTCCTTCAGAAAGTAACTGTGAAGAGTTTGTCAGCTTTTTGTCTTGTATTCTCCAGATTACAACTGGTAGAAAGCTTTCCTGTTCGGTCATTGCCAACAAATATTTCAGCTTTTTGTGAAAATATACTTTTTAAAACTAGCCCGCAATGGTTCTTCTTAATTTAATACTTTTCTTCTCCACCTGTCCAGGATCTCACACCAGTGTGTACACCATCATTTTTGGAGCGCCGAAAATCTCAGCCAGAACAGAGCGAAGATACAGAAATAACTTTCAAATTACCACCTGCAAGTATAAAATCTACCCTGCAAAAAAGCAAAATGACAAAATTGCAGAAAAAAGCAGCTGGAAATAAAAAATGTAAACCTTAACACTTTTATCGTAAGAGGTTTTTTTTTTTAACTACCCACAAGATGTTTCTCAGTTCCAGAGAGAAGGTCCTATATAGTTTCAATACATTATTCCCCTTTTCTACTGTCAAATTGCCATCCTGTTCTGCAGTCAGTGTTCCAGATTGACTGCAGTTTAGCAGAAGCAACATACTGAGTGTTTTGGTTATGTAGTAATCCCAGAGCAATTTTATGGGGCATGGAAGGGGCAAGACTTCCATCTGTTTCCAATTCTCCCTCCCCCTTCCCTCAGGTGACACTAATGTTCTAAGATGGGTCTTCAAACGTGGCCCTTTTATTTTTATTTTTTTTAAAAAAAAATTTATTAAGTATATATTTGTAAATGTAAACAAAGAAAAATTCAAGTTGAATGCTATTCAACTTAATACAATCATTTTAAACTTGTACACATTCTTCACTCAGTATATCAAGATTTAACTATAAGCAAGATACATTTTCTTTGATTGATGTTTCTCTTGTATGTAGTCTATCCATTGTTTCCAGTCCAACATATATTTTTCATTTGAATGATCCTTCAAATATGCAGATATTTTAGCCATTTCTGCCATATTTATGACTTTCAAAGTCCATTCCTCAATAGATGGTAATTCTGGTTTCTTCCAGTATTGTCCCACCAACAGTCTCGCTGCTGTGATCAAGTTCAAAATTAAGTTCGTCTCTATAGTGGTACAGTCTTTTATGATCCCTAACAAAAACAACTGAGGTAGAAATTCAATACGCTTTTTCAAAATGGTTTGAAGTGTCCACCATATTTTTCTCCAGAAAGCTTTAATTTTTCTACAGGTCCACCATACATGAAAATACATGGCCCTTTTATGACTTGTGGACTTCAACTCCCAGAATTCCTCAGGCACGCTGGCTGAGGAATTCTGGGAGTTGAAGTCCACAAGTCATAAAAGGGCCCAAGTTTGAACACTCCTGTTCTAAGAAAGCATACCCCACTGGCCTATCTACTCAATACTCTTCCTCCATTGACTCTTCTCACCACCAATAACCTTCCTAAGCTTTGATAGTTAGACCAAATCCTTAGTTCAGCCATAAGCTGTCTAAAAGCCTTTCTTTTGTATATTCTTACAGCTCATTGTTAAACATACGCCCCACTGCTTCCGAAATGTTTTTAGGTACTGGCAGCTTTGAGGTTTTTAACCTTGTAAAATGGAACTAGATATCAAGGGTATCAGCAATATTGCCCCACATATCGACGAGGAAAGTTTGAACTGTGAGCAGACTTCTGTGAGAGAAAAAAATAAAGGATATTGGAGGAAACGTTGATCTTCTCTAACTCTACCTCAAATTGAGAATACATTGAATCAAAATCAAAAGCCTTGAATGATGTGCATTAGAACGATTAATTTAGATTTTAGCTTGGCTAAGAGGTCATGTATGCAAATGAGACATCCAATGTTGTTAGCCTTCTTCAACTCAGTGCAATAGTGGAAAGCAAGAATCGGAGAAGGCTATACAGTATTGGATGATTGTTATTCTATGTCCGTATTATTGCCTTGAAACCCACAGTTAGGTGGAAGTCATCACCAGGAAAGCAGGTAAGAATTCAGGATTCTTCAAAGATCTGTGCCTTCTACCACTTCAGGTATCCATGTCAGGTTTTCTCTCTTTTTTTTAATCCTTACTTCAAACATTTCAATAGTTATGAACTATTGAGGAGGCAAAGTAGATATTATGGAATTCAAAAATTTGTGTGTTGATACTTTATTACAACTAAACAATTGTTGCAACATAGTTTGCTTTTTAGGACCATTGGAATAACTTGAACTGATGGCCAAAACAAGCCACTTAATTGTCCCAAAGGTGCTCTTTCAAAAGGCAACAAGTTTGGTTTTTTTTAAGACGTTTCATTTCTCATCCAAGAATCATCTTCAGAATAGTGGAGAATGGAAAGATTGACTGTATATACCTTGCAGTCATCTGCTCATGAGCCCTCTTTCTGAGAGTTGAGGCCACTTGGAGGTTTATCTGTGCCCTCGGTCATTTGAATCCTGTAGGCTGTGAACTTCCAAGTGGCTTCAATAACTCTCAGAGAGCTAACAACCAGATGACTGTAAGGAATATAAAGTCTTCCATTCTCCAGTCAGAACTGAAGGGCGCTTCTTGAATGAGAAGTGAAACGTCTTCAAGCAAACAAAGTCTGAAAGAAAGCACAAACATAACCTGGATGACTGAGAATCTCCATAGAGACAATAAGCCACTTGAATCCCGCCATCTTTGTTCCCTGGGTTTGTGACCATCCAAATAGCTGGTCTTCACAGTGATGTTTTCCGTAAGGAAGTAATGGGTGAAGTTTGGGAAGTAATTATTATTTATTTAATTTCTATGCCGCCCTATTCCGGAGAACTCAGGGCAGCTCACAACATGATAGAAATTACAATAACATACATAAATATAAAAACCCTTAAGTTAAAAAAGGAAAAACCAATCATCCACAAACGTACACTGGCTAGGGGCAAGGTGTTAGCTGCCCCAGGCCTGCCGGCAAAAGTATGTTTTAAGCAATTTACAAAAGGCGGAGAGGGTGGGGGCGACACGGATCTCCGGGGGAAGTTGGTTCCAGAGGGCCGGGGCCGCAACAGAGAAGGCTCTTCCCCTAGGCCCCGCCAGGCGACACTGGCTGACGGGACCTGGAGAAGGCCCACTCTGTGGGCCCTAACCGGCCGCTGGGATTCATGAGGCAGCAGACGGTCCCGTAAATAACCTGGTCCGATGCCATGTAGGGCTTTATAGGTCATAACCAACACTTTGAATTGGGTTCGGAGACCAATTGGCAGCCAATGCAGCTCGCGGAGTGATGCCGAAATGTGGGCATTTCTAGGCAAGCCCAACACTGCTCGCGCGGCTGCATTCTGCATTACCTGAAGTCTCCGAACATTTTTCAAAGGTAGCCCCATGTAGAGAGCATTGCAGTAATCGAACCTCGAGGTGATAAGGGCATGAGTGACTGTGAGAAGAGACTCCCGGTCCAAATAGGGCCGCAACTGGTGCACCAGGCGAACCTGGGCAAATGTCCTCCTCGCCACAGCCGAAAGATGTTCCAAATTTAGCTGTGGATCGAGGAGGACGCCCAAGTTGCGGACCTTCTCCGAGGGGGTCAAAAGCTGCCCCCCCAGGCTAATGGACGGATAGATTGAAATATCTTTGGGAGGCAGAACCCATAGCCACTCCGTCTTGTCGGGGTTGAGTTTGAGCCTGTTGGCACCCATCCAAACCCTAACAGCCTCCAGACATTGGCACATCACCTCCGCTGCTTCACTGAAATGACACGGGGTGGAGATGTAAAGCTGGGTATCATCAGCATACTGATGATATCTCACCCCGTGTTGTCGGATGATCTCACCCAGCAGTTTCATGTAGATATTAAACAGCAGAGGGGAGAGGACCGATCCCTGAGGGACCCCACAAGGGAGGAACCTAGGGGTCGACCTCTGACTCCCTGCCAACACCGACTGCGACCGACCAGTGAGGTAGGAGGTGAACCACCGCAAAACTGCCCCCAACCCCCAACCCCTCCAGTCGGTGCAGAAGGATACCATGGTCAATGGTATCGAAAGCCGCTGAGAGGTCAAGTAGCACCAGGATAGTGGATAATCCCTTATCCCGGGCCCGCCAGAGATCATCCGTCAGCGCGACCAAAGCAGTTTCCGTGGAGTAGCCGAGCCTGAATCCTGACTGTTGAGGGCCCAGATAATCGACCTCATCCAAGGACTGTTGGAGCTGGAGTGACACCACCTTCTCAACAACCTTCCCTATAAAGGGAAGATTGGAGACAGGACGGTAGTTGTTTAAAACAGCTGGGTCCAGGGAAGGCTTCTTGAGGAGGGGGCACACAATTGCCTCCTTGCAGGGAGCCGGAAAGGACCCCTCCCTCAAAGAAGCGTTGACAATCTCCTGAACCCAGCCCCGCGTCACCTCCCTGCTGGCCGAAACCAGCCAGGAGGGGCACGGGTCCAATAAACAGGTGGCGGAGCTCACAGCTCCAATGGCCTTGTCGACTTCATCAGGTGCTACCGGGTCAAACTCCTCCCACACAACAGGATCAAGACGAGTCCTTGTCATCTCGACTGAATCTGAATTTGGCGTCCAGGGTTTTATTCTGCTAATGATCAACAAGATGTGTATAGGAGTCCATGCAGCACCAGAGTGCAGGGATCTAACCTCTGCTTGTACTTCCAGGCCACTGGTATTTAAAGCTATAGATGCTAAAGGCAATAATGATTTACAATGATAACAATCAAATTTTAATTTAATGGCAAGTTTGGGTCACAATATTGTCATCTTCCATTAAATTAAAAAGCCCATTGCATCTAAATGTGGGTACTTTGCCTAATTTGGTACCAGAGGTTTTTTTTTAATCTCATTTGTGTAATTATGCAAATGAAGTCAATTTGCTAGAGTGCTTCTAACAAACTGATTTGGAGAATCAACTTTTTACCTCCCCAAATTACCTGGGAATTAGAAGGAATCGGCTATTGAGAGGAATATAGCAAATAGTAGTGGTTTCAAATAGCTGCAGACGTCACTATTGAAAAGCCTAAGGGCCATTGAGGCTGCCTACTCAATTATAGCTAGGGATGTGCAAAATGAAGCATTTGGGAATGCCTCCCAAATACTAGCCAGGAAATCAACTTAAGTTTGTTGTTAATTGTGAAGTCGTGTCTGACCCATCGTGACCCCATGGACAAGGTTCCTCCAGGCCTTCCTGTCCTCTACCATCTTCTGGAGTCCATTTAAGTTCACGCCTACTGCTTCAGTGACTCCATCCAGCCACCTCATTCTCTGTCGTCCCCTTCTTCTATTGCCCTCAATCTTTCCCAGCGTTAGGCCCTTCTCCAGTGAGTCCTTCCTTCTCATTAGGTGGCCAAAGTACTTGAGTTTCAACCTCAGGATATGGCCTTCTAAAGAGCAGTCAGGGTTGATCTCCTCTAGGACTGACTGGCTTGAATGCCTTGCAGTCCAGGGGACAACTTAAGTTTGGACAACTCCTAATATGCATGTTCCTTAACATCCCAGACTAATTTTTTTTTTTGCATGATGTGGCTGGGTATGGTTTCTTCAGCTAGTTGTGACAATTATACGGCTAATTTGTAATAAGCAGTGCCATTCAAATCCTTTTTTTGTTTTAGCTTGCTTGCTTGTCATGGATCATGGGCTGAGCATTCCGAATGGGCGGCTCACCTCAAGAGCCAGACCACGTAGAATGAGTTTCAAAAACAAATGGAACACCCATGCCCCCTTATTTCAACTTCCTAATGTAATTCAACAGTCCTTGTATTTTGGGGGCATCTTTCATCCAAGGACTAACCGAGTTCAGGCTGCTTTTATCGAGATCACAGGGACTGCCTTATTTATATAGCTCAGCGGTTCTCAACCTTTTCCGGGGCTCGACCCCGGCCCGCATCGCGCATGCGCGGCACGACGGGGCGCATCGCGCAGGCGTGGCGCGACGGCCCGCATCGCAAAGGGGAAAAAATGGCCGACCAAAAAAAATGGCCGACCAAAATTTTTTTAAAAATGGCGGGCCCGCATCGCGTTTGCGTGGCGCGACGGCCCGCATCGCAAAGGGGAAGAAAATGGCCGACCAAAAAAAAATGGCCGACCCAAAAAAAAATGGCGGGCCCGCATCGCACATGCACGGCATGACGGCCCGCATCGCAAAGGGAAAAAAATGGCCGACCAAAAAAATGACCCCGTGAAATGGTCGTTCGACCCCAAATGGGGTCGCGACCCACAGGTTGAGAACCACTGATATAGCTCTTCAACAGATTTTCACATCTATTTTCAAGGAGAACACATTTACTGTTGCTTTAATTTTAGGTTTTAGTTATCTGCAGTACCAGCACGAAGGGAAGGTCATTTATATGGATAAATATAAATATAAATATATTTATATAAATAAATATATATAAATTTATATAAATATAAATATAAATATATAAGGATATGTTTTAACTAGCCTTAATTCTACACTTTACCATATTCATGCCCATTCCTCAATTTTCCTCCCTGCAGATAAACTTTTTGGATGAAGTAGAGAATGGCTAGCACTAGAGGGCAGATTCATTCCATCTTTTAAACAAGGTATCCCCCCCCCCCTGCATTCATAAAAAGAGCACATAGAGATTAAGCAATACAATATGCAAAGAAAGACCCTGGAAAAGAATGGATTCCAGTATTTGGGTGAGGGGGACAGAAACAGAAATAAAAGAAAACAGAAGACACTTCAGCCAGAATATATTGGCTAGCTGTAATTAAGCCAACTTTATGAGTCACTTGCTGGTAATTAACATTGATCATTTATGCAATCTGCATTATATGAGATGGAAGCAATTTCCATTTTTTTTGTATTTCCTAGTCAAACCTATTTCCCAGATGATCCCTTATCCAATGATTAACTAGATCCACTTTCTAGATCTAGTTTTAGAGCTGCTACATTTAACATGGAACCTATCAGCATAAACAAGGATGACATTCATGGTTTCCCTCCACCCCATCAAATTCAACCTTCTTGTTAGAATTTTATGTCTGTTTTTTCTATTAAAGCTGTGCAGATCTATGCCCTTTCTAAACTGGTTTCGCTGTTCTAGTTTCCTTCAAGGTTTGTACAAATGTTTGTATGATACAAAAATCTTTGAAGCTCTAACTCCATTGCAAGAGGATCTGGCTTCCTAAAGAAATAATTCCAAGTAAGAAAATACTGGAATGAGGGCATGGCTGGCTATATGTAATTTGCTAAAAATTCATTTTCAGTTCCAAGATTTTATTATATATCATCGTCATCATCATCATCATTAATTTAATCTTCAATTTGATTCATGTCTGAGACTGGTAAGAACTTAACAGTTCAAGTCCTAACCAGTATATAAGCAGTTCCGAGTAGGGTAGTTTTTTGCAAAGTCAGAATATTCAGTCAAATAAGTTCAAAGTTTCCATTTATCTAGGCAGCCCTTTGGATGTTGCTCCAAGGGCTCCTATTACTATTGCTACAACCATTGATTTCTTCCTCCATAGTCGCTGAATTTCAATTTATAAACCATGATATTTTATTTGTTATAGCTGTTTCTTTTCAGTTCGTGCATCACCTGGTATTGCAATACCAATGAACTAGATTTTTTTCTTTTCCACAATAGTGATGTCAGGCATGCTGTGGGCCAGATGGCTAACTGTTTGGATTATTATTATTTTTAGAATGTGAACCTTTTGAATCAGCGTTGTCTTCCGGCACTTGCCTATAGTCCCGCCACTTTTCTTGGCAACACTGTTAGAAGAGACTTGCCCTTGTGTTCTTCCTAGGGCTAAGAGAGGGATTGGCTCAAGACCATCCAGGTGGCTTCCCACCTAAAGCAGGACTAGAACTCACAGTCTCCCAGTTTCTAGATTGGGGCATTAAGCACTACCCCAAACTGCCTCTCAGATCAATGTCGGATAGATATTATTCCCATTGAAAAATTCCCAGTAAAAGACATTTGACAAAAATTGGGATTCCCACGTGAGATGCTAGGGCACCAGGGAAAACATCAGGCCATAATAGCTTTCAAAAGATACTTGATGCCAAATTATCAATAGAATATAGCAAGGCATCACTTAGAACTCAATTAGGTCAAGTAAGGCCCAATTGGTAAGGCCACACTTGGAATACTGCATCCAATTTTGGTCACCATGGTGTAAAAAAGATGCTGAGATTCTAGAAAGAGTACAGAGAAGAGCAACAAAGATGATTAGGGGACTGGAGGCTAAAACATATAAGGAACGGTTGCTGGAATTGGGTATGTCCAGTTTAACAAAGAGAAGGACAAGGGGGGACATGATAGCAGTGTTCCAATATCTCAGGGGCTGCCACAAAGAAGAGGCAGTCAAGCTATTTTCCAAGGCCCCTGAAGGCAGGACAAGAAGCAACAGATGGAAACTAATTAAGGAGAGAAGCAACCTAGAACTAAGGAGAAACTTCCTGACAGTTAGAACAATTAACCAGTGGAACAACCTGCCTCCAGAAGCGGTGAATGCTCCAACACTGGAAGTCTCTAAGAAGAGACTGAACAGCATTTGTCTGAAATGGTATAGGGTTTCCTGCCTGAGCAGGGGGTTGGACTAGATGACCTCCAAAGTCCCTTCCAACTCTGCTATTCTATTCTATTCTATTCTATTCTATTCTATTCTATTCTATTCTATTCTATTCTATTCTATTCTATTCTATTCTATTCTATTCTATTCTATTCTAAAGTAAATTTTATTTCAAAGCAGTATTAGGACTAATTTATGAATAATACATATTGGAGACCCTTTATTTCCATCTTTCTTAACCTCAGTAACTTTAAGATGTGTGGCTTCCAACTCTCAGTATTCCCCAGCTAGGGAATTCTGGGAGTTGGAATCTACATGTCTTAACGTTGCTGAAGTTGAAAAACATTGCTTTACACAAGTGGGATTGAATATCCTTGGTCAGTGGGGCTGGAGGGTAACTGCAACAAAATGCACTTGTGTTGAAAGTCACTCTTCTTGCAGAGAGGACAGGTTTGTGTCACAAGATCAGATCTCATTTGACTGAGATTTTTGGCAGTGAGTTATTAACGCCTCTTCTTAGCCCGTCTGCAAGTCGGACAGAAGAATCCTACATGCAGCTTCATTGGACAGATAAAGATCCCAAGGGAATACTTGCCAGTTGCAAAGTCTGTATTTGTAGCCTGTAAAACTTGCAGGTTGTTGACAACCTACTAGACCAGACATGTCAAACACAAGGCCCGGGGGCCGGATGCAGCCCGCAAAGTGGTTTCATGTGGCCCGCAAAGCCATCCTGGAAACAGTGAGGGAACAGCCCCCGCTGCCTTGGCCCTGTACAATTTTGTGGTGGCCATCTATGCTGAAACACATTCAATCTTAGCTCCACAAGGCCGTCTAGAAACAGCGAGGAACCAGCCCCTGCTGTGTCAGCCCCGCCCCCCTGGGTGCATGCTGGGGAGGTGTCACCCTTTGTGAGGAATGAAGAAATGGACCATGCCTTGGCGCTTGTCCCGGTCCCACCCCCTTCTGCCAGAGACCCTCAGATTTGTCCCACTCCTGCCCAGGCCCCCACAGGCACCTTTGACACGAACGATGTAGAGCTGGCCATGCCCACCCAGTAGGCCACACCCCACCGCTCCCCCCCCCCAGGGCAACCGCAATGCTAATGCAGCCCTCAATGAAATTTGAGTTTAACACCCCTGTACTAGACTAAGCATGAGTAGAGGCTCTTATTATGTTGTGACTGTTACATGCTGTACTTTGTTTTATACAGGCTGGTTCTATGACCCATAATAAAGTTTGATTGTTTGATTGCAGGAGGATTGTGGCAGTTCAAATTGTGTGATATTCTTTGTGTGCATGGGCGTGAGTCCTGTGTTCATTCACCTAAAAGTTCATTTGCATAGCAGAAGCCTGAAAAGGGTCAACTGAAGTTAGATTTTTGGAATTTATTATTTTGTGAAACCCAGCCTATTTGTTGTTTCTGGTTCAGTGTTGCGTGTGAACTAAGAAAATGGGTTAATAAAATAAACCAGTTAAATGTGTTTTCTGAATATAACCGCTGAATCATAAACTAAGCTGTGAATTATTTAATTTGGGCCTAGTTACAATGTTATTGTTTTAATTTGTGTGGGTTAATTTAGAGTGTGCTGTTGTATTGTTTTAATGTATTATGAGTCATCCGGCATCTCATGAGTGAGAATGGATAGCCATATAAATTGTTTAGGTAAAGACACATTGAGTGAATTCACACAATGCTTCAAATTAGCTTTCAATTAGTCAGTTTTAGTTTATCTAATCTTGCAATAAACCTGCCTAGTCTGAGTCTGTGAGATTTCACTTTCTGGATTGGGAGCTGTGGTCAGGAGCTTGACACAAGATTTCTTCAACCATCTTTTTATCAATAAGCCATAATCATTTGAGTTGGGTCACACACAAAGTGTAACTAAAAAGACTTCGGGAAAAAATGGAACTTTGATTTTATATCTTTTGACTGCGGTAAGACTACTGCAGTGGTGGCGACCCTATGGCACGGCTGCCAGAGGTGGCACTCAGAGCCCTCTCTGTGGGCACGTGCACCGTCGCCCCAGTCCTAGGCCTTCATCTGGGTTTTATAAAACCTTTTCGCTTTAGGCCTCTGCCGCCGTGTGCAAAAAAAAAAGGTTCAATCAATCAATTTCAACTTCTCGCGGGGAAAAAAAAAGATCTTGCAAAGTTGGAATTGATTGAACTTTTTAGTCCCACCCAGTCTGTTACCACTGCAGCCACGCTCACCCAATGGGCCACACCCACCCAATGGGCCACATCCACCCGGCACCCAACAATACATAAGTGAGTTTTGGGTTGCAGTTTGGGCACTCGGTCTCTAAAGGTTTCGCCATCACTGGAGTACTGTATGCACAAAAATGGAAGGACATTTCGATTCCCACTGTGGATGAATGGCTACAGAAGCTGATGGAGTTGGCAGAGATGGCTAAATTGACTGTTTTGATTAAAGAAAAGAATATAAGTACTTTTGTTTCTACATGGAGACCACTTCTGGATTTTGTGCTTGAGGTGGAAAAAAAATGAAACTTTGATTTTGGATTTTACTGATTAGATCAGCGGTTCTCAACCTGTGGGTCGCGACCCCATTTGGGGTCGAACGACCATTTCACAGGGGTCGCCAAACACCACAGTCCGCCATTTTTTTCCCTTTTCCCCTCGGCCGGCGCAGGGGGCAGCACCGCGCATGCGCGGGGTAGCACCACGCATGCACGATGCGGGCCGTCACACGCACGCCGCGCATGCGCGATGCGGGCCGTCGCGCCGCGCCGCGCATGTGCGATGCAGGCTGTTGTGCTGCGCATGCGTGATGCGGGCTGTCGTGCCGCGCCGCGCATGCGCGATGCGGGCCGTCGCACCTCGCATGTGCGGCTCAGGTTGGGGCATGCCGCACATGCGCGGCGCAGGTCGGGGTCACGCCCTGAAGAAGGTTGAGAACCGCTGGATTAGATTGATTTGTTGTTATAGAAATGGCTAGTTTATACTGTTATGAAAAAGTAAAAAGTTGAGGTTCGATGTTAATGCTTCACTCTACTGCAACAGAGGAAGTCAGAAGGAAACACTTTCCTTTTCCTTTTCCCTCCCCACTGTGTCCTACTATTTTCTTTGTATTTTGTATTTTACTCTATAATCTAATAAAATGTAAAAAAAAAGTTTTTTAAAAAAAGTGTGACTAACCAAAGAGCATTACAGCTTAGCATGATACGTGAATCTAATCAACATTTAAAGTAACCCTTTCTCCTGGCTGCTTAGATCTTATTTGTTGAGCAATTTTGGCAGTTTGCACAACAAGTTTCCAAACTAAGTTTACAAATCATAATTGTTGGGTTCAAGGAAACAAATAGCCCAAATCAGATTATTCGCAACCCTGCCAAACTCTTTCGTGCCAAAGAGAGCAATTTTTGCAATTTCACCACCCTTTAATTTGTGTCATATAATATATGATAGCTATTTAACAGATTTTGATTCACAAAACTTCATGGCTCATTATATAACATTTATATAACAGTTGTTTTCTTAAATTGCATAAAGGATTTCCTCATCAGACAGGGTGGCCAAGGCAGTTTCTTGTTCTGACATATATAGTCATAAATCATAGTTTAGAGAATATGAACCAGATCACTGTTTGCAATTATTTAGAGTCTTGATTGAAAATTAAGGAAACATCTCCGCACTGAAATGAAGTCTCTAATAATGAATTCTGCTGGGTAAAAGGACCTTTTTCCCAGCAAAAATTAATAGCAGAAAATTTTATGTCACGAGATTTAAATTAATCAGTGACACAGTTTCTGGCAAAAAGTATACTAGGGTGCATCACTTAGATTGAGGTAATGTTTGTTTCTTGATTGTTGGTCTCTAATGATAATCATGGTGGTAATCTCTGCTCATCTGGGTGTTGATTGCTGGTGGGGAGGTGTTCTGGTCTTTTTGTCTTGTTTTTAGCTTGTTGTTTGTCTCTTTTGAATGATATATAGATGTTGTTTATGTCAGAGTTCCCCAACCTTTCCGGCTTTGCGGACTGGCAGGGAGGGGAGAGAGGATGGTTTCCCATGAGCAGTGAATAAGTGTGTGCGTGCAGCTCCATTTGCTTTTATTGCGTGTTGATGGAACAACTACTCTGACTCTCTCTTAAACGTGATGCTTATGCATTTTACTCCTCCATTGACTCAATATGTGGTAAAAGGAGTAAACATTCGCTCACGCGAATGGAATATGCGCACATGTGCTCGCCCGCTGCTCGTGCAAGTGGGGATGCGCGTGCACAAGCACCCACCTGCCACTTCCACAACCGAGTTTTGAATGGCTCAAGGCCTGGTAGTGGGCCACAGCTCAAGGGTAAGGGACCCCTGGTTTATGTCTATGTGCCTATTGAGGGCTGATTTATCAAAGTGCCAGGCTTCCAGGAATTCTCTACCAGTTTTGGACAAGGTTGCTCTAGGATGGTTACAGTGTCCCACTTGAAACTATGGTTAGGTCTGGCCATGTGTTGTGAAATTAAGTTTTCATCATGTCTTTTGACTGCTAATTAAAGTTAATGAATGCATTCTGCTAATCTTCTGCCTACTTTTTCTACATCAGGGGTCTTCAAACGTGGCCCTTTTATGACTTGTGGACTTCAACTCCCAGAATTCCTCAGCCAAGTAGTGCCTGGCTGAGGAATTCTGGGAGTTGAGGTCCACAAGTCATAAAAGGGCCACGTTTGAAGACCCCTGTCCTACATAGTGGCTGTTGCAGTTTTTACACTCTATGTTCTACGATGACTCCCGTTTTTTTTCCTTCTGGGGCTGCTGGGTCTTTTGACTTACTTAGGATGTTTTGGAGGCCTTTAGTTGGATTGTGTGCTATGCTGATGCCATGTGGTTGTACTAGTGATTTGGAGCCTGATTAAACATCAGGTTTATTTATTTTTTTTATCTCCTTACTTGTTCCCCATCCATCCTGAAACCTCTGGAGATCTCTTAGATTTGTCTACCGTTGTTGGTGCATCTTGGTTAATTCTAATAAGGAGTTTATTATAGATCTGGGATTTTTTTGCAATGGATAAATGAAGGGTTTTGGGTTTTTTCTCCTTTCTTCCAAGTTGGGATTCAGACCGAGAGCATTTGCTGAAACAGTACCACTAGCCTCAGGGGAGAAGAACAGACTCAAATATCATTAGCAGACTTAGACATTTATTCCCATTGCAACAAATGAGTGCATTAGAATTTAATTGAAGCTCACAATTTGGTGACCCAGCAAAGCTGAATGCTACCCTCAAGAGTCTGGAAAAGCATTCTGGTGTGGCTGCCTGTTCAAAAATGTAAAAAAATAAATAAAAAGGGGACAATTTGAAATTTAACTGACCATTTTAAGGATTGCTGGATGTTTATTATTTCCTCCTGGTTGGGCCAGAGTTTTCTCAGGTCTATTTCACTTCTCTTTCCCCACCCCCCACCCCCCCTTTGTCTGTTTACTCCTTTTACCACATATTGAGTCAGTGGCGGAGCAAAATGCGTAAGCATCACGTTTAAGAGAGAGTCAGAGTAGTTGTTCCATCAACACGCAATAAGGGCAAAAATCAGCCAGCTCTATCACATTAGCTCTCTGCTGTTCAAGAAGTGGAGAGCACTAAGAAGGATCTGCTTTTAAGTTATTACTGGGAACTCGCAGAATCCATTTTGCTGCACTTAAATATGTGATGATCCTTAGGACCACTTTGCTTTTTTTATATTTAATCCAGTGCGTGGTTTCAACTGGGACTTGAGTCACACACGCCCCTTTAAGGCAGTGAGATACCTTTTATTTTTATTTTTTATAAAGATTTTATTAATTTTCTCTTACATACATATATTAATTTTTCGACCAACATGCTGTCTGGGTTTAAAAATGCTAATACATACTCAATTCCTAATCCTTCATTCTTTCCTCTAGCCATTGATAAAATAAATCCCAAGTTTGGTAATATTCTGTTTCTTCTTTATCTTTCAGTCTCATCTGTCCATCTCTGCACATTCCAATATTTTTCTGATTAATTCTTCCTCCAGTGGTAATCCTTCATTTTTCCAATATTACGCAAAAATTATTCTTGCTCCTGTTGTGACGTGTAAAATCAAATATAGGCTTTGTTTATTAATCTTTTCTGGCATTATACCTAATAAGAAAAGTTCAGGTTTAAAATCAACATGTTCTCCCAACATTTTTTCTAACCAAGCATGTATCTTTTTCCAATAAACTTTAGCTTTCCCACATATCCACCAAACATGACATCCACCAAACATGATAATAAGTGCAAGATACTTTTATCAAACAACCATACCCCCAAACCCGAAGGGTGTTAACCAGTGGTGGGATTCAAATATGTGAACAGCCGGTTCTCTCTGTGGATGCCACTTCCGGAAGTCCATTCTGGGCCTGGGCAACACAAAATTAGCTACTGGTTCTGCTGAAGTGGTGCAAACTGGCTGAATCCCACCACTGGTGTTAACTTTAGCATGCTGCAACGCACTACCCACAGCAGTTTTGGAGGGCTGACACACACAAAAAATACCACATGAGCTGAGATTGTGTCCTTGTGGACAAGGAACCATTGGAACTATAGCTCTGCTATAGTCCAGCTATATTGCGTGTTCTGTAAGGACTCCATTTATATCGCCTTACCTAATGAAATATCTTCTTTACCTGTAATTTCTGTTACCAGATCAGAAACTATGAAATAGTTTTGCACCGGTAGTCTTTGACTTACAACATTCCTTTTAATGACCGTTCAAAGTTACAACTGCACCGAAAAAAGCGATCCTTTTTCACAACCTTTGCAGCATCCCCATGATCATGTGATCAAAATTCAGACGCCTGGCAACTGGTTCACATTTACTGAGGTCATGGGATCCCCTTTTGCGATCTTCTGTCAATGGGAAAGCCAGATTCACTTAACAACCATGTTACTAACTTATCAACTGCAGATTCACTTAACCACTGTGGCAAGAAAGGTCATAAAATGGGGCAAAACTCACTTAACAAATGTCTCACTTAGCAACAGAAATTTTGGGCTTAATAGTGGTCATAAGACAAGGACTACCTGTATACCATTTTTGGTGCCATCTTTGTTAATCCTAATGTTTGAACTACGGTGCTGGAGAAGACGCCTGCGAGTCCCCTGGACTGCAAGGCGATCAAACCGGTCAGTCCTAGAGGAGATCAACCCCGACTGCTCTTTAGAAGGCCAGATCCTGAAGTTGAAACTCAAGTACTTTGGCCACCTAATGAGAAGGAAGGATTCACCGGAGAAGAGCCTGACGCTGGGAAAGATGGAGGGCAAGAGAAGAAGGGGACGACAGAGAATGAGATGGCTGGATGGAGTCACTGAAGCAGGAGGCGTGAGCTTAAATGGACTCCAGAAGATGGTAGAGGACGGGAAGGCCTGGAGGAATGTTGTCCATGGGGTCGCGATGGGTCGTACACGACTTCGCAATTAACAACAACAACATAGATTTGGGATTTTTTGACATTGCATAAATGACGGTGTTATTTTTTCCCCCTCCTTCCTTCCAAGTTGGGATTCAAACCCAGGACATTTGCTGAAACAGCACTGCCACCAGAAACAGTTTCTCTGAACGTGGCCCAATTCTGCTATGGTGTAGGTAAAATTAGGCAAACTTTAACCGCCCACTGTTAATCCACCACCAATTGCAATATATTATTAGGTCTGCCTTTTATTTCTATTTTTTAAACCATGATTATGTTTTAATGCTTTTATTTGCAGGTCTGTGACAGTAATAAAGATGTTTCTTCCTTTCCCACCCCCCCCACCTCTATATTTATGGAAACTGAAAGTCCTTCATACTTAGGGAAGCCATGTGGTGTCCATAGGAGTGTTGTTTCTTAGAATTATCTATAATTCATGGTGTTTTCTTCCTACTTGCTGCTGCTGTTAGGTTAATTGCAATAAGATTGCTGTTGGTGAATCCGCTAATCATCTTTGCTAAGTATATCATGCAGGAAGATGGCAGAGAGAGAGAGAGATTTTAAAACTGAACAGCGCAGCGGGCAAAGGTGGGCAAAATCCAGCTAAAAGGCACAGCCTGGAGCTATATTTTTCTAGCCTCTATAAAACCTTAAACTGTCATAATAACCAGATAGTGTGATTAAGCATCTGTGCTGTGTCTTGATGCCTTTGGGGAGGGGGAAAATATAATGGCTCAAGGCTGACTCATCCTTGAGGCCGATATGCTAACATTGTAAACCACTTAGAGAGGGCTGTAAAGCACTATAAAGCGATATACAAGTCTAAGTGCTGTTGCTATTGCTATTTTCACCGGGTTATTGTGAAGGGAAGTTGTAATAACGCCACCACTGGAACTTTGAATCTGGGTCGTAAGTACCCTCAGGGAGGTCTGTCATAACTCTGAATAATCCCTAAGCAGCAGGTCATAAATCAAGGACAACCTATACCTAAGGTGACCAACTTTTTTACAATGAAAAGGAGGACACAAATAAATTGAAGAAAAAAATACCGTAAATAAAAAAAAACATTTTATTCATTGCAACAATAATACAGACAACTTGCATGTGAGAAGTTTGCCATATGGGTGTTTTGGGGCGCTCAGCAGCAATTCCTATTGGCTTTCGAAAGCCAATAGTGGGAGTAGCACAGCTCATGCAAAAGTTGAAAAAAAAAACCCATCAAAAAAAGGTGCCAGAACACCGTTCTGAGCGTTCTGTGAGGAAAAAAAAGCCCTGCAGATTAGTCTTCAAATATCGAAAAGGAGGACATGTAGGAGGACACTTTTCGAGGGAGGACAGAACTCACAAAAGGAGGACTGTCCTCCCTAAAGGAGGACGGTTGGTCACCTTACTATACCTAAAGTATCTAATATCATAGCGCCAAAATAGGAGAGGGATCTTAGGTTGGCCTGATTGAACATTTTCCTTTCCACACTACTGTTTGACAGATGTCAAACATTCTTTTTGCTCAGAAGACCTGTCATTATGAGATTGGAGAAATAGACAGCCAGCAGGTCACCTCCTCTTAGTTTACTCTTCTACTGGGATGTTTAATTTACCCGTTAATTTTTGTTGTTCATTTTAATGAATTTGCTAAGCAGGTAGGCCCAGTGTTAAGTACTTTACCTTTTCCTATGTCAACATTCAGGTAAACATTCCTATGCCTTTGCTTATGCTGTAAGGAAGCAGAGATAATGTGGGCAAAGGAACACAAGAGCCATTAGAGAATTATTAAGAGACAATAAAAGAAGGAGAAAATAAATGACAGCTCAGTCCTGGGACAAGAGGAAGCTCACATGAGAAGGAGACTCAAAATAATTCCCCTTTGATTTTGCACAGTATAAGCCAGAGGCCGATGGAGAAACTTTGGCAGGTTTCCAGTTTCTGTTATTATACCCTTCCACAAAAGAGTCCCTGTAATCTTCGTGGTGTCTCTTTCTTGACTTAAAGGGTTGATGGCAGCTAATTAAAATTAACTTGCTTTTAGTAAGAGCGGTAATTTTGTGGTAATTCAATGTTAGCAGAATTTTAAGAGCAGTGTTTCTCAATCTTAGGCACTTTAAGATGTAAGGACTTCAACTCCCATAATGCCCCAGCCAGCATGCATCTTAAAGCTACCAAAATTGAAAAATGCTGCTTAAAGTGTACTTGGGATTTGTGTATTAAACACAGATTTGTGGGAAATAGGTACAAATTTGAAAGTGGATTATTACTGGGGTTTACTTTGTTTAGATAGTGAAACACAGGCTAGTTCGCCCATTGCCTTGACTGACATCTTGTGTTATTTAATAATGATTTATTGCAGGGGTCTCCATATTTGGCAACTTATGAACTTTAATGCCCATAATTCCCCTTGCAGGAATTTTGCAAGTTGAAGTCCTTAGCCTTAAAGTAGCCAAGTTTGGAGACCTTTGATTTATTGGATGAACTACAGTTAAATCATGTAGCAAGGTAATCAATAAATAAAAACCAGGAAGGGTTCAAGGCAGCAGGCTAAAAACCAGAAGATTGTGAGTTCTAGTCCTACCTTAGGGACAAAGACAGTTGGTGATTGTGGGCCAGTCACTTTCTCTCAGCCCTAAGAAGGCAAAGGCAAACAATTTCCGAAATGTTGCCAAAAATGCTTCAGGGATTCATCAGGAGTCAAGTCTGATTCAGCAATGCACACGTACACACACACACAAAAATCAATCTGGTAATACCTTTTTTGATTAACAATTTTTTATTAAAAGTATAAGCTGTGTACTTTAACTTTAACTTTAACTTTAACTTTAACTTTAACTTTAACTTTAACTTTAACTTTAACTTTAACTTTAACTTTAACTTTAACTTTAACTTTAACTTTAACTTTAACTTTAACTTTAACTTTAACTTTAACTTTAACTTTAACTTTACTTTACACAGCTCACTTCAACAATGTGATGAAGCCTGGTGCTACCAGTATCTCCTTATACTTTGCCATCATTGTCTAACACAGCAGTTCTCAACCTGTGGGTCGCGACCCCTTTGGGGGTCGAATGACCGTTTCACAGGGGTCGCCTAAGACCAGGGCTTTTTTTCTCATAAAACGCTCAAAACCGCGTTCCGGCACCTTTTTTTGAAGGATTTTTTTCAACTTTTCCATGAGCTGTGCTACACCCTCTATTGACTAGATTAAGAGTCTATTGACTAGATTAAGAGTCTATTCAATAGACTCCATTCTATTGGCTTTCGAAAGCCAATAGGAATTGTCCAGACAGAGCGCGCCAAAAGACCCAGCCCGCAAACGTTGCATTTGCAAGTTATCTGCAGCAAAGGCAAGTTTGCAGGAACTTTTCATCTCTCCCTGCTGAGCAACCACGCCATCTCCTACTTGTAAGTAAAAGAGGACCAGGGGTGGGAGTGGGGAGCAGCACTTAATTCTGCCCTGCCGAAAAAGCGGAGTCCATGTGCACTCCTGCCTCGTGCTCACCCATGTCAGCCAGGCTCTCCAGGGTCACGCTGCAGCTGGTGCTGTGGGAGCTGAGGGGCCCGCTCTACACGAAGGGGCTGCACGGGGTGAGTGGCGGGGTAGCTGCAGGTGGGGGTATGGGGGCAGGGGCGGCCAGTCCGAGCCAAGCTGGGTCTGGGCCGCTGCTGGCGCTGCCGCTGGGCTGCTCTGCCGCCTGCTGCCGCTGCTGGCTGAGCTGAGCTGCAGCGCCGAGCCAGTCCCCAGGCCTCCTGGTTGCCCAGCTGCGCTCCACCCCCAGCCGCCCTCCACACCGGAGCTTCCCCCGCGCCACCCGGCCCACCTCCTTCACCGTCGGAGGCTGCCCCAGCCGGCCTCCACAACAGAGCTTCCCCCCGCACCACGCTGCCCACCTCCTTCACCTTCGGAGGCCGCCCCGGCTGGCCTCCACAATGGAGCTTCCCCTGCGCCACCCGGCCCACCTCCTTCACCTTCGGAGGCCGCCCCGGCCAGCCTCCACAACAGAGCTTCCCCCGGCACCACGCTGCCCACCTCCTTCACCTTCGGAGGCCGCCCCGGCTGGCCTCCACAACGGAGCTTCCCCCCGCACCACGCTGCCCACCTCCCTCATCGTCGGAGGCCGCCCCGGTCCTCTGGCGCCCAGCATGGCCCTGGGGCTGCCAGGCAGGAGCAGCTCCTTCCCGGCTTGCCGGGCTCCAGGTGGCGGGGAAGAGGGCGATGCCGGACGGGCCGGGAGGGGAGAAGCGGAGCCTTCTGAGCGGGAGCTGGTGCTCTGGCCGTACCCCTCTCGCATGTGATGAGTCGGGGAAGGGTTTGGCGGTGAAGGGCTGCACAGTGTGGAAAGGGGCTCCCACGATCCCGCCGCTACGATGGCGCTCAGGAGGCTGGAGGGGCGGGCAGGTCCTGGGGGGTGGCTGAGAGAGCACAAGAGGTGCCAGGATGAGGATGGGGGCTCCGGACTACCATCCCCAGCAGCCCTAAAAAGCACTGGAAGAGTGGGGAATGCTGGGAGTTGCAGTTCATCACCATTTGGGAAAACATGACTCTCCAAAGATCCTTCCTTCCTTCCATCCATCCATCCATCTCCTTCCCTTCCCCTTCAATCTTTCTCCTTCCTTCCTTCCTTCCTTTCCCCTTCAATCTCCTTCCTTCTCCATCTCTTTCCTTTCCCCTTCAATCTTCCTTCCTTCATTCCATCTCCATCCCTTCCCCTTCAATCTCTCTCCTTCCTTCCTTCCTTCCTTCCTTCCTTCCTTCCTTCCTTCCTTCCTTCCATCTCCATCCCTTCCACTTCAATCTCTTTCTCCTTCCTTCCTTCCTTTCCCCTTCAATCTCCTTCCTTCTCCATCTCCTTCCTTTCCCCTTCAATCTTCCTTCCTCTTCCCTCCCTCCCAACATTTTTGAGCAAGGAAGAGTAAGCTTCTCCAGCAAGCATTGCTATATTGTTTTTGTAATTCATCACTATGCTTTCATTATGTTCAATTCGTAACAATGAAAATACACCCTGCATATCAGATATTTACATTACGATTCATAACAGTAGCAAGATTACAGTTAAGAAGTAGCAACGAAAATAATTTTATGGTTGGGGGTCATCACAACATGAGGAACTGTATTAAGGGGTCGCGGCATTAGAAAGGCTGAGAACCACTGGTCTAACACAATTCCTAATCCATCACACACAAACCATAAATGAGTTTATAACCCTCATAGCTGTATTTACACATTGCATAACACCAAAATGTGACAGGTGCTTGCTGTATCGGTGTGGACCCAGTGACACTGAATATTAAGTAAAGGATTGTCAACTGGCTGAAACAGAGCATAGGCCACTGTTTAGAAATGAAAATGTTATTGTTTAACCTGCGATTGCAGAACTGAAAGAAAAAGCACAGAAGAGGGATGTAAAAATAGAATAAAATGAAACTTGCTCTGGTTCAAATCCATTGTACCCAATAAGATGTACTTCTGAATGGGGGCTTTGAGACTTAATCAGGAGCATAACATCACTGACAGTAGAGAACATTACTGGAAACTTTCAAGCTAATCTATATAATTGTCAACATATAGCAGCTAGTTAACCCTGGGTGTCTTAAAAATCTCTTCCCTGCACACAAGAAGTCCTGAACTATGACTGCAATGGACCCTAGAATTTTTGTTGTTTATCATGATGGTCTTAAGTCAAGGCACCTGTGGGATCAACCCAATTTTATAATAGTTTTTGTGGCACACGAAAACGATGGTCATTAAGCAAACCATTGTCCACAATGGGCATTTTTTTTTTCTGGCTGGAAACCAGAAGTATAGGTAAGTCCTCAAAGCACAACCACAATTGAGCCCAAAATTTATGTTGCTAAGTGAGAAATGTGCCCCATTTTACGGTTTTCTTGCCACGTTTGTTGAGTGACTCACTGCAGTTGTTAAATTAGTAACAGTTGTTAAGGTAATCTGGTTTCCCCACTGACTTTGCTTGTCAGAAGTTTGCAAAAGGAGATCCCATGACCCCCGGGACATTGCAACCATCATAAATGTGCGTCAGTTGTCAAGCATCCCAATATAAATCATCTGACCATGGGGATTCTGCCACAGTCATAAGTGTGTGAAAAATGGTCATGTCACTTTTTTCGGTGCCATTTGTAACTTAGAACGGTCACTGAGCAAAATGTTGTAAGTCAAGGACTACCCGTAAACGTTGGTTTCTGGCAGAAAAGTCATAAATCACGTGATCACGTGATCTCAGGACACTGCAAATGGTTGTCGGGTACCTAAAATGCATTCATATGACCATACTGGTGGGGGGGGGGACAGCCATCAGAACCTCGACTCTGAGCAGTAAGTACTTTTGGGAGAAGGGGGTGTTGTAAATTCACTCACTAACTAACCAGTCGTAAGTTGAGGATTGCCTGTACAAGTAGTCCTCGAATTACGACAGTTCATTTAGTAACCGAAGTTACAACGGCACTGGAAAAAGTGACTTATGACCGTTTTTCACACTTATGACCGTTGCAACATCCCCGTGGTCACGTGATTTGCATTTGGATGCTTGACAGCTGGTTCATATTTATGATGGTGGCAGTGTCCCAGGATGATGTGATCCCCTTTTGCAATGTTCTGACAAGCAAAGTCAATGGAGAAGACAGATTCACTTAACAATCAGGTTACTGATTTAACAAGTGCATTGATTCACTTAACACAGGTGGCAAGAAAAGTCATAAAACGGGGCAAATTTCTCACTTATTAACATCAATTCTGGACTCAGATGTGGCCATACATTGAGGAGTACCTGTATTGATTCCTGCATATCAATTCTCTCTTCAAAAGCAAGCATAACATTTTTATGGTCCTTTTTCCAGCCAATTGACCATGCTGGCTATTCTTGTCTTGAGACATCTTTTTTGCTTTATCGATATCCTATTGCTGACACTCTTGGGAGTCAGATTTGATCACCGAGGAGCCTGGTGTGCATTTTTCCCCCCATTGCTATGCAGTCGGTATAGTTCCCCTTCTGCTCTTTTCCCAAGGAAAAACAGAAGCAAAGCAAATCCAGCAAGTTTATTTATTTATTTAGTTATCAGACTTATATGCCGCCCTTCTCCGAAGACCCAGGGCGGCTCACAACAAGAATACAATAAAAAACTTTAAAAATTAACCACACTCACACCACATACAAACACAATCAGCTCGCAGTTGCCGATGGAGGGACACTCCTAGGGCCGAGGGGCAGAGCACAGCTCATATGCCCCAAGCCTGTCGGCATAGATGCGTCTTCAGCACTTTCCAGAAAGCTAGGAGGGAGGAAGCAGTACGAACCTCTGAGGGAAGCTGGTTCCAGAGGGCTGGGGCAGCAACGGAGAAGGCCCTTGCCCTAGGCCCCGCCAGACGACATTGTTTAGCAGACGGGACTCGTAGGAGGCCAACCCTATGCGCCCTAACCGGTCGCTGGGATTCATGCCTATTTCTTTGTTGCCATCTGCTTTAGCTACATGCGAATGACCTTAGGGTTTAACTGCCAGTGAAATCCATATTTCATATCCCAGTGAAACCCTGGCTTAAAGGTATCACTGGCTACAGCAAAACTCGTTCCCAGGCTGGAAAGAATCGACAACTGGCAGATGACCTGAATGTGTTTTATTGTAGGTTTGAGAGGAAACCACTGTCAACTATCGCCACCTTCTCCATCTCAGATACACCAACAACAGCCAAGTCTCCTACAACTGACCCAATCTCCTTGGCTCCCCCCCCCACACCTCTGGTGATCACAGAAAAAGATGTGCGAGGTCTATTTCACAAACAAAAGCCTGGAAAAGCACCAGGCCCAGACAAGATAACTTCTGCTTGCTTGAAAGCTTGTGCTGACCAATTGGCCCCCATCTTCACCCGAACCTTTAACAAATCACTAGAGATGTGCTATGTTCCTTCTTGCTTCAATTGCTTTACTATCATCCCAGTGCCAAAGAAACCCTCCATCAAAGAACTGAATGACTACAGACAGGTTATGAAAACCTTTGAAAGGCTAATGCTGGCCCACCTGAAAACCATCACGGATCCGCTGTTAGACCCCTTGCAATTTGCCTACCGAGCAAATAGATTGGCAGATGATACTGTTAATATGGCACTGCACTACATCCTACAACATCTTGAATCTACAAGGACCTATGCAAGGGTCCTTTTTGTAGACTTCAGCTCAGCATTCAATACCATCATTCCAGATAGTCTTCTCACTAAACTAAATCAGATAGCCGTGCCTGACCACACCTGTAAGTGGAACATAAGCTTTCTAACAGACAGGAAGCAGCAGGTGAAGCTGGGTCCCAAAGGTGCTTTTTCATGAGGCAACTGGACTTTGTTGTTTTTCTTTGAAGACGTTTCGCTTCTCATCCAAGAAGCTTCTTCAGTCAAGAGGTCAGTGACATCTTATTGGTGCCGTCCTTCCAACTTCCTCCTTGTTTGCTCTGTTGTAGCAACAGTTGCTGCTGTCAGTTTCAACAAAAGCCTTCCTCCTTCAAAGTCTAGTGACCCACAGGTCTTCACTGCACTGCGGACAATCAACAACCATTGGGGTTTGCAGGGAGGAAAAAAAAACTCTTTCTTGAAACTAAGAGCCGCCACAACTGCAACAGTATGGTTGATATGAAGCTATGCTAAAATCTGCCTTGTCATTTCATCCAAGTTTTCTCCTTGAGCAGAAGTGGCTTCTGTGTTTCTACCTCATTCTTGGGTATTTATTTGGATTTTTCTCTTGGCCGTGTTTTTTTTTTTTAATCGCTGGAAATGCCGGAGGGTGTGACTGCTCATCCTGTTTTCTAATCTGCTTCTTTCCTGAAGCCCTTCTGAATGCCCATGCTTCCCATTCCAAAAATGTCCCCCAACAGAGGGCATTCTTTCATGAAATCTTTTCCTGTGATTTGATTGCAGCGTAAGAAACCCTGCAGGCTGCTGGAGAAGCAATGATACAGTAAAAGACAAGACGTTGTAATGAGATAAGCACAAGGATATTGCGCTCCATCAAGAGAATTCCATCCAAAATCTCTTCTCCAAAGGGGGGAGGGGGGACCCCAGTCTCTCATCTGACTGGATTATAACTGTTAGAAAGGAGAGATAAAGTAGAGCAGGTTGTGCTTCTCTTTTTTGCTGCACAGTCCTAAAATAAGAAGGCTGCAAGCCGAAGGGAAAATGGCTTGCGACACAGACGTGTGAAAGAGGGAGAAAGTGAGGTGTGTATATGAGTAAGAATGTTCACAGCTGTGATTTTAGCCGTAATGAACAGCCCACCATGGATGCCACCTCCAGAATAACGAACAGCGGCAACACAAGGTTGTCCACCTTTACGGGAAGGATAGTTGAAGTTGAATTTTTTTATCTTGTTTTCATTGGACTAATTTAAAAAAAAAAAAAGATATTGGATGCAGCAGAAACAGCCCAGCAACAGTGCGATCTGTTAGGAGTAGAGAAAAAAAACACGGACCATTGATATGCAAGTAGCAATGCATCTACAAGCTGGCAAGCTATTTTTAGCTTCAGATATAGCTTAAAATAGCAACAGAGCAGTTCAGTTCCTTTTCCATCACGCTCCCTAAAGTCTACAGATTCAAAGAAAAAGAAAAGAAAAGGAGAAAAACGCCCTGCAATGATCACAGATGGTGCTCAGAAGAATAAAAACAGAATAAAGGTTATGACAGTGTTGGAGTGTCTTTGTGAGAAATGGTACCATTTGCTTCAGGGAGGGAGGGTGTCTGTGCGTGCGTAGGCACAATGATCCACCCACACATGGACATCTGGGGATTTGGGGAGGGGGGTTGCTTTTGATGATGAGCCTTACTAGTTGACCCACCATTTCATTAGCTGATGTAATGATTAACATGAAGCTGGGTTGGAGGGCGCAATTTGGCATTTTAGATATTATAGTACCAGCAGAAACACACCTTCTCTCGCTTGGAGCCGCAGTGCCCCTCTAGAATCAAGAACAGCTGTTTGTTCCTGACCCATAGAAGAGTCCAGAACTGTCTCAGCCAGCCAGTGATCAAAGGTTTAGTGATTAAGATACCAAGCTTGAAAGTAAGAGACTGTGAGTTGTAGTCCCACCTTGGTCATGAAAACCATCTGAGTGACTTTGGGCCAATCACCAGGAGACTGTGAGTTCTGGTCCCGCCTTAGGCCTGGAAGCCGGCTGCTGACTTTGGGCCAGTCATTCTCTCTAAGCCCAACCCACCTCACAGGGCTGTTGTTGTGAGGAAAATAAGAAGAGGAAAATGCCTTGAGTTATTTGTAACTAAAATAATAAAAGTGGGATACAAATCAATCAATCATTGTGTGGGAAGTCAGCCCCCCAGAGAAGGAAATATTAAAAGGGCAGAAAAATATATGTCCTCAAAGGATCTTAAAGAGACAGAAAAGCATGCCCAGGTTTTCTTAATAGCCCCAAGTCTCCCTTCCCCAAGCAGAAACCAGCACTATAGAAATGCAGATGTAAACCATCAGGAAGGTTGAAGCTAGAAGCTTAGGAAGACAAAGACTCATAAAATCTACATACCCCACCCAAACTCTAAGACAGGGCTTTTCAACCTTTTCACCCATTGTACCACTTTTAGGATATGGCAACATCCGAGTACCACCAGTCGCCTAGCAAGGTGTCAAAAACTTGATGACCCCCCCCAAAAGGAAAAAAGTGATAAAGTACAGGTAGTCCTCGACTTACAACAGTTCCCTTAGTGACTGTTCGAAGTTACAATGGCACTGAAAAAAGTGCCCCCCAAGCCACAGCCAAGCAAGACACCTGCCTGCCCACCTGGTGGCGCTCTTCCTCCTGTCTGAGGTTTCCATTGTTGTGAGTATTTCTGTTGAGGATTGGCAGCGGAGGTGGGGTGAGGGGGTGTTTGGTTTTTATTCCCCCTCCCCCCATCTGCTGGATGGTTGCAGCAGGTTTTGGTCACTTCACATGACCCTGGGACACTGTGACCGTCATAAATATGAATCAGTTGCCAAGCATCTGAATGTAAATCACAAGACCCTGGAGATGCTGCAACATTCTAGCTGATCAGCGCTTCTTCTGGGCTCAGCAGAAGCACCAGGATCAGCGCTGAGCTCCAGCTGGAGCCTGGCCCTGATCCTGGCGCTTCCGCTGAGCCCTGACAGCCCTGCAGCTCCAGCCATCTCTTGCTCAGGCTTGTGCGGTGCTGCCACTGGTTCATCTCATTCCCCTCTCCTGCTACCACTTTTCTAGGATGTTCGCGTACCAACTGCCAGGTGCCAATGTACCATAGGTAGTACCTGTACCACTGGTTGAAAAGCCCTGCTCTAAGACAGGACATAATAGGATTAACACAGAGATACCAAAGGTCAGATCAAAGTTCATGCCACAGAAACAACTCAAAACAAAAGGCTCCAGAGGGTATAAAAACCCACTCTTTACATATGCTCAGCCCTTTTTCCTCTTTCCTGCCAGAACCATCTTTCTGTCTGGCTCTCCTCTTCAATAAACTGCAATCTTCTTTCTAAAGCAGTCACCATGTTGTTTATCCCCGGCTTGGACTGAACCATGATGAAGACTTTTCTTCCAACAACTGGTCAGAAAAAACTACTGTACGTCCTCTCTCTCTCTTTTACCTGAAATATAGATCCCTAGTTCTTTCCCACCCCCACCCCCAAAGACAGGAAATGCAAATTGCCAATCTCTTCTTTGTTTCTTGATGCAGCACTTAAGCTAAGATAGGATGGACCCCCTTTTGCCTTGCATGTCCTGCTTCCAAATAGCAACTGAGAAGCAGCATAAGTCAGGTAATCCTCCCCCAGCAACACAGAGAGCCCAGCAAGCTGATGGAGTGACCCAAGACCACCTTGTGGCTTCTCTGTGGTGGTGGGTCTGGTGATCCTAGAACAGTTCAGCAGAATTTACAGGGAGGGGGAGAGGGAGAGGGAGGGAGAGGGAGAGAGGGAGAGGAGAACAAACCTCTATATAAGGCCTGTTTGGGAGGAAAGAATGAATCCATTCTGTCCCCACCATGCTATAAATATTATTGTTGCCTTCACAAGAGCAGCCCACTTATGCAACACCCCAAAAGAAAAAAAAACAAGAGAAAGAGAGAGAGAGAGAGAGAGAGAGAGAGAGAGAGAGAGAGAGAGAGAGAGAGAGAGAGAGAGAGAGAGAGAGAGAGAGAGAACAAAAACAAAATAAAAGCACAGATATGCCTAGCGTTTGCATAAGCAACTTGAAAAAGAACAGATTATGGTTTCATTTCAGTAAAAATGCAGAGTGTTTCAATGAGAGAATTAGGAGGATCCATAAGCCCCAGAAGGGAAGAGAGAAGAGGGCACGCTATGCATGGCGATTCATCATGCATGGAAAACTTTAGCATCTTTCCAGCTCTACCTTCTTATAGCTCTGGATGTTTAAAGCAAGTGACAGGGTTGTTTAATATTCAAGGAACTGGTCTGGGCAGTTCTTTAAACAGAAGATGCCTTCAGCCAGAGGACTATCAGAAGGACTAGGGGTGACATGATAGCAGTGTTCCAATATCTAAGGAGCTGCCACATAGATGAGGGGGTCAATTCATTTTCTATTTTCTAAAACACCCAAAGGCAGGCAAAAAGCAACGGATGGAAACTAATCAAGGAGAGAGACATCCTAGAAATAAGGACAAATTTCCTGACAGAAAAATTAATCAGTGGAATGACTTGCCTCCAGAAGTTCCATGCTTGGCATGATTAGGAAGGGAATCGAAAATAAGTCAGCAAGTGTTGTATTGCCTCTGTACAAATCGATGGTGAGACCACACTTGGAGTACTGTGTACAGTTCTGGTCACCGCACCTCAAGAAGGATATAATGGAACTGGAAAAGGTGCAAAAAAGGGCAACAAGAATGATCAAGGAAATGGAGCGCCTCCCTTATGAAACCAGATTGCAACGCCTTGGTCTCTTCAGCCTTGAAAGACGGCGTTTAAGGGGTGACTTGATCGAAGTGTATAAAATCCTGCATGGGATAGAAAATGTGGATAGAGAAAAATTCTTTTCTCTATCACACAATACCAGGACAAGGGGGCACTCCCTAAAGCTTATAGCTAAGAAAGTGAGGACAAATAAAGGGAAATATTTCTTCACCCAGAGGGTCGTTGATTTATGGAATTCACTTCCTGAAGGGGTCGTGACAGCTGTCAGCCTTGACAGCTTCAAGGCAGGGCTAGATAGATTCATGGATGCAAAATGTATTGGTGGTTATTAAAACGGATGTCCATGTGCCGCCTCTATGTTGGTTGAGGCAGGCAGGATTCCCTTGAGTACCATTTGTTGGGGGTCAAGGGAAAGGGAGGGTTTTGCCTTCTCTTTCTGCTCAAGATCCCCATGTACAATTGGTGGGCCACTGTGCGACACAGAATGCTGGACTCGATGGGCTTTGGCCTGATTCAGCATGGCTCTTCTTATGTTCTTATGTTCTTAAGTTGTGGGTGTTCCATCACTGGAGATTTTAAAGAAAAAATTGGACAACTGTTTGTCTGAAATGGTATAGAGTTTCGTCCCTGAGCAGGAGGTTAGACTAGAAGACCCCCAAGGTCCCTCCCAACTCTTGTTATTTTTGTTATTCTCTAAACCAGTTACCTGGCTATTTTCATCTTTATCCCAAATCTGATTGATTCAAGAGAGCCCAAAACAATTTTGTTAGCTACCTGAAAGGTATGGTTTTCCATCTGGTAGCACAGACCCTTCCAAGAAAAAACGAAAGAAAAAACAAGTGTAAGACCGGCATAAGACAGGAAGGCAAACCTGACTGACATAAATACCCCCTTAAGAAGACTATAACACCATTCTCAATTAAACCAGGCAGAAATTTCAGGGACAGTCCTATACTTAAAGTCTTTAAGCCAGCCTTTCACTATGGCAACCGCTGGAATCTGTCTGCACACCCACCCACCCACACTTACACTCCCACCCACACACATTGCTGTTGAAGAATAAAGGGCTGCCATGCAAATATTTCTTACTAGGGACGTAGGAAAGGAATGGGGTTCTTGAGCTGAAATTTGGCTTGTGGGCTTCTCAGAAGTATCTAATGGGCTAACAGGAGAATTGTGGACGAGGTGAGATCCAGCAGGACTCTGAGCTTTTTTGACAGTCTATGTCGTCAGCCTTCAAGAAGGGAGCATTCATTATAAATAAACTACAATTTATTTTTATTCTCAGACCTGCAGCTTGTGGGTTCTGTAGTTTACAAGAGGCATCAACAATTGTAAGCCTTTACAGCTGGCTGAGACAATGTCTCAAAGCTCTCCTTTTATCGTCCCAAATTAGGACAAATATAGTATCAAAAAAGTCAGTTTCTGGCAATAATAATAATAATAATAATAATAATAATAATAATAATAATAATAATACAGTACAGGTAGTCCTTGACGTATGACCACAACCAAGCCCAAACTGTCCATTGCTAAGCAAAACAGTTGTTAAGTGAGTTTTTCTCCATGTTATGACCTTTATTGCCACAGTTGTTAAATGAACCACTGCAGTTGGTTGTTAAGTGAATCTGGCTTCCCCATTGACTTTGCTTGTCAGCAGTTTGCAAAAGGTGATCACATGACCCTGGGACACTGCAACCGTCATAAATACGTGCCAGTTGCCAAGCATCCATAGTTTGATCACTTCTCCATGGAGATACGGCAATGGTCGTAAGTGTGGAAAAGGGTCATGTCACTATTTTTAGTGCCGTTAACTTCAAACAGTCACTAAAGAAACGGTTGTAAGTCAAGGACTATTTTTTTTGTTTTGTTTTTTTGCTTTATTTTCTTCTTACTTTCTTTTATATTTCATGATACAATAAAATATCAAAGGAAAAATAAAGTGCCAGGAAGCATTAACCTCCAAAGATACAGAAGTACATGTATAGATCACAAAGCACTTGCAGAATGTGTAAATTGACATGCAAAAGGCCTTGACCCACAGCAACTTCAGCTTAAAAAAGATATTTTGCTTAAAATTCTCTCCACCTTAAGTATTCAGAAAAAGGGCAGCCAGAAGAAGTTTTAAACCACTAAAAATATCTTTATTTCATGCAATCAGGGACTGATAGAGTTGAGAGGGGCCATTTGGTCCACTTTCTCTTCATTACAAAAATCCATCTCAGCTAGCTGTACTTTGGTAGCGGTTTGCCCACAACCAATGTAAAATAAACAAATCAGATTAAAAGATTTAAATACAGGAAGACAGTTGGACTCCAGTATCATATAGATGCTTCCTAAGAAATGAATGAACGAATGCTTTAGAGCTATGCCAGACTAGGATGTTTTGAAACAGAAGCATCCAAGCAATCACAATCAAATCACACAGGGTAGCAATCTCATCTTTTCCACCTTGGAGGATTTGTACTAATTTGGGTGGACATGTTTTATGGTCAGGAAAAGGACAGACCAAAACAGCTGGAAGCCAAAGGAGAGCCACTACTAGAAAATGATCTGATCTGAACTCCCCTCCTTAAAATTCTGTGAACAAACATGATGATGGCCCACAGAAAGCCTTATCTTAAAGGACCTTTTGTGTAAAATCAATCTCTGTATTCTAAGAATGCATTAACTTCAAGCAGCAGTTTTCAAAGGCAGAGGATACTTTCTGCTGGAAAGATTTCTACTTGTGCAAAAATCTACCCTGGGTGTTTGGAAAAAGAACCATTACAAGGTGCGCCTTTCCTTAGCAAGCTGTTTTCCCACCTACCTATAAGCAAACATGTGTAGTGACTTAGCAGCCAGGAACAGGATATTTAACCTTCTCTTTTCATACCTGTTCCCTGATCTAAATAATCTGCTCTGCAAACTAGAATAAACTCCTTCAGTTAAAACTAAATGCAATAATAATAATAATAAAAACAACAACAGTGTGACTGTTTTGTTCTTTCACCATTTATGTCTAAATGATGCCCATCTGGCTGTACGTACGAGAACAAACTCAGAATAAGAAATACACAGGTAGTCCTCGACTTACGACTACAATTGAGCCCAAAATTTCTGTTGTTAAGTGAGACATTTGTTAAGTGAGTTTTGCTCCATTTTATGACCTTTCTTGCCACGGTTGTTAAGTGAATCACAGCAGTTGATAAGTTAGTAACCCGGTTGTTAAGTGAATCTGGCTTCCCCATTGGCTTTTGTTTGTCAGCAAGTCACAAAAGATGATCACATGATCCTGGGACACCGCAAAGGTCATAACAATGAACCAGTTGCCTAGCACCTGAATTCTGATCACATGGGGATGCTGTAAGAGGTCGTAACTATGAAAAACGATCATAAGTTCCATTTTTCATGCTGTTGTAACTTTGAATGGTCACTAAATGAACTGTGGTAAGCTGAAGATTGTCTGTTTGCTTATGTCTACAGGTAGTCCTCAATTTACAATTCGTTCAGTGACTGTTCGAAGTTACAACGGCATTGAAAAAAGTGACTTATGACCATTTTTCACACTTATGACCATTGCAGTATTATTATTATTATTATTATTATTATTATTATTATTATTATTATTACTTAGATTTCTATGCCGCCCTATTTAAAGAACTCAGGGCGGCTCACAACATAAATACTACATGTAGAAATCTAATATATAAAAAACATTTGTAAAACCCGTCAATTAAAAGACCAATCATCCAAAACAAACATACAAACAAACATACACTGGCTGGGGCCAGGTGTTAACTGCCCCAGGCCTGTCGGCAAAGATGTGTCTTCAGTAATTTGCGAAAGGTGGAGAGGGTGGGGGCGATGCGAATCTCCGGGGGGAGTTGATTCCAGAGGGCCGGGGCCGCAACAGAGAAGGCTCTTCCCCTAGGCCCTGCCAGGCGACACTGTCTGGCTGACGGGACCTGGAGAAGGCCGACTCTGTGGGCCCTAACCGGTCGCTGGGTTTCATGGGGCAGCAGACAGTCCCGTAAATAACCTGGTCCGATGCCATGTAGGGCTTTATAGGTCATAACCAACACTTTGAATTGCGTTCGGAGACCAATTGGCAGCCAATGCAGCTCGTGGAGTGATGCCAAGATATGGGCATTTCTAGGCAGGCCCAATACTGCTCGTGCGGCTGCATTCTGCATTACCTGAAGTTTCCGAGCGTTTTTCAAAGGTAGCCCCATGTAGAGAGCATTGCAGTAGTCGAGCCTCGAGTATCCCATAGTCATGTGATCAAAATTCAGACACTTGGCAACTGGCTCGTCATAGTGTCATGTGAGGGGTCATGTGATCACCTTTTGCGACCTCCTAACAAGCAAAGTCAATGGGGAAAGTCAGATTCACTTAACAACCATGTTATTAACCTAACAACAGCAGTGATTCACTTAAGAACTGTGGCAAGAAAGGTTGTAAAATGAGGCAAAACTCATTTAATCACTATCTCACTTAGAACAGAAATTTTGGGCTCAGTTTAGATCATAAGTCAAGGACTACCTGTAGACAATAAAAAGGGATTTTCTGCCCCTGAAGATGTTTTATAGATTGTTGTTTCTTAATATGAAACAATGGCAGAATAAATAACCAGTGACTATGTCAGGAAAAATATGTCTTTTATTACATTTACAGTCCTTCCTTCTTTCGGTCTTCCTTTCCTCCATTCTCTCCCTGTCACTCTGTGGACGTGTGTGTGTGTGTGTGCGCGCGCGCATGTGTGTGTGTGTGTGTGTGTGTTTGTCCAAAAAACTCCACTGAGAAATTACAAAGCCAATTTTGCAGTTTTGGATTTCTGAAAAAAAATATTGTAATCTCTTTTTTTTTAAATGCTGGTCTTCTTCTCTTTTTAAATATAGCACCTTTCTCCCAGTGTGGAATCCTTCACATAATTTAGTTTCCTTAATTCCAGAGAAGAAAGACAGATTTGGAAGTTGGATTCCAACCACTTGAAGGAAAGCTGATTCAGAAACTGAATCTATCTGGCCACCTGTATCAGATCCTTCCCTTCACTGGCATTATAGGTAGTCCTTGAGTTATGACCACAACTGAGCCTCAAATTTCCGTTGCTAAATGAGGCAGTTGCTGAGTGAGGTGTGCCTCATTCTACAACCTTTTTGCCACAGTTGTAAAACAAATCACTGCAGTTGTTAAGTGAATCTAGCATTTATTAAGCAAATCTGGCTTCTTCCCCAATGAATTTGCTTGTCATAAATACACACTGGTTGCCAAGTGTCCGAATTTTAGTCATGTGACCATAGGGATGCTGCAAGAGTCGCAGATGTCATAAGTCACTTTTTTCAGTGTTGTTGTAACTTTGAACAGTTAGTAAATGAATGGCTCTACGTTGAGAATTACCTGTTCAGTAATGCAAATTGAGACCTGGGGCCTTCAGTTGGGTTAAGTTTCCGTCTGAGGAAAAATATTTTACATAGACAAAAAAATGGCATCTCTTAATAACCATATGATTCAAAGAAGCACCCTCATATTATTTTACAAATGAAGGAAGACAAACAATGCACATATTGCATTTTTCCTGGGATGTACACAACTAGCACAAATAAGCTCATTTCGAGCTAGAGAGCAGAGGTTTACAACTTCTTCAGGCTGCAGAAACTGTTTGAAAAAGAAAGTCCTAGAAATCCTAAATCCTAAACATCAGTTAAGAACCTCTACTCCTTATGTGGAGTTATTAAAGAAAGCAGCTATGGATGCCCTCAAGAACAATGCTGAGGTTGGAAGAGATAATTCAGTGTATTTCAAAGTTTTCCCCTCAACTTTAGTGGAAAGGTCTTTTTCCCCCTCTAGTCCAGGAGTCTTCAAACTTGGCAACTTTAGGATTTGTGGACTTCAACTCCCAGAATTCCCCAACCAGCATGGCTAGCTGAGGAATTCTGGGAGTTGAAGTCCACCAGTCTTAAAGTTGCCAAGTTTGGAGACCTCTAGTCCAGTGGTGGCGAACCTATGGCACGCGTGCCAGAGGCGGCATGCCCCAGAGATAGCAATCGTCCCTCTTCAACCAACCACCTGCTAACTCACTGAGGTCCCACATGGCCATCCCTCCTGGCCTCACATGCTCTCCTTTTCCTGGGCACAACCCACTGCATTGCCTCCTCAGCTGTCGGTTGGCCGTCCAGCTCAGAGGCGTCTTCTCTGAACTGCTAGCGGCGAGCTGCGGAGCCCCAGAGTGTACCGGTTGAGGAGCCAACAGGCTGTGGATGCTGACGGACACTGTTGCCCCCATGCGCTCGCTGGCCTCTGTGTACGGGGGCTGATAGTGTCAGGCAGCAGCCGTCCCGGCCCCTGCCTCGCCTTGCCCTGCGACAATGGCATCCCCGCCCTGCCTCGCCTTGCCTCGCCTCACCCTGCAGGATAAGCCTCCTGCCCACCGCCCCACCTGCCAGAGACCCCCCTGGATCTCCCCCAACCCTGCCCATCCCCACAGGCATCCAACCCCATAAGCAACATCGATGTGACCACGCCCACCTTGACCACACCCACCTAATTTGCCATGACCACCACAGCGACGCCCACCTGGCACCCAGCGATAAATAAATGGGTTTGGGGTTTCAGTTTGGGCACTCGGTCTCTAAAAGGTTTGCCATCACTGCTCTAGTCCCTTGGAATTAAACCTACTTTGGCTTATTCAATAAATCATGGTATAGTATAGAAGAAAAAGAAGAAAAGTGATGCTCCATCAATTAATCAGTACTCATACCAGGATATTTTATGCAGACCTCATCGTCTCCTATTCTATCAAGTGTGAATTCCAGATTGCCTGGATTATGAAGCTCCAGGCATTGGCACAAGATCCAATTGTAATTGCACCCTTAATGTGTTGAAGATGAAATTTGTGACATTTACAGCTCTGTCCCCTAAACGAGGATAAGAACTATAGTCTCAGGAGAAGTAAGCCTTCTCGATATTGGCTTTTTGAGATGAATTTGCCATGAATTAAGGGTCTGGCTAATCTTCCACATTATATTTATGTGTGATCCTTCCTTCCTTCCTTTGCACATTCCCATTTGGCATTTTCTGTAGAGTGCCATGGAATGACTATTTGTATCAACATTCAGAATATATTAAATGTTGCTAAAACGTACTTCATGACACAAAAGATTAGCAGTTATATCCTCCAGTGTTTCATACAGTAATCAAGTTGTCAAAAATATGGTTTTATTCATGCAACCATCAAGCTGACAAGATTATGGAAATGAGAGGAGAGGAAAGTATTCAGATAGATTAAGAAGTTAGTTTTAGCAGCAAAAAGCAAGACAATATTTTTCTTTAATTTTTTTTTTACTTATTGTATATAGCTATGGTTATTGCAGGATTCATTAGTCTAACACAGGGGTCTTCAGACTTGGCCCTTTTATGCTTGCGGACTTCAACTACCAGAATTCCTCAGCCAGGCACTGCCTGGCTGAGGAATTCTGGTAGCTGAAGTCCACAAGTCATAAAAGAGCCAAGTTTGAAGACCCCTGGTCTAACACACCTTACCTCAATCTGGCACCCTCCAGATGTTGTTGATTACAACTGCCCAAAGCTAATGGTTCATCAGAAGAAATAATTGTTGAACTTTCTACTGTTGCATGTTACCCCAATCTTTTCACTTTACCTAACTACATTACATGGATATGCAACCATTTCTTGAGCTGGGGCAGCACTATAACTCTTAGTAAATGTCTATGGAGATTTCTTGTTTTTGCTTGAAGACATTTCTCTTCTCATCCAAAAAGTTTCTTCAGTTCTGACTGAATGGTGTGGAGAATGGATGGATTTATATTGCTTGCAGTCATCTGGTTAGCATTCCCTCTGAGAGTTGTTGAGACCACTTGGAGGTTTATCTGTGTCCTCAGGGTCTCCTGAATAGTGCAAATGGGTGTGGAACCTTCCTGGACTTCTGAAAGGACTGTTTGTAAACAGGAGATAGGTGAATGTCTATGGAGACTCTCAGTCATCCAGGTCATAGTTATCCCAAAGGTGCTTTTTCATGAAGCAACTGGACTTTCTTGTTCTTCTTTGAAGACATTTCACTTCTCATCTCATCTAAGAAGCTTCTTGGATGAGAAGTGAAACATCTTCAAAGAAGAACAAGAAAGTCCAGTTGCCTTGTGAAAAAGCATCTTTGGGGTAACAGGAGATAGGTGGTGTCATATCCCCAGATCTGGCCGAGAGACTGTTGCCCAAGACTGCTTAGTGCAGCGGTTTTCAACCTGTGGGTCATGACCCCTTTTGGGGTCGAACGACCATTTCACGGGGGTCACCAAACAACACAGTCCGCCATTTTTTCCCCTTTTCCCCTCAGCCGGCGCAGGGGGCAGCACCGCGCATGCGCAATGAGGCCCGTCGCGCCGCACATGCGCAATGCAGGCCGTTGCGCCGCGCATGTGCGATGCGGGCCATCGCATGCGCCACGCATGTGCGATGCAGGTCATCGCGCCGTGCATGCGCGATGAGGGCCGTCGCGTGCGCGCCGCGCATACACAATGCGGGCCGTCGTGTGCGTGCCACGCATGTGCAATGCGGGCCGTCACGCCGCACATGCACGATGCGGGCAGGGTCGCGCCGCGCATGCCTGAAAAAGGTTGAGAACCGCTGGCTTAGTGAAAGTCATGGTGGACTAGAGTTCTGAATCCAAATCTTCACAGTTTTGATCCAATATAACACCCGAGTCTCTGGGCAAATAAAGAAATAGTTTAATTCAAACTGTAAAATATGTGAATAATTGTCTCATATGGAGAACATACAAAATGTGGACAAAGAAATCAACCATGCTATCAACTGAATACAAAAATTCTTCACGACATCCAAAGTTAGGGAAGGAAGTGCAGGATAGGCTATATCAGTGTTTCTCAACCTTGACAATTTTAAGGCATGTGGACTTCAACTCCCAGAATTCCACAGCCAGCTTTGCTGGCTGTGGAATTCTGGGAGTTGAAGTCCACATGCCTTAAAATTGTCAAGGTTGAGAAACACTGGGCTGTATGATTCTGTCTTCTGAACTTTGTTTCCCAGTAGTTGACCTTCTCTTTTACTGTTAGAGCTGGTTTTGTACATTTTTTTAAAGTTCCCGAGGTAGTATGAATGTATTTAAATCTAAAATTTGGCAGACCCAAAGTTCCTTCAAAGATATCCATAACTACCTTTCATTTCCATATTCTGGAGACTTTCAAGAAGAGATTGGACAGCCATTTGTCTAAAATGGTATAGGGTCTCCAGCTTGAGCAGAGGATTAGACTAGATGACCACCAAGGTCCCTTCCAATTCTGTTATTCTATGACACTTCTATTATTTCTTTTAGGGTAAATAGGCATGGTGCAAACTCTGTACCCAAGTTTGTTAACTGTTGTTCAACATTTATACAAGGAATGAAAGAATGAACCCTAATTCTTAAGAATAAGTCAATAAGCTCAACATTAGACCACAAGCTAAGATTGGTATGTTATGTTCTCCCATTCATTGCCAGATGTTAACTGTCCTTCTGATAAAAGAACTATCTTTTATGTGGCAACTGTCAGTAGTAAATCTCCTACGATAATATTACCAGATCTTTGTGAACTAACCTTAAGTTAACAGGCACTTTCTCCTACCGGTAAGTAGAAGATTATCCATTGAAAGCTAATCTCTGTAATTATTGACTGAAAACATTTAACACATATAAGATAGTTTGTGCATGAAATATATTTACTGGCTCTGTTCAGTTCTATTAATCTGGGTTCGACAATTGTGGAACTGTTGAACCGAAAAGTGAGTTATTTCCAACGTTTGATATCCTCACCCTATCAGAAATACAAAAATCATTTTCTTGCCAACATTACCAAATGAACAGTAAGTCTCTTTGCTTTTTTTGCCAGTTCAGATCCAGGGAGTTATGTATACTGCTCAAAAAAATAAAGGGAACACAAACATATAGGATCCTATATGTTTGTGTTCCCTTTATTCTTTTGAGCAGTATATAAAAGTAACCAAATTTTAGGCTGCTACTTTTGGTTCCTTCGCTATACCAATGTGACTTTAAGATGTGTGGACTTCAACTCACAGAATTTCCCAGCCAGCCATATTCCCTATGTCCTATCAGCCTGGATGCCATGGATCTCAGTGAGTGGAATTCGTCTTTCAAGATTTTTGATGGATATGTTTTGACTGGCGCAAGACTTCACCAAGTCCTCCAAATGGAGTTTCTTCTTGAATTCTGGTATACTCATTTAATATTTCCATACAAAAGAGGGCATAGGAAATTTATGAGTCTCCTCTGCTGGGTTCACACATTATGCTTGCCAAATCAAGCTGGTATCTTGGGCTTTGCTTAGTGTGAGCTTAAGCACTATAATTCGTAAGTCAAGATTGATGTTTTAGTAGCAATATCATTAGCAATAGGATTTAGACTTATATATCACCCTATAGTGCTTTACAGCACTCTCTGGGAAGTTTACAATGCAGAAGCCTTATTAGCATATTGTTCCCAAAATCTGGCTCCTGGAAGGATGAGTCAACCTTGAGCCCCGTCAGGAGTTGAACTGTGGTCTGAATTTGCCTGCAATGCTGCACTTAACTATTGCGTCACCTGGGCTCATAGTACATGTGAACCTGCAAATATGACTTGCTCAACAAGCTAATCCAATCCTGGATTAAGGTAACATGTGAATCCAGCCTTTAATTGCTTATTTGGTGAATCCTACCTTCACTATTCATTGCCAGGTTGAATGTTCTTTCCTTTGATGGAGATGACATGGCAAATAAAGAAGAGGGAAATTGATCGATCTTTTGGTCTTGTTCTACCCAATCAAAACTCAAAATACAGGGGACAGAAGAAGTTTAAATCCCTGATTTGTATTTGTGTGTGTTGACTCCAATGAAATTTACAGTTAAGGAAAATAAGACCAGGCCTAAACATTGTGAGCCACCAATGTTTATTTGATGATAATCTTATTACCATTCAAGCTAATGTAACTTGGGGAGGAGATGACACTTCTGGTTTATTTTTTCCTTCGGCTCTAAGAATATCCAGTGTCTGTCAAGTTCTGCTTTTTTTTTTTTTAAAAAAAAGGTTGCAATTAGGAGAAAGAAATATCGTGTCAAGAGTTTGCCTGTTTTTGTCATAAGAGCAAGTTAAATAAATCCTTATTTCCTTTTGGTATGTTATTGCTTATTTGTTAAAATAGGTGTCCATAGCCAGGCAGCAAGTGGAAGAGACTAAGGAGCAGCTGCAATTACCGGTAATAACAAATGGCCTATTTGAATCTCAGAATTCGGCTTCACAATCATGCTTCTTGTTTTGTGTTGGAGCTTGTGTCCCAGTATGCAACAGGATTAGGCAGGGAAGAGAGCAGCAAGAATCAGAGCAGGACAATGAGACATAAAGAGACTTAAGTCTATTCGTGTTCTCTGGAACTTAAGCATTGGTGAACTTAAGTAGGTCTCTAACCACCAATGACAAGTAAAGACATCATGAAATTTAACATCTCAGCTTTCCTTCTGGTGATCTAAATAGAGCAGCGGTTCTCAACCTTTTTCAGGCCGAGACCCCACCTGCGCCACTCCTGTGCGGCCCGACCCCGACCCGTGCATGCGCAGCGCGACGGCCTGAACCGCACATGTGCGCCGTGCACGACGACCGGAACCACGCATGCACGGCACGAAGGCACGAATCGCGCATGCGCAGCGCGATGGGCCAAATTGCGCATGCGTGGCGCAACGGGCTGAACCGCGCATGCGTGGCGCGCGCGACGACCCGAACCGCGCTTGCGCGGCGCGACGGCCCAAACCGCGCATGCACGGCGTGACAGGCCAAATTGCGCATGCACGTCGCGCGCGCAACAGCCCGAACCGCACATGTGCAGCGCGCGCGCGACGTCCAAGGGGAAACGGCGAAAAAAAAGTGGCGGACTGCGGACAGTCGTTCGACCCCAAATGGGGTCGCGACCCACAGGTTGAGAACCGCTGAAATAGAGGTAGTCCTTGACTTGCAACAGTTGATTTAGTGACTGTTTGAAGTTACAGCGGCACTGAAAGAAGTGACTTATCACTTTATGACCTTGGTGGGATCTCCATTATCACCTGATCAGAATTCAGATGCTTGGAAACTGACTCATATTTATGACAGTTATACAGTCCCGGGTTCATGTGATCACTTTTTGGGATCTCCTGGCAAGCAAAGTCAATGGGGAAGCCAGATTCAGTTAACAACCATATTAGTATCTTAACAACTGCAATGATTCACTTGACAACTGTGGCAGGAAAGGTTGTAAAACGGGGCAAAGCTCGCTTGACAAATGCCTCACTTAGCAACAGAAATTTTGGGCTCAATTGTGGTCATAAGTCAAAGGCTACCTATAACCTTGTTAGCCTCAGACTGTTCCCCCAGGATTTAAGAGGTGGGGGGGAATGAGTTCTGCTACGATTGCTGGTTTATAATTAATATAGATAGTCCTCAACCTATGACAATTGAGCCCAAAATTTCCATTGTTAAACAAGATAGTTATGTGAGTTTTGCCCCATTTTACGATCTTTCTTGCCAAAGATGTTAAGTGAATTACTATGGTTGTTAAATTAGTAATGCAATTGTTAAGTGAATCTGTCAGATTCACTTAACAACGGTATTACTAACTTAACCCTAGTGATTCGCTTACGTCTGTGACCAGAAAGGTGGTCACGTGTCCCCAGGACACTGCACTGGTGTTAATATGAGCCAGTTGCTCATATTGTAATAAATTGCCAAGAATCCAAATTCTGATCACACGATCATGACAATGCTCAATGGTCGTGACTATAAAAAACAGTCGTATGCCACTCTTTTTCAATGCCCTTGTGACTTCAAACGGTCACTAAATGAATGATTGTAAGCCAAGGGCTACCTGTAGTTTATCTTTGAGCATTGGGGTGGAGGTGGTATTATGTTTGGGCGGGGAGGGCTTGTTCGTTTTGAAATCTTGCAAGCCACCCAGAGTCCCTTGCATGAAAGGGACAGCTGTGATGGAATGTAGTCTGGATTCCCAAGAGGGAGGGGTACATTCCAGAGGACCAAGAGAAAATTCAGTTCAGATAGTTTGTGTGAGAGACAGAGGGTGAAGACAGGCCCTCCCTAATGGTTCTCAGAGTACATGTTTTATGGAGGTTGTAGTTTGCTTCAGTTTGGCAAGATTCTGTCTCTAGGTGTTGAACAATAAAGAAATCTGCTTGGAAGAATCACTGTATGTCTTTCTTGGATTTTCTTGAGCCTGGCAGGAGGTTATATAAATAATGTAGCATTTATTTGTATTATTTTATTTATAAGTATAACTCACATTACTATTTAGTCTCTTTATCCCAGACTTCTTTCCACTTCCTTTTGGTAGATTTTTATGTCACTTTTACTACTTTATAAATAACTCAAGGTGACAAATCCAGCCATGATATAAAAAAAGATGCTGAGACTCTAGAAAGAGTGCAGAGAAAAGAAACAAAGTTGATTAGGGGACTGGAGGCTAAAACATATGAAGAACGGTTGCAGGAATTGGGCATGTCTAGATTAATGAAAAGAAGGACTAGCAATGTTCCAGCTGAGGAGCTGCCACAAAGAAGAGGGGGGTCAACCTATTCCCTAAAGCACCTTAAGGCAGGACAAAAAGCAATGGATGGAAACTAATCAAGGACAGAAGCAACCTAGAACTAAGGAGAAATTTCCCGATGCTGAAAACAATCAGTGGAACGACTTGCCTCTAGAAGTTGTGGGTGCTCCATCACTAGAGGTTGTTAAGAAGAGATTGGACAGCCATTTGTTTGAAATGATACTGGGTTTCCTGCTTGAGCAGGGGGTTGGACTAGAAGACCTTCAACCCTGTTATTTTATTCTATTAAATATAAATAATACTCTTTACTCTTGCTGTTTTCCCCATAACATGTTGTGTCTCTTACATTCTTGCATCTTCCCCCACCATCATCTCCGTTCCAGTCTATTGGATGGAGATCTGGGCTACATTCATGCAACATGGATCCTGAATTAACTCATTTTCTGACTTCGGAAAAGACCCTCAGTCATAAACACACCAAACCAGTTCAGTTCACACCAGAGGCTAAGCTACACCTAAACCAGGGGTGTCAAACTGCCAGCCTGCGGTTCGGATGCATCATAGTGAAACCGCATCCACCCCATTGCCGGCAATGCTAAAAAAAGTCACGATACGTCGCAACACGTCATGTGACGTTACGAGTTTGACACCCCGACCTAAACCAAATCTAGATTAACTCTATTCAATAGCACGTGTTGCAAATGCAGCCGGAAAATCTGGCAAAACCCTCGTAAATTTGGCAGTCAGATTGACCACGGAGCACTGCAAAAGCCTGTACATGTGGGCCAGTTGCCAAGTGCCCAAACTGTGATCATGTGACTACAGGGGATGTGACGTTGGAACTTCAAAGCCAAGTCATAAGTCCCTTTTCGAGGGTCTGTTGTAACTTCAAATGGGCTCTGAGTGTAAGTTGAACAACTGTTGTGAAGAATTCATATAGCTCAGGATCGAATAATGCAATTCTTGATGTTCTTTGAAGTAATAATAATAATAATAATTAATAATAATAATAATAAAGTTGGAAGGGAGAATAGCAGAATAACAGAGTTGGAAGGTCATCTAGTCCAACCCCCTGCTCAGGCAGGAAACCCTATACCATTTCGGACAAATGGCTGTCCAGTCTCTTCTTAAAAACTTCCAGTGTTGGAGCATTCACCGCTTATGGAGGCAGGTTGTTCCACTGGTTAATTGTTCTAACTGTCAGTAAGTTTCTCCTTAGTTCTAGGTTGCTTCTCTCCTTGATTAGTTTCCACCCGCTGCTTCTTGTCCTGCCTCCAGGTGCTTTGGAGAATAGCTTGACTCCCTCTTCTTTGTGGCAGCTCCTGAGATATTGGAACACTGCTATCATGTCCCCCCTCGTCCTTCTCTTCATTAAACTAGACATACCCAATTCCAGCAGCTGTTCCTTACATGCTTTAGCCTCCAGTCCCCTAATCATCTTTGTTGCTCTTCTCTGCACTCTTCCTAGAGTCTCAACATCTTTTTTACATCGTGGTGACCAAAACTGAATGCAATATTCCAAGTGTGGCCTTACCAAGGCATTGTAAAGTGGTATTAACACTTCACGTGATCTTGGATTGTCTTCCTGCAGACACTTCATCTACCAGGCTAAGTAACATCATCGGTGCCAGGGCGAGCGAAGTTTGCTTGCTGTCTACATGTGGTGGTTTATCCTGCCACTCTTAGCTGCTTCTTCTTTAAGAGTTCTTTGATTACTGTATTGTTTCGTCCCAGGTTGTTTATTTAGCACTGTTTCCAGCTAATCTGGGTGTTTCCAATGGCTGGTGACAACCAAGCTCAGAACACCATGAACCCACCAGCTGTTTCTTGATAAGCTACTTCAGATACCCAGCCTAACCACACTTACTGTCAGGGAAGATTTATGGCTCCAGAAGGCAAATCAATTTGAAAAAAATAAATCATGATTCTTTTTTGAGGGCATTGTGATGAAAGAAACCTTGGAAACTTAATGCTCTTTTGCAAGGGACCTTTATCCATATTTACACAACTAGGTTTTGCTTCCCCAAAGATAACTCTTGCCTCTGTAAGCAAAGGCCTAGTCTTGCCGTCAGCTCAAGGGAGCTTTCTGAACCTATCTGGCTGACCAGTTTTCTAAACCACAGTTTCTTCTCTTTACCCATTTATTTCGTTCACACAAAAATGGGCACTCCGTACAGCTACCTAGTTGGTTGATGGAGGTGTAAGAAAAAGGCAGCTTAGATACAAGCACCTTCAGTTTCCTGCTAGAAGCAGGCATTTAATTATAACTCGCCTAATTGCTTACCTGAAGGATATGCACAGAGTGATTAATAAAATCTTTGCAGTGTTACTCTGTGCAGGATATGCACCAAGTAATTAATAAAACCTTTGCACTATTATTCTGCACACATCCCAGATCCTGGTTACCCTTTTGCAAAAAGAGGATTTTTTTAATTATTATTATTCTCTCCTTTCTTTTAGAGATCCAGGGCAGAGCTTTTCAGATTTCTGGAGCAATTCACCCACCCTAATTACACAAAGCTGGGAGACTTTGGACTACGCCCTGCCAGACTCAGCTGGAGAAGAAATCCTCGCTCTTTACGAGTTATCCCAGCAGTGAGAAAACGCGCGTCCTCTCCCCCCCTCCGTCTCTCTTTAATGCCTTTGACGTCAGAGCCGCGAAACCATAGCAACTGTCCATCACGTTGGACGAGCACACGAGGGAAGTGGGAGAAAGAAGGGATCTAGTTCAAGCGAGGCTCCGGGGCGCTCGAAAGGCACAATGGACGCATTTGTGTTGTGACATTCACCGAGCCAGAAGCCTTGCAAAACGCGCGGCCGAAAGGAGGCACGGACGGCGCCGGGGAGAAATCGCAAGTAGCGTGTTTGTGTGCGCGGAGCTCTCGATCGTGAGAAAGAGGCGCGCGGCACTTCTTAAAAGGAACCCTTCCCGAGCCGTTGCCGATTCCGGGTCGGCGTCGCTCCATTTGCAAGCCAGGGGCCTTCTTCTCCTCGCCCCGGGAAAAATCCACCCGCGTTGCAGCCAGAGCCAAAAAAAAAAAAAAGAAAAGAAAAGACAAAAAAGCGGGAGGAAAAAAAAAAAGGTGGGGATCCAGGGCCGGTTGGCCCCCTTTTCCTTCTTCGCAGCACGTCGCCCAAAGTCTGCCTACGGCCATTTTTTTATTTTTATTTTTTAAAAAAATCTTAAGATTTTTTTTTTTTCCTGGTGGGAAACCCCCCAGATCCCTGATCTGTTCGCGTCTTGACCGCGCGATTGTTTCAGGCTGCCTGCGCGAAGCTGGGCGGAGGCGTGCAGCCAGCCAAGCGGCTTGCGGGGCGCTTTTGGGGTGGGGGGGGTGGAGTGGGGTAGGGTGGGGGCGCCCCGATCGCCGCGTCCCTCCCGCCTCGCCCGGACTTTCTCCGCAGCCGGCGGCGTTTCGCGGAAATCCCAGGGGCGGATCGGAGAGGACGGGGAGGGGGGGGAGGCGTGGCGACGGCTCTCTGCCGCAAGGGAGGGTTGACCCGCTCCTCCCTCCAGCGGGGCACCTGTCTCAAATTGCGGTGTGGGGGTCCCGGGACCAGCCGATTTGCGGGTTCCCAGGTTTTGAATTGTACCAGGAGGAGGAGAAGGCAGATCCCCTCGCTTGATAAGTTCCCACTACAAGTGGTTGCGATCTCCCAGGTCAGAAATCGCCCAGGTTTCAGACGTTGAGGTCCTGCCTCCCCCCCCTTTATTTATTTATTTATTTATTATTAATTAATTAATTAATTATTCGATGCTCGCCTAATTTCTCTGCAACGTGTACGGCGTGTCTTGAACATGCTTGTTCGATGCACAGCACTGCTTTCCGTCCGTTTGGGGGGCATTCCGGGATCAAGGTGGTAATCTGGGAAAGGCTCACTCAGTGCTGGATCGGAGAACGAGGAGAATCCAGCAAACAGGTGCCTGCCTGCAAGTTGGGGCGGCGTAGCGCACAAAAAATCAGGGCGGGACGTTGTCCGCATTCACCACGTTCTGGAATTCTCTCCCTTCCCAAATGTAAAATCTTTTTCTCTCTTTCTCAAAACGGAGAATTTAAGCTAATAGTTTCTGGGCCATCTATTATTGGTTGTATTGCAGGTGGCTCTTAGGCTAGCTGTAGAATGGATCCGGTGGGTGGGCTGCGAACGTTTTGTGGCAATCGGACCTATTAAAATGAAATGACAATACGGTAATTTGCAAGCCCTGTTTGTGGCACTTTTGACACTAGTTCTCCCAATATTTTGAGTTTGCATTCTGTCATTTTTGGTATTAGAGTGATTTAAAAGGTGTTCACTGGTTCGCTACCTGGAAGGAGAATCTTGTTACCATCCATGAACATTAGACTCCAAACTCTTGTACTCTTAATATCTATTTTTATTTGTTTATCCCCCTGTTTTAGGACTTCGTTCAGGTGTGAAAATTATTGCAAATACAATTTGCATCAGCTGTGTATTGGCTTCTAAAGAAGGCAATTCATTTTGCATATGGATGGCTTTGTTGCCCACAGATGGATAAGCAAATAGTCCCAACCCAACAGTCCTGTTTTCCAAAATGCTGAGATGTTTGCAGACAATATGGTGCCATTCTCACCACTTCTGGCAGAAATGATGCAGCAAAAGGCGCTGTGCAGTATAGTCTATCAAGTTACTCCTAGCGTGAGAGCAGCCATTTCTACCATATTGGTTCCAGAGAATATGGAGTTTATTAAGTCTTAATTGAAGCTTTGCTAGTAAAAGGATTAGTCTTCCTCGTAGCATACAGTGTAATGATAGAAGAAAAGCAAGGAAATGTTAACGGATCAAGGCCTTCCCAGGTAATTCTTGTTTTATGCAAGAAGCAGGTAGTGGTTGGGGACCCTCAAAGCATATTTCAGGGAGTTTCAGGAAATAGCATTTACCGGTATTTACCTTGCTTAATTTATTTCAAAACAGTACCCTTATATGAACCAATTCACCTTATCTATAAAGTTGTCAATCCTTCTTTGTTAAATATGGATCCTGATCGTTTATCAGTTTTCCCATTTTTCTTCTTCTTAGAAAACAGTCATATAAAAGATCTATGATGCATTTTGGATGTTGCAACTGATTTTGATGCATCAAGACCAAACCTCTTATAAGATTGAACAGAATACGTTTAGCTCTATGGTGGTTTTTTTTTTGAAGCATTCGACTGTAGCATGTAGACAAATTTAAAACATTTTCTGCCATATTTCATGGAGCGATACAGTGGACATAAAAAGACTACACACGCATTAAAATGTCAGGTTTTCGAGATGTGAAAAAAAAATCAGACCAAGATAAATAACTTCAGGATTTTTTCCCACCATAAGTTAAACAGTTCAATGGAAAAAAACTGAAATCTTTTATGGGGAAAATAACAGTAAAAATGTACAATAATGTAGTTGCATGTGTGCAAACCCTCTTATAAATAAGGCTGTGGCCGTGTTCAGAATTAACCAATCACATTCAAACTGATGTTAAATAGTACATACCTGCCATCAGTTAAAATGACTGATCACACCCATATAAAGTTCAGCTGTGGAAGTAGGAATTTTTGGATATTCATTCAGTTGCCTCTTACAACAGAAGCCATGTAAGCAGAGCTTACAAAGTATCAAAGGGATCTCATTATTTGAAGGTATCAGAAGAAGGATACTAAAAGAACTACAAGCCATTAGATATAGAGTAGAATGGAATTTAGAATAGAATAGAATAAAGCTGGAAGGGACCTTGAAGGTCTTCTTGTCCAGCCTCCCGCTTAAGCAGGAGAACCTACACCAGTGATGGCGAACCTTTTAGAGACTGAGTGCCCAAAAACTGGCCCTGCCCCCGCTCCACCCCCTGCCCCGCCCCCACCCCGCCTCCCCGCAGGGCCACTCATTGCCTCCAGGGCCTGCTGCAGATTGCCCAAGCAGCCCAGCAGCGCCATGGTGGCCACGCCCTCTGCCTGCGCCCCACAGCATCAACTGTGCATGATGCGGCATGAGGCCAGATTCTTGTCTATGCTGCCTGGCTGCCATGTTCTTGGCTGCGCTGCTCCACATGGGCCACGCTCGGGGGTGACTCTCCTCCAGGGGGGCTATGGTGAGGAGGGGGTCACGGGGGAGGCGACGCTGGGGCAATGGCACGTGTGCCCACAGAGAGGGCTCCGAGTGCTGCCTCCGGCACGCGTGCCATAGGTTCGCCACCACTGACCTACACCATCTCACAGGTGATTGTCCAGTCTCTTAATATGGTGAAGACAGTCACCAACAAGTGAAGAAAATATGGCACAACAATTTTTGGAACTGCATATCCTTTCTTACTTAATGAAGAAACAAGAACACTGGTCCAAGAAACTGCCAAGAGGCCTATAGCAACATTAAAGGAGCTGCAGGAAGTTCTGGCAAGTACTGGTTGTATACTACATACGACAACAATCTCCTGTATTCTTCATATGTCTGGGCTGTGAGGTAGGGTAGCAAGATAGAAGCCTTTTCTTATGAAGAAAAACATCCAAGCCCGCCTATGTTTTGCAAAAGCCTATATCAGATCTGACAAAAGCATGTGGGGAAATGTGCTAGATGAGACCAAAGTTGAACTTTTTGGCCATAATTCAAAAAAGGACATTTGGTGCAAAAACAACACTGTGCATCACCAAACGTACACCATATCCACAGTGAAACGTGGTGTCAGCATTATGCTTTGGGGCTGCTTTTCAGCTGGAATCGGTATTTTAGTCAAGGTGGAGAGAATTATGAACCGTTCCAAATATCAGTCAAAACCTTCAGGCCTCTGCTAAAATACTGCAGATGATGAGGAATTTTACCTTTCAACATGACAGTGACCCAAAGCATACCTACAAAGCATCAAAAGAACGGCTTCACCAGAAGAAGATCAAAAGTTATGGAATGGCCCAGCCAGAGCCCAGACTTGAATCCAATTGGAAATGTGTGGGGTGAACTGAAGAGGGCTGTGCACAGGAGATGCCTTGGCAATCTGACAGACTGGGAGCGCTTTTGCAAGGAAGAAGTGAACAAAGATTCCCACGGCAAGATGTGCATTGCTGATAAGACTCCTATCCCAAAAGACTGTAGGCCAGGCATGTCAAACTCACGACATCTCAGGACTTTTTCCCCAATGCTGGCAATGGGGTGGGCGCAGTTTCAGCATGAGGCATCTGGCCCACAGGCCGGCAGTTTGACATGCATGTCATAAAATCAAAAGATGCTTCAACAAAGTATTAGTTTAAGGGTGTGTACACATAGAATCATGTTATTGTATGTTTTTGTTATTTCCCCCCTAAAAGGGTTCAGGTTTTTGTTTCAACTGAATTGTTCAACTTATATTTTATATTAAAGGTGGAAATTCTGAAGTGATTTATCTTGGTCTGACTTTTTTGCATCTCAAAAAGTAGGCATTTTAACAGGGGTGTGTGGATTTCTTATATCCACTTATATATATGTGTGTGTGTGTGTGTGTGTGTGTGTGTGTGTCAAGTGGTTATTTTTTAGATTGCACCCTGTAAACCCAAATATGGGAGGAAGAAATCATTCTTTCCTTTGCTTGTTTCAGCTCAACCCAGAGCCATCTGCAAGCACAAATATATATATGTTTTTAAAATTGTTAACAAAGAAATAAGGGAGTTCTGAGATAGCTATTTCGAGTTATTTAACTCTCTTCAGTCAGAACTCACCCTTTCGAATCCCAGAAAGGGTGAGTTATGGCACTGTACCTACATCCTCCTCTTTATCATGAAAATAGTTTTCCTGAAATGGGTAAGGCTTAGTTTATGTACCTGGCACTCATAAAAAATCATACTTTTATGAGTTTGGTGGAGAAGTGCACCTATACACAAATGCTTCCCTAAGACTTCAGTTTTAAGCCATAGCAATAAATGGGCCTTGCATCCAAGTAAACGTGCAAAATTGTACAGCAGCTGATTAAAAACACTTATTCCCTTTGTGGTTGATTATGCCTGCCTTCTGATGGACCAATGAGCGCTCTGCCTAAATCAAACATTTGCACACTCTTAATCTCTATTAACACGTTCCACCATGCATAGGGCAACGAGTGGCAGGCAAAGTTTGGCTGGTTCTCTCAGTTCTGTTCTTGACATTGGGCACGGTGCCACACTCTATGCCAACACACTAAATACAGGTCTCCAGAGAAAGGCTTCATATGCACAACTCTAGGCTTAATTTCATTCCACATGATGAAGTCGGATTTTATCAGGTTACCAACTGCCCCCCAAATATATGCATAATGCTGTACAGTATGGGTGTAAATAAACCATTTGTCACGATTTTGTTAAATATTATTTGAAGGTGTATTCTGCAGTAAAACATACACCATCTAATACAGGGGTTCTCAACCTTGGCCACTTTAAGACTTGTGGACTTCAACTCCCAGAATTCCTCAGCCAGCAAAGCTGGCTGAGGAATTCTGGGAGTTGAAGTCCACAAGTCTTAAAGTGGCCAAGGTTGAGAACCCCTGATCTAATATGACCTTATGAACTTTCCCAGAAGTCCAATTTTAATCCAGCAAGACTCCCAGATAATGTAACCATGTAACTTACTCTACTCACAAATAAAATTCCTATTTAACTTTAGTGGGTTAGATCAGAGGTCTCTAAACATGGCAACTTTTAAGACTTGTGGACTTCAACTCCCAGAATTCCTCAGTCAGCCATACTGGCTAGGGAATTCTGGGAATTGAAGTCCAAAGTCTTAAAAGTCACCAAGTTTGGAGATACACCTGGTTAGATTCCTAAGGAGGACATCATACTTTTACCCTCTTTCAGTAGAAAGAGACAGGACTAAGAATCAAGCTATATACATCTATTAAATAATACACAATTTTATTAATTCTCGTATCAGCTTGAATCTGCTTCTCTGTAGTTTTGTTCTATTTAGTTTTGCCAAAATGGATACAAAGAACAAGTCCAGATCTTCCTTAACAAAAGTCTTTTAGATGTCTAAAAACTTAAGACCACTACATCTCTCTCTTCAGTTGTCTTCTGCAATTAAAAAAAAAAAACTATTTCTCATTCGACTTTCCCAGATAGCCCTCCTCCAAACTTTTCCCAGTTTATTGATGTCTGTTTTAGGCTGCAATGCCCCAAATTTGGCTCAGTATCCCAAAGCGGGTCCTGATCATGGCAGATTAGAATGAAATGTTTATTTCCCATGATCTGGATTCTGTGCTTTTTATTAACATATCTCAAAATCGCATTTGCCTTTTTAGCAGTTGCATCACACTCCAGTCTCCTTTTCACATGTCCTGGTGCCAAACCAAATCTCTCCCGTTCTGTATTTGTGCTTTTCGTTGTTTTTTGCCTTTCTCAGATGCAGGACTTTGAACCTTCTATCTTCCTATGCATTAGCCACTACTCCCACTTATGTCATCTCTGCCAATTTTGTGATATCACCTGACTCCCTTTATCCAGGTCAGTGATAAAACTGCACCGGCCAAGAACAGTGCTCTGCACATAATAGAGCTCATTTTCATCCAGCAATGAATCTACTTAATAGCAGCTATGTCATCTATCCTAGCCAATATTCTACCACTTTATTAATGAGGGTGCCCTTAGGAGAGGCTTTGCCAAATGCTTTGCTGAAGTTAAGATCTCCTGCATCTATAGAATTCCATCAATCTATTAAGCTACAGGTAGTTCTCAAGGTACAAGAAATCATTTAGTGACTGTTTGAAATTGCAGTGGCTCTGAAAAAAGTGACTTGTGAACATTTTTCACACGTACAATTGCAGCGTGCCCATGGTCACATGATCAAAATTCAGATGCTTGGCCACTGAGTCATATTTATGACAGCCGCAGTGTCCCGGAGACATATGATCACCTTTTGCGACCTTCTGATAAGCAAAGTCAATGGGGAAGTTCGATTCACTTAACAACTGTGTTACTAACTTAACAATTGCAGGGATTTGCTTAACCACTGTGGCAAGAAAGGTTGTAAAACGGGCAAAATTCACTTAGCAACTGCCTTGCTTAGCAATAGAAATTTGGGGCTCAGTTGTGGTCATAAGTCGAGGACTATTTATATTACCTGTCAAAATAGTAAATGATTTGTTTGCAGTAAGCCCATATTCTTAATAATTGTTGGAAGCCTAAGCCAGTGCTCACTAACATGTTTAATAATCAGGGAACCAGAATAGATACTAGAATAAATGTCTTTCCCTGTTCTCCTTCGCTTTTATGAAGGGACATTCCCATATCTTTCTATCTTTGCAATATGTCTAAACTTCATTTTGTTCAAACTTTCTCACCATTTTCTTTTTGAAGACCTTATTGGCTCTATCCAACGATGACTGTTTTTTCTTTTCCTTCTAATGTCTTCCTTTATATAATTGTTTTGCAATTCAATCCTCAGCAAACCACTTCAATATATTTTTTTATTATTAATCAGCCTCCATTCATCTGTGACCCCATCTCTTCTTTTACACTTTTTACACACCTTTATATAGCCACTATATTTTGCATATGAGAAATTGAATTATTTTAAAAGATAGGCTGCTTTGCTTTTTCTAGCAAATGAGTTAAAAAAAGCATTTCTTTTTCTCATGTAGGAAAGGAAATAGCAAAGTTTACATAATTACAATTTAATATATAAATTTGTTTCGTTAATCACGGTAAGACCTTTTATACTGATTTAAATGTTTCGACTAACCATGTAATGCTCCAATTCTGTGCATCTACAGAAAGCAAAGGTAGCCGTTGGGCTGAGGAAGAAGTTTTATTAGCTTGGTTAATCCATATTAAACCATGGGTTGTTTATCCATGGCTTATGGAATAAATGACAATTAGCCGTGTTTGCACAAATGCGGAACTAAAATCACATTTTGGCTTAGTCAGTGCCTCGCGTGAGATGAAAGGTTATTGCATTCCTTCTCATCGTAGCAAAATATATCTCAAGTTTGTGCTTAATCTTATTTTGCGACCCACTGGATCGGTCTCCGGGGGAGCAGTGGCATGTTCAGAGTTATTATATGGGCGTATAATGAATACAAGAAATGCATGATTAGCATTACTAATAAAGACGCCATCCGCATTAGTACCCCGACCCGGTGTAAACCGATTCAGAAACCTTTCGGACGGCAGGGAGGGAGCCCGGCTGCTGCTTAGATCCACCAGGCAGTGTGGATCGCCCAGCCCAGCCTCTTTTTCTCCACGCTTTGGCGGGGCCGGGCGGGGTTGCAGAACAGACGGGCGTCCCTTTCGGGTCTTTGTCCCGCTCAGCCCCTCTGTGGCGCGTTCCATTAGGAGCCACACGGCGGGGGGGGGGAGGAGGCGCGCCTAAAGATCGCAAACAGCGAGGCTGGGCGGTACCACCTCGCGTAGTAGTGACGAGGAACGGGAGGGGAGGAGGGAGGCGGTCATGGCGCCTTAAAAGTTGTAGCCGCGGGCGGTGTTTCCATTGGCTCTTTCGGCGGCGGGGGCGGGGACGAAGCAGTGACAGACAGGCGACCGGCCACGCCCCTCTCCTTTCCTCCTCTAGCTTCGGTTTGGCGGTGGGAGGCCTGGACTGGCCTGCTCGGATCTCGGCGCCTTCCGTCTTCCTTTCGGTGAGGTAGGCGAGGTAGGTCGGGGAGGAACGGCGGCCGTGCTCGGCCCTGGGAGGCGTGGATACGCTTCTCTTGAGGACAAGGGCCCCCTTCCTGCTCTTTTTTTCAGCCGTGGGGGGCTTGGAAAAAAAGGTGACCGGCGGCGCCCCTCTCTCTGAGGGCGGGGGCGGTGGGGAGGGGAAGAGGCACCCACGAGCCTCTCGGCAACTCCCTTGGCTCTTGGGTTGGACTACAACTCCTATCCTTCCCGGCCAGCGCTCGCCCACCCCTTCCTTATGTTGGGTGGGGATAATGGGCGGCTTTAGTTCCTAAGAGATCTAGTGGTGGGGGGGGAGGTGGGATTATAAGGGGACAAAACCCGCGTTTTAGGGGTCCCGGGGGAGGAGAAGGGAGGGGTGTGCACGTGAGAATGAGAAGCGACCTCCTCTCCCAAACGCGGGTCAACTCTGGTTCAAAGACCGAGTTGTCCCCGGATGGAGAAAAGTTCAAGCCTTTCACCCCCTCAAGCCTACCTCTCGGGGTTGTTGTGTGTCTGAGAAATGGCCGAGGGACATTTGACAAGACCTGTTGCTGTGGGAAAGGGCGGGGGGGGGGGTTAGTAATAAACGGCTGCCTCGCCTTTGCCGAGCACACAGTAGTCGACTGTTGGTCCCAAGAAGAGGCTGGCGCAGGGTTGTGGTGTGCGGGTTTGTGAAAAGCCTTAGTGGAGAGACAGTGTGAGCTGTGTATCTTTAGGTCTTGGGATACCCTCGTGGACAGAAGGAGGGAATTGGGAATTAAACTATCATCAGTGCAACACTGGTTCCCTTGTATGTTTGCACTGGTTTGTTCCTTTTGTCTGTTGTCGTGTTCCCAGAGCGTTAAAGCATCATTCATCTCTTTTTCCCAGGAAAGACACAGCCTGGTCTCTAACAAGTAAACAGTTAAAGGGGGAATTGTAAAACGTGCAATTGCTGTAATTGTTTGAAGTGTGACTGAAAGAGTATTGGAGCCTACCAGTATGGAATCAGCTTGACATGGCTTGGGTGTGTGTGAGCAATCTGGTTTGCTGTGCCATCTTGAGACTTTTTTAATAGCTGAATGCTGGATCACAACGAAGTGTGTAAGACAATGGTCTGTGTTAAGAGTAGAGGTTGACTAGGCAGAGTGGACACCTGTCTGCAGAAATACTGGCTTTGAAATGCTAGATGGTTGCCACACACTTACAATCAACTACTGTATGTGCAGTGTATGTTTTCTGACTTTACCCCATTTGTAGAAATGACTGCAATACAACGATGGTGGTAGTATGTGTGAAATTATCTTTACTGAAAAATCAAAGCATTTGTTTGAGGCTTGCGGCCAACCTTGAGGTATGCGGGGCTGGCTTGCATCTGTGAAGTTTAACCAAGATTATTGTATTTCATTAAAAGTGCCGATAACCCGTTGAATTATGTAACACAGATTTCTCATACTCTTGGATGGAAAATATTTGGAATGTTAGGTTTTAAAAAATCTTGGAAATCTGTCGTATTAAAAAAAGCCTCATATCTGGGTTACATTTGAATTACATATGAACCATCAAGTTATGGGTAATATTTTTAGGATGCTTAATTTTTCTATTTTTGAAAACAATTTTATGGCAAACAATAACAGCGATACAATCAAAAGAAAAAAATGAGAATATATGTGTGTGTTGTGTATAATAAACTAAATATTTATTAAGATTACATGGCCCTTTTCCTTTTTTAAAGTTTTGGTTTGTGTTTTGCTTTGCAGGATTTAAAGCTATACTGTAATTACTATTTTCCAATAAAAATACATGAAAAAAAAAAGAGCAACTATCTCATAACCCTAGTAATTTGGCAGTTTTTTTTATAGCTTCAACAAATTTTAATTTCAGTAATACTGTTATTACAGCTTGTTGCAAAATGCTTGCTTTTAAGAATGGGGAAGATCTGGTTAAATGTGGAAACATGTATTTGCACCATGAAATTTTGGGTCATATTGATGCTTAAAATATTGCACTCATCATTCATGTGGAGAATGACATTCTTGTCTGTTATGTGTGTTGCATCCATGCTGAGTCACAGCAGGCCATTCTGCACATAAGGGTTTTCTGAAGTTAGAATATCCTCCTAAATTGGTATAAATATTTAGTAATGCTATTCAGATTGGCTTCCTTGCTCCCAAGGGCTTCCCACCTAGAGATATCTCATTATTTCATTTATTAAAAACTTTATACTACACTTACATGTCTAATGAGTGAATGCTTTGGTACCTAATAGAATTGGAAGTAATATAAATTAAAGCAGTACTTTGATCCAAAAGAAAGGGGATAGCAACCAAGTAACAGAAATAGTACTATAGTAAATAAGAAATTGGTATGTCATAGATATTTAGGTGGTCACAGTGGCCTTTTTCTTTAAAAAAGCCTCAATACCTAAAATCCAGCAGAACAGAATGAGCATTTCCATCTTGATTATGCTGTATTCTTCCTCTAGAAAGATAGCATACTTCACTATTTCAGAGAACCTTTAGAAGCAACTATTTTTTTCCAGCTAATGTTTAGGAATAGCCTCCTTTGCAAGGCCAAAGAAAAGAGTACTTTGCAATCAAAGATGTTTTGATGAATTCAGGGAAGATACTATATTAGAGATAGAGAGTGGCATTGTGAAATCAGGAGCATAAAACCCAGCAATTCTGGCCAGGCTGACTGCAATATTCATGGTAGTTCCAAATCTAGAATTGGGTGGAGTTGTGGTTATATACCAGTAGGTAGTCCTCAATTTACAGCCATAGTTAAGCCCAAAATTTCTGTTGCTCAGTGAGACAGTTGTTGAATTTTGCCTCATTTTATTACCTTTCTTGCCATTACTGCAGTTAAGTTAGTAATACAGTTGTTAAGTGAATCTGGCTTCCCCATTGACTTTGCTTGTCACAAAAGGAAGGTCACATAATCCTGGTACACTTGAACCGTCAAAAATACCCGCCAGTTACTAATTATCTGAATTTTGATCATATGACTGTGGGAATGCTGCAATGATCATAAATATGAAGAATGGTCATAAGTCACTTTTTTTTGTAACTTTGAACTGTCAGTAAATAAATAGTTGTAAGCTGAGGACTATCTAATTATCAATTCAGGGAATACAGAAACTGAATGAGAAATAGTTTGAAATTAAAATAGGGAAAAGAGCCACATTAAAATAGGGGGTATTTTTGGTAAAGGGTGAAAGTAAAATGACTTTTCAAAAGGCAATTTTTAGTTCTCAAGAAGTTTCTTGGATCAAAAGTAAAACGTTTTCAAGGAAGAAAAACCAAAAAAGTCCAGTTGCCTTTTGAAAAGCACCTTTCCGACAACCATGACCTAGATGATTGAGAATCTCCATAGACCAGCGGTTCTCAACCTTTTTTAGGCTGCGACCCCGACCTGCGCCGCGCATGCACGGTGCGACGGCCCGCATCGCGCATGCGTGATGCTACCCCGCGCATGCGCGGTGCTGCCCCCTGCGCCGGCCGAGGGAAAAAGGGGGAAAAATGGCAGACTGTTGTTTGGCGACCCCCGTGAAATGGTCGTTCGACCCCAAATGGGGTCGCGACCCACAGGTTGAGAACCGCTGCCATAGACAATATGACTTCAAGCTAATACTTGCATATATAAATGATAGGATGACAGTATTACATTGTGTCAGACTAATTTTTACATTCAGGGGTTCAACGCATATGGTGCATGGTGCCCTATGCTTACAAATATTGGGGGTGGGTGGGTGGGTGGAGGGTCCTATAGTTCATGAGGCTGGAACAACAGCCTTCTCCCCCTTTAGAACTGGTGTGCTTTTAAGCTTTTCTAAAAGGTATTGTTTGACCTAATATTTGATTTCAGTTTGGGACAGTAGCCTTTTTTAATAGGCTTTTTTAGACAGTTAATTGCACTACAGCTGTACAATTAATGATCTGTTTTGTGGGGGAGGGCTGCATAAAGTCCAGACATTTTCCTTCAGAGAAGCATTTCAGTTTCAGGAGATTTGTTGTTCCTCTTCTCCCTTTTGCCCATTTTTCCGCCACTATATTTAATACAGTTTGAGGTTTAGAACAAGGCTATGTAACTGTCACAGGCACTATTCAATAGATCAATGCCCCCCCACCTTTTGGGGGCTGGTTCCATGGAGAGAGGTTTTTCCACAGACCAGAGGTGGTGTGGTTTCATATGTTGCCTGCATCTCACAATGGGCTTTGCTTGTTCGCACAGCCCGGTTTCTGGCATGCTGTGGCCCATTGCTGGTCCATGGACTGGGGGTTGAGGACCCCTGGAATAGATCGTTTCTGCAGTTAAAATACAGCATTTTTCATATATGTAGCCAAAAAAATCATATTTTGTTTTTAAAAATATGTATTGAAGTTGGTAAAACAGGGCTTTTCAACCTTTTCACCCATTGTACCACTTTTTTTTTTATTATAAAAATTCTTTTATTAAAACAATTAACATTGAACATAAAAACATATTGTGCAGCAATCATCATGACACCTGGTATACAATACTAAGTATTAGTCTTTGATAACGTCTGGGTTAGTAAGCCTTTTTCCCCCACTCCTCGTGTCTAGCCTCAACTATACTCCTGTTACATTTTATTTTGATTGGTGATTCCCCTATCCGTTTCAATATTAATGTGATCAACATTAAGCATAAGATCCTATTGCTAAGCAATCATCCTAGAACATAGCATACAACATTAGGTATTAATCTTTGTAAACATCTGTTTTAGTAAACATTCTTCCCTCCTCCCTTACATCTTCAAGTATACTCCGAGTACATTTTGTTTGATTGGTGTTTCTCCTATATATGGTCTATCTACTGTATCTAGTCTATCGCATATTGTGCGTTTGCGCTTCTGAGTTGACTTCATCCCATTACTAGTGCAATCTTTTATGGTCCCCAACCCGAGATCCTGAGGTAAAAGTTTCATATCCTGAGGTAGAGATTCAGTCTACTTTAACAATATTAAAGCAAACAACGTTAGTCATAGGGTTATGTTAAGAGGCATTGGTTATAGAACATATACATTCAACGTTGGGTGTTAGTTTTTGTAAACATCTGATTTGTTAGCCCTTCATCCCTCCTCCCATCGATCCTTAGCTGAACGCCAGCTGCATTCTGTTTGATTGGTGTCTCTCCTGGATATAGTCTAACCACTGTAAAAATATGGAACGCTTCACGAATTTGCGTGTCATCCTTGCGCAGGGGCCATGCTAATCTTCTCTGTATCGTTCCAATTTTAGTATATGTGCTGCCGAAGCGAGCACACCCATTGTACCACTTTTAGGATGACCCCCCAAAAAGAAAAAAGTGATGAAGTACAGGTAGTCCTCGACTTAGAACAGTTTGCTTAGTGACTGTTTGAAGTTACAATGGCACTGAAAAAGTGCCCCCCAAGCCACAGCCGAGCAAGACACCTGCCTGCCCACCCAGCGGTGCTCTTCCTCCTGTCTGAGATTTTCATTGTTGTGAGCATTTCTGTTGAGGATTGGCAGCGGGGGTGGGGTGGGGGGTGTTTGGTTTTTATTCCTCCCGTCTGCTGGGTGGTTGCAGCAGGTTTTGTCACGTCACATGATCCTGGGACACTGCGACCGTCATAAATATGAATCAGTTGCCAAGCATCTGAATGTAAATCACAAGACCCTGGAGATGCTGCAACATTCCAGCTGATCGGCGCTTCTTCTGGGCTCAGAAGTGGCAGGATCAACACCGAGTTCCTGGCGCTTCTGCTCAGCCCTGACAGCCCTGCAGCTCCAGCCATCTCTCGCTCAGGCTTGTGCGGTGCTGCCACCGGTTCAGCTCATTCCCCTCCCCCACTACCATTTTTCTAGGATGGTCGCGTACCACCTGCCGGGTGCCAATGTACCACGGGTGGTACCTGTACCACTGGTTGAAAAGTCTTGTGCTAAAACATACAAAAAGACACACACATACATCCTTTTTGAAGAGGCCTTTCCCTCATTCCAGTAATTTTAGACAACTATAATCCATTCTGCAACCTTTATATTTCAAGGGAAGGTTGTTGAGAAAGTGATGGGAGTAATAAATGCAGAGCCTCTTTGTAAAATAGTTTGGATGCCAGATAGTCTGAATTCAAATCTGACATGGGACCAAAGCATTGGTCAAGTCTGGTTGATGGGGATCTGGATGGGGGCATTAATTGTACCCCTTCTGGTCTGTTCAGATCTCTTGTTAACTTTCAGCCATACCAACCATATGCTACTGAATTGGCTGCAGGTAGGGAGTAGAGTGGCATTAATTGTATAGTATACTATTTCCCCTCCTTCCTAAGTGGGCAGTCCCAGGCAGTGGAGGCAGAAAGGTCAACCTGGCAATTGCTTGCTCTGTATTGAGTACCACAGGTTTTAGTCTCTGACAGTCCTGAAGTTTAACATTTATAGTAAGTGAAAGGGAAGTCATTCAGTTTGGAATGCGGTGTCAGCAGTATGCTCATCTCTACCTGGTCTTCGCTGGAGATGTTGTGGTGGTCTTGTCTCAGCATCTGGAGCCTAGGAGAATTGGGTGGGAAGAAAGAAACCGAAGTAGAATTCCTGCGAAATATGCAGGTGCTTTTGTGGAGAAACTCATTTAGCTCCTTATTGGCTTTGTGGGCTTCAGACAGGGTAGCATTCCCACTTGGAGGAAGACTTGCAATTATTGCTGGATAGGTAGGTAGACACTGGGTTGGTGTTGTCCCAGGGCTGATGTACCAGTGACAACAGTTCCTGTGCCCTTATTACTTTAGGATATACGATTGAAATACCCTTTAGATAGGGTTGCTTTTGAAGACTGCTCTGAAGCTAGCAATTTATTTATTAAGCTAATTTATATAGCATTCCAACGAACACATAGGTGACTCTGTGTTAATCTTACACCATTTAAAAAAAGACACCTTGTAATAAAACCCATAAAAAACCTCCATCCTCCTCCCCCCCCCAGCAACAACACAAATGAGTCACTTGATCGGCTCTAGCTTCATTAGTACAAAATGTAGCAGCCCATTTATTGAGAATGAAACCTGCTATGGTCTTATAACTCTGGTCTTGTAGACTGTGCATTGGTTGTTATAGACTTGTAATTACAATTGAAAATGCTGGCTGTTATTGGCATAGCCCTTAATAGTTTGGCACCTAGGTACCTAACAGAAGTTCCTGTTCAAATAAAACTGATCCATCTAGTGCAGTGTTTCTCAACCTTGGCAAATTCAAGACTTGTGGACTTCAACTCCCAGAATTCCTCAGCCAGCTTTGCTGGCTGAGGAATTCTGGGAGTTGAAGTCCACATGCCTTAAAATTGTCAAGGTTGAGAACCCCTGATCTAGTGTGTGTGTCCTGAATTGGAATATTGAGTCCCCCTATCTAAGATCCAGCAGAGGAGGGAGAAACTTTTATTATTTAATTAGTAGAGTGGCCAAATCAAAGCCTGGATCTAATTCCTATTTGTATGCTGTGAGGAGATTTGGAATGGGTGGTGCTTGCAAGAAAGCCTTTAAATATCACTTAGCAAAAAAGTCTGCTTGGAGAAGAATGAAAAAAATTCTTCCCAGTCTATGTCAGAGACTGGTAGACAGTTAATAAGAAATGTCTATTTCAGGTACTTTCTCCCGATGGGGACAATATCTATAACTATTAAAGCTGAGGGTGTACTTGCTTTTACCACAGAAGGAAATGACATATCTGTTAATTTTTTTGTTAAATAAATGATTGCAAAATTAAATTTTCATAGAGTTTTTTTATTCAGTTGCTTCACCTTTATATGCTATCTGAATGAAGATAAAATATTGATATACCCACATGTGCTGAGAATTTTTTTTTTACATGTAAAAGCATTGCTTGCTTTTCCACATAAATGTATGTGGAAGAGTTCCTGTTTAAAACTGCCTTTTTCAGACCCTTGTAGGGGAATGAGTGAACAATTTTGAAGTAATAGCTTAAATGTTAGAAATAAATAAAAATACTGTTTGAAAACATGTTCAGATTTGTTTGATTTGGGAAAATGTTTGTGTTACATGGAGGGTCATTCTCACTCAGTTGACTTCTTAGCTTCCTGGTGTTACTATACAAAGCATCTTACTGGGCCTGCTGTGTCCAGGCGAACACCCATCGTGCCGTTTTGTTACAGACAGGATATTACAAAACAAATTATCTGTTCATAAGAGTCTCTATTAGATATTATGTATGAAAATTCTTTAATGTCCGTTGCAATCATAGTTCATCTGAAAGATTTATGTACAGCTGTTCTACTGTGACTACCTGCCAATCTTGTTAGGATACAGTAGGGTTTTATTTATTTATTATGCGTAAAATTATGCTTAAAATCCTACAAGCTAGACTCCAGCAGTATGTGGATCGAGAACTACCAGAAGTACAGGCAGGATTTCGAAGAGGCAGAGGAACTAGAGATCAAATTGCCAACATACGCTGGATCATGGAGAAAGCTAGGGAGTTCCAGAAAAACATCTACTTCTGCTTCATTGACTGTGCTAAAGCCTTTGATTGCATGGATCACAACAAATTGTGGCAAGTTCTTAAAGAGATGGGAGTACCAGACCATCTTATTTGTCTCTTAAGAAACCTATATGCGGGTCAAGAAGCAACAGTGAGAACTGGACACGGAACCACTGATTGGTTCAAAATTGGGAAAGGAGTCTGGCAAGGCTGTATATTTCGCCCTGCCTATTTAACTTATATGCAGAGCACATCATGAGAAAGGCAGGGCTAGATGAATCAAAAGTTGGAATTAAGATTATCGGGAGAAATACCAACAACTTAAGATATGCAGATGATACCACTCTAATGGCAGAAAGTGAAGAGGAACTAAAGAGCCTCTTGATGCGGGTGAAGGAGAGTGCAAAAGTTGGCTTGAAACTCAACCTTAAGAAAACCAAAATCATGGCATCCGGCCCTCTCAATTCCTGGCAAATATATGGGGAAGAAATGGAGGTAGTGACAGATTTTATTTTCCTGGGCTCCAAGATCACCTCAGAAATCACTTCAGCCAAAAAATTAAAAGACGCTTGCTCCTAGGGAGGAAAGCTATGGCAAATCTAGACAGCATATTAAAAAGCAGAGACATCACTCTGCCAACAAAAGTGCATATAGTCAAGGCCATGGTTTTCCCAGTTGCAATGTATGGCTGTGAAAGTTGGACCATAAGAAAGGCTGAGCAACAAAGAATTGAGGCCTTTGAACTATGGTGCTGGAGAAGACTCCTGCGAGTCCCCTGGACTGTAAGACGTTCAAACTGGTCAGTCCTAGAAGAGATCAACCCCGACTGCTCTTTAGAAAGCCAGATCCTGAAGTTGAAACTCAAATACTTTGGCCACCTAATGAGAAGGAAGGACTCACTGGAGAAGGGCCTGACGCTGGGAAAGATGGAGGGCAATAGAAGAAGGGAGGACGACAGAGAATGAGGTGGCTGGATGGAGTCACTGAAGCAGTAGGTGTGAACTGAAATGGACTCCAGAAGATGGTAGAGGACAGGAAGACCTGGAGGAACGTTGTCCATGAGGTCGCGATGGGTCGGACACGACTTCGCAATTAACAACAACAACAAAGGGTTTTATTTATCAGTGAATATGGAGTCAAAATGATTTGGAAAAAAAAAGAAATCAAGACTCAAATATTGGAATTGGTTCCCAATAAGATATTAGAAAACAAAGTAATAGCTTCTTAAATTGATACAGCATAATAACAAAGCTGGAAAAGGATTAGGTGATGCTGATTTATTTTAAAGCAGCTAAAAAAGCAGCTGAATGGCTTAAATCCATCATTATAGATCATTTTAATAATGATGCCAAGATAGTCTTTAAACATTAGGTAAGATTATGAAAATACCCAATTTATTGTAATATGTTTGTGATTTTCAGTTTAAGGTTATGGCTAAGAAACTGAAATAGTAGAAGCATGTTTCACAATTTATTTTTGCCATGAACTTGATTTTGGATGTAATGTCAGTATTTTTATCCTGAGCTTTTTAATTTCTATGTATCAACATTAATACTAAGCTTTAGTGTAATATTGCATGTAAATGATTTTAAATAGCCTGCAGTAGCAGTGGGTTCAAAGTGAAGCATTTAATTTTGGTGGGAGAATTAACTTCTTTTTCACCCATTCCGTATATAACATCATTCCCAAATTCTTACATCTGTGCATTATTTTTATACCATTCCTTACAATATCTACTGAAGATAGATACAGAATTTGAAGAAAACCACTCAAAGGTAGGAAACATTGCTTTTTTTTAATATGAAGAAAGGTGGTTTGAAGAGAATAACTAAGTTTTGATACAGCTTTATTCTAAAATTATGCAAAATAGATTGCAGATAAATTCCAGTAGGAAATACCTCCAGTCCATCTCTGTTTTGTTAAAGACTACCTAATCAATCTTTCTTTTTTAGCCTTTCCTTTTTCAAGAAATATTTGTATCTCACAAAGGACTAAAACAGTTTTAGTAGATGGAACTTTGTATTTTTTAATATGAGGGCTAACGGTGAGGTATTGTACTTGTTTCTTATTCCTAGCAAACCTCTGAAAGAATTTTGATGCAACTTAATACCTTTTCAGTACTTCAACAAAACCTGGTTTGTAGGGTGTATAGACAGTAACTTGGAATACAATACCTCAAAATTAGCAGAGCTTAGATAAAGTAACCTTCGTTGTCATTTTTACTGTGGGCACACTGGCACAGTAAAAATGAAATTTTGTTGCCTGCTCTCAAAGGTGTACACATACATAACACACATATAAACATGCTATATACATACATATGTATATACCTACACCCTTATACTTCTTCCCTTGTTTGGAGGAATTTTTAAATAATTTTGGCTGATCAAGAGTTATTACATTGAAAAGTGACAACTTAATAAAAATATTATTGTGAATTTTAAATTATGGGTAATGTTCCTGATATCTACCCCAGAGTTTAGCGAATAGAAGCATTACTTTGGTGACCAAAAGATTAAGTTGTGACTCAGGAAATAACCTGATTCAAATATCACTTTAGCTATGAAATGGGTAAATGGTCTTAGGCAAATTGCATACTATGACAATGCATGAATAATACAGGCTGCTTTAGGAATTGCTGAAATAAAGCTGGAATTCATAGAGTTGTTGAAAACTCTCTCTTAAGGCTGCAGCATATAGATTTAACAAAAAATTTTTAGTAGTGAATGCTATTGAAATACTTTAGCTCCTAGTGCTAAAGAAACATGTCAAATAATTTTGCACATATTTTATATACACACTACAGACTCTTGCATTAAATTTAAAAAGAAAGCCATAAAACAAGCATTTAAAAAGTAGTTGTAAAAAGTTTCAAAAAAGTTAACGCCCACAATTTTCTGTTTCACCTGTAGTAACTCCTTTTTTGATTCCTAGTCCAGTACAAGTAATTTACTTTGCTATATCGACAAAGTTACTTATTTAAAGAGAAAGAACCCTGATATGCTTCTGTTCACTCTTATTTCCTCATCCAATAATGTGGTAATGAGTCAACAATGTGAAGAATACAAGGGTAGATTTTTGTCCTCTACCCGTAGATAAAATATCTAACTATGGCAAAATCTGTTGAGTTTAGACTTGTGGCAAGATTCCTTATTATCTCCAGCTAGTTTGTGAGAATTCCTGAGTCATGTTGCTGTTTATATCAATAAAATTTCTCCTTGTCATGTTTTAACTATGATTCATCTTCAGTGATGGCTGAGTTTGAAATATAAACAGCATTCTTGTCTTTTGAATTCCTAATTGAGTAAATTGTGGACAAGAGAGAGTTTGGTGTAGTGGTTAAGGCAGTGTTTCTCAACCTTGACAATTTTAAGGCATGTGGACTTCAACTCCCAGAATTCCACAGCCAGCATTGCTGGCTGTGGAATTCTGGGAGTTGAAGTCCACATGCCTTAAAATTGTCAAGGTTGAGAAACACTGGGTTAAGGCGTCAGGCTAAGAAGCCAGGAGACTGAGTTCTAGTTGCACCTTAGGCACAAAACCAGCTAGGTGACGTTGGGCCAGTTATTTATTGTTTTTCATATATATAAGATTTTTGTTTTTAGATTTGCTTTTAACTTTTCTATTTCGTTATTTCTTTTAGATTGAAGGCAACTATTTTAACATCATAGGCACATTTAGAATTCTGAAGTAGTTATCTGTGGAATTGTCTAAACAAAAACTGGCAAGGCGGCATGACTATTTATAAAAATTCTGTGTCTATTCATCTTTAAAATTAAATTTAAATCTGATTTCTCTCTAAACCCATGCTACGTTTAAATTCCCTCCTAAATTTTAAATTAAATGTGTCTTTTCATTTAACTTAGTTACCTGGGAGACAGAAGTTTTGGTGGTGCGAGCTCTTCTCCATTGTTTGGGGAAATGGCTGAGATTAACACGACAGTAGCAAACTTCAGGCAGAGGAAGAAGAGAGCTGTTGTTTGCTTGGGGCAGCCATTTCCTGTTACAGTTTAGTTTAATCTTAACTTTGTACCGTGGGTATTTGATTGTATTGTTGATTATTTTATAGCATGTTAGCCACTGAGAGCCTTTTGAGTATGATGTTCCAAACTAATACATAAATGTCATTGGAGGGGGGAGAGTTTTGAAACAGTTGGGAGGGGTCACGGGAACAGGCAAGCTAGGGTGCACCGGCCAGTCAACAGCCTCGTGATTTGTTTAACAGTTGTAAAAATTGTTATAAAATCAGGTCTGGTGATGTGGGTGCGTCAACTTACAAACAAAATTCTGGTCCCAAATGCGGTCGGGGCCACATACAGGAAGCTGTTGCTGAATGACCAATTGCTTCACAACTGTTCAAAGTTATGACAATCACAAAGCAAGTGGTTTATGACCTGTAAATCACCCCCTCCCTCTGCTGTTGTAAATGGTTGTGCTGCCCTTGGATCATGTGAACACTTGCTGGTTAGGTCAGCTTTATGGACTAGCACAGCATTCTGTGATAATATGACCACGATTTGCAGTATATGGCAAATAACAATGAATGGGTTCCCTTAACAATCACAGTGCTAACTTAACAACTGCAGCATTCACTTAATGATCATAACACTTCCTTAACCACCACCATGAAAAGGGCAGAAATTTACTTCTGGTCATTTGGAGTGCCTTGAGTTACAGCCCTAACTTAACTACTTATGGCTATAATTCAGTCATAATTGGAGGACTACCTCAATTACTTTTTCTGCATGGGTCACACTTCATAAAACAGCCACTTAAGGAACTTTTCATAAAGAAAGCTGTCTTGGGTCAGATGGATTTGTTCAAGGCATTCTCTCCCTCTCTGTGGAGGTGGGGAGCTAATATTTGCAGGGGCTAGAAAGCAAGCACTGGAGACATCCAAGGTGAAGTCAGCTTGATTGAATATTTTTGTTGTAGGCTCCTAAGCTTCAGCAACACTGCTTTGAAATAAAACCAGGCTTTGGAAGCTTCAGGCGTTCAAAATAGTATCTCCAGATCCAACCTAAAAGTATGGAGAAATGTTCTGACAGTAAGAACAATTAATTAGTGGAATAATTTGCCTCCCAGGGTTGGAGAATTTTTCAGAAATAGACTGGACAACCATTTGACCAGGGTGGTATAAGGTCTCCTGCCTTGCTCCGGGGGGGGGTTAGACTAGAAGACCTTTGAGGTCCCTTCCAGCCCTTTGATTCTATCTTCTATGTTCTTGCTCTTTGTCTAACAGACACATTAGGTTTGCCAGTTTCACGTTACGTTATTTAGCCATCCCCCCTTCCCTTTATAATACAGCATTTTGTCTTCTATTTCAGCTTGAGGGAATGGCTCAATATCTGCCTGATCAGCAAGCTCGTTGAAGGCCAGGCCACAAGGAAGTTTTTGCCCTTCACGATATCCTGTGATTTCATTTCTAATGACCAGATCAGGCTTTAGAAAAAGGTTTAAAAACGAGCTTGGTTCAGAGAGATTTGAAAGATCTGTGAAGTCCTTTGGATTCACTTCTACGGAATTTCAAAGCATGTGAGGGCCTAAATCTAGCAGCAGCAGTATTGTTATTATTTTATCTCACATTTTCATATATAAACGTGCATAATAGTCCTGCCTCCTGTTTTCCTCACAACAACCCTGTGAGGTGAGTTGGCCTGAAAGAGAGTGATTCGCCCAGCTGGCTTTCATGTCTAAAAAAAGGCCTAAAACTCATGAGTCTTTTAGTTTCTAGGCCAACAGGGAGCTGTGTCTCTTTTAAGGTTGTTGCCAAGATACAAAGTTGTCCCCTAAATATGCTTTTTAGCATTAAAAGTCTTAAGTGTTAATCTCTAAAACTGGTATGTGTGTCTGTAATAAACATTTAATCTTTAAGAGCCAAGCGTTTTATTGCATACGCACCAGTTTAAGGCTTAATCCAGGCTATGTTTAAGGCTATGTTGCAAAATCTTCCATTCCTCCCCAATTTGAAAATGCAATCTTCAAACTGATAAGCAGCAGTTATTTGCTTTAAAAAAGACATTCTTTTTCATACGAATTCAGTATTTTTCCCAGAACCTACTCTTTGCATCTCTTCGGCTTTAGTGCATGTGGTAACTTGCCTTAGAAGTATTTTGCAGTGTTGTTTCAGTTGCTAGAATGATATTTTTTTCTCCTCTGACCCTTTGTAAAGATGATAGACTTCAACTTGAATTTTTGAGTTGTCTCTGTAATCGGCCACAAAGGACAGCTCTCATGGGACATGCTCCCAAATTATGAAATATTTATCTGAAGCACTTTAGCAGAATATTTAAAATATTTTAAAATTGCTGTTATACAATAATTTAAAACATGTATTTAGATCAGTGGTTCTCAACCTTTTTAATGCCGTGACCCCCAACCGGTCATAAGTCGAGGACTACCCAACCGATCGTAAGTCGAGGACTTCCCAACCGGTCGTAAGTCAAGGACTTTCCCTGCCCGGGAGCACCGCGCATGCGTGGTGCCGCCCCCTGCACCGGCCGAGGCGTAGCTGGCAAGGGGCAGTGACGGCGCAGGGTGACCACTGGCTGGGGAGGTAAGGCACCCGCCGGGCCCCACGCGCACCAGCAACTCTCCCTGCGCCCGCCAGCCTCCCACCTCCCAGACCTGGCCCTCTTTTACTTACATTTCTAGTAGTTGCTCAGCAGGGAGGGGTCAACGTTTGCAGACTGGGACTTTTGGCGGGCTCAGCAGGGCAGAGACAGCCTAGACAATTCCTATTGGCTTTTAAAAGCCAATAGAATTAGACTCTATTCAAGAGAGTCTATGCTATTGGCTTTCAAAAGCCAATAGAATAAGAGGGAGTAGCACAGCTAAGGAAAAGGGGGAAAAATGGCGGACTGCGTTGTTTGGCGACCCCCGTGAAATGGTCGTTCAACCCCAAATGGGGTCGCGACTCACAGGTTGAGAACCGCTGATTTAGATTATCATGGCCCAATATATGGAGATACAATTCCAGAAAATAATTACTTATGCTTTTACACTTTCTAAGTTCTCTATTTCAGATAGGGAAATCCACTAATTTTAAAATTTTAAATCTGAATGTTTAAACCAGTGGTTCTCAACCTTTTTCAGGTTGAGACCCCACTTGCGCCGCCCATGCGCGCCGCGACCCCGACCTGCGGTCCGCCATTTTATTTTGTTTTTTTATTTTTTTTTATTTTTTTTTCGTCGCACGCGCCGCGCGTGCGCGGATCGGCCCATCGCGATCCGCCATTTTGTTTTTTTATTATTTTGGGGGGGTTTGGTTTTTTTCATCGCACGAGTGCCGCGCATGCGCGGATCGGCCCGTTGCGCACGCGCGCGCATGCGCGCACGCACAACGGGAAAAAAACAAAAAAAAAACAAAATGGCGGATCGTGATGGCCTGATCCCCGCATGCGCGGCACGTGCATGACGGCCCGAACCACGCATGTGCAGCAAACGTGCGACGAAAAAAAAAATAAAAAAAATAAAATAAATATTAAAAAAAACCAAAATGGCGGACCGCGGTGTCCGGCGACCCCGCGAAACGGTCGTTCGACCCCAACTGGGGTCACGACCCATAGGTTGAGAACCGCTGGTTTAAACCTTATATTTTATCTACCGTTTCTTGAATAAGGCTTCTTATGATAAATTCAAGATTTATCCAAAGTAAAAGTCCTCCAAATGTGTCTCCTTCCAAAGAGGTTTGAATGATTTGGGAACCAGAATTTTGAATATGCAAGAAATGAATACCTCTTTTCCTGTATAATCCATGTATGAAAAATAGTTGCAGCAGAGGGATGTCATTGTTTTGAGCCAAGGAATAACTTTATCACAATGTCTTGGGATAGGTTATGAAAGGAACTTGCCAAAAGCTGTGATTTTTGGCACCGTGTCTGTGACAGCAACGCTTGGGGCTTCCAAGAGAGATAAAACTAGCTGGAAAATATCTTATGGATTGCTGCCCTATGAATAGACACCACTGTCATCAATTTCTGCACCAAGACCTAGAGTTGCACTGAATTCACGCAATCTGAACATGACTAGATCCACAATTTAAAGGCTACTTGAAAAGAGTGTATTCACTTGTATAATGGTACCTTGGTACTCAACGCATTTTGACATGAAAAATTTGTCCAGGTACTCATTGTTTGGTACTCCAAACACAAGCTAGAAGTTACAGATGTTGGCTGCTTTGTGACTCACTACAGCAGGGGTGTCAAACTGCCAGCCCGCGTGCCGGATGTGTCATGGCGAAACTGCGCCCACCCCGTTGCCGGCAATGGAAAAAAAGTCATGACACGCCACGTGATGTTGCAAGTTTGACACCCCTGCACTGCACTGTTCCTTGTGGGAAAAATTTGTTTGGTACTCATCGATTTTGGTACTCATCGCGCCTCCCGGAACCAATTAAGGGTGAGTATCGAGGTACCTTGTAGCCTGAGACCTGTTACCATATGGTTATAGTTGCTGTAACATCTCCCACTGCAGATGAAGGGAAGCTATGTAAAATGTAGATTTTTTTTAAAGGGAGGTTTGGTTTTCTATTCAAAAGTTGGGAGCCTATAAAGTTATTGGAGTCGAATTGGGAGTCAGGCTCTAGGTTGAACCTTGCCTTCTGGGCCACAGCTTCCTGTGTTTTGTTGTCTAGCTGCAGTGGAAGCACGTTGCTGCAGAGCCCTTTGAAAACGTGCACAATATCTTCAACCTTAAAGATCAAGGACACACCTAGGCCTGTTTCCTGTATTTATTTTTGGAGAAACAAAGGCTTTGCCAAACAGCAAAAGATTTCTCTGACATTTTCCAAATGAGAAGCAATGTTGAGGCATTTGTAATCTAGGCAGCCATCATTACCAGGGGTAAACATTCATAGTAAAGCATTTGGTTAGGTGTTTTCAGCCTGATTCTTTGAATTAAAACAAAACAACTGGCTATGGTTAATGGTAAGTGATAGGAGTTCAGATGCACTTCAAACGACCTGTAAATAAGGCTCTCTTTTTTTGTAGATGTCTAATTCTAAGACATCTAAAAGAGTGAGTCTTGAGAACCCAATTCTTCTACAAATGTAAATTATACTTCAAGAATTGATGAATATTGGAATTGCCCTTGGTCTTGATAATTGCTGAAAGGTGATAGAATCCTTTGTTCTATAGTGTGGAGAAAAATATTTTGGTTTCTAAATGCTCTTGTCTGAACCTAAACTCTCTCATGACTATCCAGGGACTTTCATTGATTCAGAAGTCCAAGATAGAAAGACCTTGGCCCTGGCCCTGGCCGCTCGGGAGACAATGTATAATTTTGTGGTGGCCATCTATGCTGAAACGCATTCAGGCCTTCTGGCCCACCCCTGGGTGCGTGCTGGGGAGGTGTCACCCTTTGTGAGGAATGAAGAAATGTACCATCACCTGGAAGTGGCCAGCAAATGGCCCTCGCCTACTTCACATATCCGGCTTGATGGGCTCCGGGGGAGGGGTTTCGGCAGGCTCTTCCAGTGGACCATGCCTTCCTTGGCTCTTGCCCTGGTCCCACCCCCTTTTGCCAGAGACCCTCAGTTCTGTCCCACTCCTGCCCAGGCCCCCACAGGCACCCTTGACACGAATGATGTAGAGCTGGCCACTCCCACCCAATAGGCCAGACCCACTCCAGCCGCGCCCACCCACCCAGTAGGCCGTGCCCACTCTGGTCACACCTACCCAGCCCCCCAAGGAGAACCGCAATGCTGATGCGGCCCTCAATGAAATTGAATTTGACACCCCTGATTTATATACTTCTTTTTAAAATGAGAAAGTAAAAGAAATACTTTTCCTCAAATAACCCTGTGAAGAAGGTGGAACTGAGAAAGCAACTGGCCCAAAGTTGCTTAGTGAGCATTTAACACTTCTCTAGTTATTAATTAAAATTAAGTCTCTTAAGGAGAACCAGGCTGAATACATACATACATACATACATACATACATACATACATACATACATACATAACATATATACATACATACAAACAATACATGAATACATACAGTAGTTTCCAGGGCAATTCCAGTCACAACATATTTCAAAAGAAGGTACTGGCAGCAGGGGGATAATATGGTATTTGGCTGAAGACACAGAACCATGTAGGGTTCATTGGTACGACAGGGAGTCCAGGAAGATGGCTGCTGGATCAAAAGCAGGGAAATGAGTTTGTACAATGCTGCCAATAGCATAGGAGGTTTGGATAAAGGCTTGATCTTGTGAACTATACTACCATGCTGCAAATACATTTAGGTTATTTATTTGTATCCTGTCTTTATTGTTTTTACAAATCACTCAAGGTGGCAAACCTATCCAATATACCCTCCTCTTCCAATTTTTCCCACAACAACAACCAGCTGCCTTTCATAGCTAAAGTGGGGCATATTGGTGAAAAGTTCTTTGCAATAAAGGCCTACACCTATCAATATTTGCTGGACTTCTAATAAATTCCAGGTGGTTTTTTTTAACCATATTTTTTAATTTTTTTTAATTATCTCACAATAATGACTCTGGGCTGCAGACAGGAAATGATCCAGATCACCCACTTCTTCCGGGGCTCTTTGTATTTAAAGGCAACCGCCTTCTCAAACAGCTTCCCTAGAAAGGGAAAATTAGATATGGGCTGCAAATTGTCCAGATCTATTGGGTGCAGTGATGGTCTGTCAAGGTGGACAGAACCACCCCCTCCCACAGAGGGGGATTTAATCACCCGTCACCTGATGACTGTGCATGGCTAGTCTAATGAAGAGAAGGACCAGGGGTGATATGATAGGAGTGCTCCAATACTTAAGGGGCTGTCACAGAGAAGAGGGGGACAATCTATTTTCCAAAGCACAGAAAGATCAGACAAGGAACAGTGGATGGAAACTGATCAAGGAGACATTTAACCTAGAAATAAGGAGAAATTTTCTGACATAACAATAGTTGTGGGTGCTTCATCACTGGAGGCTTTGAAGAAGAGACTAGACAGATACTTGTCAGAAATGGTATAGGGCAGTGATGGCGAACCTTTTAGAGACCAAGTGCCCAAACTGTAACCCAAAACCCACTTATGCATCGTCGGGTGCTAGGTGGGCGCGGCCCATTGGGTGGGCGTGGCTGCGGTGGTAACGGCAGACTGGGTAGTTCAATCAATCCCAACTTTGCAAGATTTTTTTCCTCGCAAGAAGTTGAAATTGACTGATTGATTAAACCTTTTTTTTTTTTTTTGCACGCAGCAGCGGAGGCCTAAAGCGAAAAGGTTTCATAAAACCCAACGGAAGGCCTAGGACTGGGGCGATGGCACGCATGCCCATAGAGAGGGCTCTGAGTGCCGCCTCTGGCACCCGTGCCATAGGTTGGCCACCACTGGTATAGGGTCCCCTGCTTGACTAGATGACCTACAAGGTCCCTTCCAACTTTGTTATTCTAAGTATTCTAAGTTTTTCTACCTCCTGGAAGACTTACAGCGAGGAGGGATGTAAAACACAGCTACCATCCCATATCCAAACCAGAAGAATAGCAGCTCCCCAACAATCAGATAAGCAACATCCTGCTACTACGGTAGTACCGTCCTGCTGTAGCCCAAGAATCCAATCACAGCTCCATCCTTATAGCCGTCATTACTGTTGCTGTCTGGGAACCCTGCCCAAACTGCTGCTATCCTCATGTTGCAAAAGAACCTTTAGATCTTGAGCACTGCAATAATACCAAACAAACAAACAAAAAAGGATTAAGAAAGAATAAAGAAAATGAAAACAGTTAATTCCTTTCACCCTTCTTTCTATTGAGTAATTGCCATTTTATTATTTCCCCTTCTTTTTTTTTTGTTCCTTTTAATCCCCAAACCCAGAAATCGTCAATTCAATCTTCTTTCAAGAAAAAGTCCATAAAAGTCCACGAACCATTTTTTTCCCACCTGACCAAACTGGTCAACTTCCCCATTTCCACAAGTTCAGTCAATTTTATAATTCAGTCTTCCACTGAGGTGATTGAATTGCTCTCCCCCTGTGTACATAAAATAATCTTGCTACAATTACTTTTACAATGTTAATTTTCCATATTTCCTTTTTGGCTCGACATACATAAAAAAAACCAATAGAAATTTTTTTGATTTCATCGTAACGATAGTCTGCAGTATCTTTGGCATTATTACGGATGGGTTTGCATCCAGTATTTTGTTTTTTTTATCAGTCTACAAGGCATGGTAAAAAGTCCTTACCCACCGCTGAGCAGCTGATTAGGGATGAGTCTGCAGTTTGCTTGAAGCCTCTATTGCAGTGTTTCTCAACCTTGACAATTTTAAGGCATGTGGACTTCAACTCCCAGAATTCCACAGCCAGCATTGAGAAACACTGCTCTATTGTAACTCCAGTTAAAAGCAGCATTCTGAAGCCCACAAATCCAGCCACATTTCCATCTCCACCAAGTGGTCAGGTAACTCTTATTTGATTTTCCTGGAGGTTACCTCAAAGATACCTCAAGAAGGATATAATGGAAATGGAAAAGGTGCAAAAAAGGGCAACAGGAATGATCAAGGAAATGGAGCGCCTCCCTTATGAAACCAGATTGCAACGCCCTGGTCTCTTCAGTCTTGAAAGACGGCGTTTAAGGGGTGACTTGATCGAAGTGTATAAAATCATGCATGGGATAGAAAAGGTGGATAGAGAAAAATTCTTTTCTCTATCACACAATACCAGGACAAGGGGGCACTCCCTAAAGCTTATAGCTAAGAAAGTGAGGACAAATAAAGGGAAATATTTCTTCACCCAGAGGGTCGTTGATTTATGGAATTCACTTCCTGAAGGGGTCATGACAGCTGTCAGCCTTGACAGCTTCAAGGCAGGGCTAGATAGATTCATGGATGCAAAGTGTATTGGTGGTTATTAAAACAGATGTCCATGTGCCGCCTCTATGTTGGTTGAGGCAGGCAGGATTCCCTTGAGTACCATTTGTTTGGGGGTCAAGGGAAAGGGAGGGTTTTGCCTTCTCTTTCTGCTCAAGATCCCCATGTACATTTGGTGGGCCACTGTGTGACACAGAATGCTGGACTCGATGGGCTTTGGCCTGATTCAGCATGGCTCTTCTTATGTTCTTATGTTCTTATACTGCATTGCTCTGAACTTCCAAATTGCCAGCCTCTGCAACTCCAGCTTCTCACAACGAACACAAAGAGATTTGCGCGCACACACTCCACCATAGACCATTCCTCATGCCTGTCTTGTCAGTTACTGAGTTTTTAAACTGGAGGTTAGCATCGTTTGGGGAAGTGCTGCACCAAGCATAAAAGGAAGAGATTGCTTCTTTGAATCGTTGCTACCAAATCAGTCAGTAAGCAAAATCTATCTGCATAGATCACCGTGTTATGAATATTCCTCATTCACTTACTCTGAGACATTTCATGTTCAGATAATGCAGGCCTTTAGGGTCCTATAAGTCCCCCACAATGGGCATTTCTGCAGTCAATCTTTTTTTTTTTAAATCAGAAAATATTTCAGGTACTTTCTTAAAAATAAGGAGGAAATTGTTTTATTCTCATCCTTTCTGAAATGTTGCACCGCATTAAAATTAGCACTCTGAGGTAACATGAAGGTAGTCCAGATTTTCTGTTTAAGTTTCTAACACACACACACACCCGTGAGGGCCCATACTTGCTTTCTTTTAAAGGATGATGCTGAGACTCACATACACATACACACAGAGACACGGTTTAAGCCATTTAAATGTGTTCTATAATTCCATAGTAGAGTATTTTTGTAAGATTTTCAGAGTGCATGACTTTTTTCAAGCTGTTAATGTATTGGGTTCACACTAGAAAACTAGGGGAGGAAAAGACAAATTGGTGGGGCCAAGAAAAATTCCAGAATTAGATTTTAAATTAAAATACGTTTAAATGAACGAAATACAATTAATATGATTTAATTCCATATATTGTAGAATGTTGCCACTGTCAATCATTAAAGTCTAGTTATGCTGCAACTTTTGGAAAACCCTGGAATCTCTACTCCAGGCACTTGGGGGCTATATGTAGTCCTGAGAAGAATGGCATGATGATGGGATGGCTGTAAATTGTAAATGCGGATGTCGTTAATTACAGGCAAACAATTCAAGTGGTTTCTGTAAATTGTTTTTAGCAGATTTCTCATCACTTGTACTGTAAGAGGCGAAAAGAGACCCATTCAAGAGAATGAGTGAACTGGAACAATTACGGCAGGAGGCAGAACAGCTCCGGAATCAAATCAGAGTAAGATGTCTTTCTAACATATTTCATGGCAACCCAAGGAGATCTTTTTGTGAAGAGAAAGGGGGACATTTTATCTGCCCCTGTGTAGTTTTCTCCGTAACCCCCTCTCCTGATATGATATTGTCACTGGATGGATGAAGGAGTCTTGAACGAGGCTTCAGGGCACAGTGCTGGGCCTCTTTCAGAGAGACCCCATTGGATGGATCCTTGGGGTCAGGATTGACTTCTGAAATCTTATTCATCCTTTTTGTGGGGTATTTGCTGCCAGGGAGTGTAAGTATGTGAGCCTTTTGCCTATTGGTTTGCTACTTGCCAGACACAGCCTGCCTGAATGACTCTCTCTCCCCTTAATAAACGCAGTAATTTGGTAATGATGCAAAACTCATTCCAGCTATCGTTATGTAAAGTAATCCTTTAAATTTTCTTTTAAAGGATGCAAGAAAAGCATGTAGCGACACAACTCTTGCTCAGGTGGGTTGCCATTTACTTTTCCTTCCTGCTCTGCTTCTTTTTCTAAAACAGCTAACAGCTATAAGGCAATTTCAGCATCTAAAATGGATGTGTGGAGTCTGCAGTTTAGCAGAAGTTCCTTGTCTTATGTCTCTCTTCCTTGTTAGGAAAAGAAAAAGGTTTTGATCTCTATTTGACATTGACTCTGAAGATCTGCTAGTATGTTTCCCCAATAGTTTAAAGGGGCTTAAAAAAGAAATCAGTGAACCAAAATAGCAGTCATGCCTTCTTGGAGTTGTGTATTGGTTGTAGCCCCTTGCTCAAGCTTTGTTCCATTTGAGTACATTAAACTTTATTTTTAAAATCACGGTTTATGGAACCATCTGCAATTGGCCAGATTTGAATATTATACTAAGTCACAAAGAATGGGTTTGTATGTTGTGCAAAATCCCAAACTTATGATACTGTAACTTAGCACCAGCAGTCTTTTCATATAAAGAAATTGTACATGACAAATATAAGAAACGACTTAGCATTATTAAGTTATTTCTTATATTCTGTTGTCCTATATTCTTATGCTGTCCAGGAGAAGGTTTTGAAAAGTGTCTTTCTCTTTCTCTCAGATCACCACAAGTCTTGACTCAGTGGGTCGAATCCAGATGCGTACAAGGCGTACCTTGAGAGGTCATTTAGCCAAAATTTATGCTATGCATTGGGGATCTGATTCAAGGTTTGTATGAATACTTTAGATGGGCAAAATAGAGGGTTTTTTTTAAAGGCGTTGTTTGTTTCTTGGTCATATGAACAGTTTCATTGGGGGAAAAAAACCAGCCTGTTAATATGGAAACAAAGTTCTCTTAAGCAAAAATAAATGTAGATTCTTGGGAACATACTCAAAGCTTTAAAAAAAAAACCTGTAATTTGAAATTATGTTTGCTGTATTTGGGATTTGACTCTGAGACATTAGATTTTAGTGTTTAAAAATATTATATTTTGTTCCTAAAATAGCTTTTGTTTAAAAAAAGAGAGCATGCATATATATTTACAGTAACATATTTTATGAACTGAAACAGTATTTAGAAGATTAGCATTTAAAATAGAACTTCAGAAATTTATAGTAATAATTCCTTATTTTAGGCAGATAGGAAAGAATTTGTTCCTTATTAAGATTTAAGCTGTATATATTGAGAATCTTTATTGTTCAGGTTCTCCTGCATATTTTAGCATCCCATATAAAATAGATTGGAAATTTGATGTAGATGGAGCTGCCTTAGTCATTTCCTGGGAAACTACTCATTTACATTCAATATAAATAAAATTCTTAGTGTTTTTCCTTTCCTTAAAACAGTCAAATAGTGATGGAGGAAAGTAGGCTTATCCAATCTGAACTTGCTTCCCTTTCTTCCAGGTAACTGAATAAAATAAAAGGAGGGAGCACACACATGGTACTATTACAATGAATAGGATGAACCTATTTATCTTCTGTTCACTCTTCACCAACAGTGTACAATATTAGAGGGTCTTCCTGATCTCATCTCATTGTCAGTTTATCTGGGTTTTAATCCTATCCACCGGCAGTTTCATCTTGATGTTCTCCAGTTCGGGTAGATTGCAACTCAAAGCCAATGATATTTATTAAACTTATGAGCTGCCCATCTCACCTAGAGATGATGACTATGTGGCTTACAGTCAATAAAAACAGCAATATGAAACATTAAAACTATAAATAGGAATACTAAAAGTGGTTTAAAATTGACAAGGTGGGAAGAAAGAAAGCGAGATGCCTATAGGGAGGAGATGGGGTTTTATCTCTGACATGGCCCCATTGAGCCTCAGGCCAATTGGCAGAGCTAAATCTTCAGATCCTTTCAGAAAGCCAAAAGAATAGTTGCTGATTTCACCTGGGATGGCATAATGTTCCAGGAGCCATGGCAGAAAAGGCTCTTTTCCTGGATTTTGCCAGCTGAATTCCTTGATCGATGGGGTCCACAGCAAGCCCCTTGTGCCAGCTTGAGTAGGACAGGCCAATCCCATTGGGCTGAGATGGTTCTTCAGATAACCTGGACCCATGCCATGATGTTTAGCATCCGGTTGGGGAAGAGTAGTCCAGGATGTCATAGAAGAACTAACTTTTCAACGTGTGGCCCTAATATCTTTTGCTTGGGCCCTAAGCTGTGTGGTTCACAAGTAGAGAAAGGGAAATTAGGATCTTAGAGCAGCAGTTCTCAACCTTTTCCAGGGCTCGACCCCAGCCCGCATTGCGCATGTGTGGTGCGACGGGCGCATCGCGCATGCGTGGTGCGACGGGGCACATCGCGCATGCACGGCGCGATGGGGCGCATGAACGGCGCGACGGCCCGCATCGTGCATGCGCGGCGCGACGGCCCGCATCGTGCATGCGCGGCGCGAGGGCCCGCATCGCAAAGGGGAAAAAAAAAGGCCAACCCAAAAAAAAGGGGCGACCCAAAAAAAAAAATGGCGGGCCTGCATTGCGCATGCGTGGCGTGACAGCCCGCATGGCAAAGGGGGAAAAATGGCCGACCCCCAAAAAAATGGCCGACCAAAAAAAAATGGCTGACCAAAAAAAAATGGCGGGCCCGCATCGCGCATGCATGGCGCGACGGCCTGCATCACAAAGGGGAAAAAAATGGCCGACCAAAAAAATGGCCGACCCAAAAAAAATGGCGGACTGCGGTGTTTGGCAACCCCCGTGAAATGGTCGTTCGACCCAAAATGGGGTCACGACCCACAGGTTGAGAACCGCTGTCTTAGAGAATGCACAGGAATTTGGCTTTGAACTTTCAATTTTGAAACCATGAAGAGGGAGAAACCAGGTTAACATATTAATACATACTTTGATTGTATTTTTTCTTTGTTTTATTTTACTACTATCTTTAGGTTACTAGTGAGTGCTTCCCAAGATGGAAAATTAATTATTTGGGATAGTTATACAACAAACAAGGTACAGTTATTTATTTAATAATATTCAGTTTGGACAGTTTATGTGTCTCTTGCTGATGGGCTTCATTTTAGATTCCATTGCTAATATTTAAGATTCTTTACTTTTTCTGTTCCCCCATCCACACCTCTTTATGGGCTTGATGGTTTTCAGATTTCAATACAGTTTCTTGTCTTGTTATTATTTTTTCTGTGTTTGGAAGTACAAGTCTGTTGTTTCCTCAGGCATATTGTCGAATATTCTGTTTCGTTAACCTTAAAAATTCTGGCTCAAACACTTGGGGATACAAAACGCTGGATGTATGTTGAAATGTGTATCGAAGTGCTTTGAGGTGTTAAGTTGTTCACAAGGAAAGCAAAAAAACTGCCCTGGAGAGCAGTCAACCAAGGCCTGGAAGGTGGTCGATCTTGGTCAGTTAATTAACAGGTGCTTTCCCCAAGTCATTCTTTCTCCAGATAGACTTTTTTTTTCAAATATTTTATTGGTTTTATAATTTTAAACAAAGAATCAAATTAAATACAACTCAACTTAAAACATTCTTTTATATTCTTTTAGATGCTTACATAAAGTAACTATGGGTGTTGCTCGGCAGCACCCCCTTCACTAAATCCCCCCTTCCTTCCTTCCTTCCTTCCTTCCTTCCTTCCTTCCTTCCTTCCTTCCTTCCTTCCTGTCTCCTACTTCCCTCCTCTCCTCTCTCCCTCCCTCTCTCTTCACCCTCATCTCCTCCAACCCTACTTCCCTCCACTCCTTCACTCCTCCCTCTCAACCCCCTCCAGATGTAGTCCAGAGGTACTGTCCGAGCAATAGATAGACTTTTTTCTTATAAAAATATAAGAAGTTGGGAATTGATGGCTTGAGGTTCAGCATTGTTGAAGGTACTGAACACATTTCAAGTCACTTGCTGAGATCACAGTAACACACGTTGGACAGCCATTTGTCTGAAACGGTATAAGGCAGGGGTAGGCAACCTCGGCTCTTTTATGACTCATGGACTTCAACTCCCAGAATTCCTGAGCCAGCTATGCTGGCTCAGGAATTCTGGGAGTTGAAGTCCATGAGTCATAAAAGAGCCGAGGTTGCCTACCCCTGGTATAAGATTTCCTGCCTGAGCAGGGGGTTGGACTAGAAGACCTCCAAGGCCCCTTCCAACTCTGTTATTCATTAAACTGTTCCTGACAGCTATCTTGGTGTTCATTTAATAGTGGGCACTAGTAGCTGTGCCATAATCTCTTAATATATTTTCAACTGAATCATCCAGTGTCACTTCAGTGTAGAGTTCGCTCACCCTTTTTTAATCCTCTCCAGAACCAGTAAAAAGAGACCTGGGATCTGGCAAGTAAAATAGGATTGAGACAAGTCTGGGGGAGGTCGGTCATTCTCATATGAGACATTTTGTGATTAACCAGTTATTTATTTATTTTTTTCTTATACTCATTTGAAGACCCTGGGATAGTATGAGATTAATGAAATATTCTTGCCAAATCAGAAAGCCGCTGGACATTATGAGAATGTTTTTTTTTTGTTGTTTTTAAAACATAGGTAATTTTGCTATAGGAGATTTTGCTATTTGCAGAATGTATTGTTTTCCCCTCTTCAAAATTGGTAGCAATGTCAGTTGGTATTTTTAACTCATTAAACTGCTCTACTCTTTGTTCAATGCCATTGTGAGAGCCTTCTGCCAAAACGACAACTTGCTTAGCTTGGAGCAGGTCAGAGCTCTTTCTGGAAAATGGGCTGGAATATTACATTTTGAAGGAAAGTTCTGTATTGATTTTGTAACGCTACTGCCCACACATTATTGAGAGCAAAGGTTTAGTTAATTGCAGATTGTCCTCAACTTAAAATCAGTCGCTTAGTGACAATCAGGATGGACCTGCCTTGATGGGTGCTTATGACCTAGATTTGAAGTTCTATAGTTTTGCCGAACACAAAAAATTAATTTTGTTTTTGGCAAACCCCTGCAGTGTTTGCTTAATGGCTGCTGCAAAAACCGCGAGTGACCCGATTTACGGCTAAAACGGAACCTGACCATTACGGTTGTAACTTAAGAATTATTTCTATCTGCTGCTCCCCGCGCGATGGTAGCTCTCATAGCATCAGTTAATGATCTGCACCAGTTTTTTGCATCTGATTTTTGAAGAGGACAACTCATGGTGCTTTTTCTTTTTTTCCAATTTTACTTTTAAAGATGCATGCTATTCCTTTACGGTCTTCCTGGGTAATGACCTGTGCGTATGCACCATCTGGCAATTATGTCGCTTGTGGTGGATTAGACAACATCTGTTCTATCTACAATCTGAAGACAAGAGAGGGCAACGTACGAGTGAGCAGAGAACTACCCGGCCATACCGGTCAGCTGCTTCTTTTTGTTTGTTTGTTTTTTCCATTATTTTTAATGAAACTGTAATACACGTAACTTTCTCTTGTCTTCTAAAAGCAAGGGAGTCAAGTTGGAAAAAAATAATTGCGTACTTTACCTCTCTGGAATTGCTTTTAATGGGAATATTTTTCCAAATAAACCAATGGCATTTACTAATATAGAATTTGGTCCAATGATTCTGTGTTAAATAACTATTATGGATATTGGGGTTGTTGTTGTTTTTTGCAATATTTGCACATATGTCATTTGCTGCTTTTTATGTCCTGTCCAAACAATTTAAAAATGTTTATTATTAAGCATTCAGCAAATTAACTTCATAAGTGTTACAAACATTTATGGCTGGCAGCTAGCTAGCTAACTATTTATTGTTTTATTTTATTTTATTAATTTTATTATTTTATTTTATTTTTATTATGTTATTTTTATTTGTTTATTTGAGTTAGATGCCACTGGGCCATCCCATTTCCAATCTGTTCACTGACTCAGCTTTCCCCAGATCTTGAGATTATTCCTCTGACTTTAGACATTGGTAGTTTTAAGTACTGTAATAAAAATGTTTTTAATAAAGGCTGGAAGGAAGCGGAATTCTGGACTTAATTTGAGTTGCAGTTTGAAACAGCCATTTTGCTCCTGTTTCTCTTTTTAGGGTACTTGTCCTGTTGTCGCTTTCTAGATGATAACCAAATAATTACGAGCTCCGGAGACACTACCTGGTGAGTATCTTGTAACTTTTTTTTTTTTAATGAGCTCCCCTCGTTAATTATTTAAGCTTCTGAATTCAAATACTTTTACTTCACTTGCAGTGCTCTGTGGGATATCGAGACAGGCCAGCAGACTACTGCGTTTACTGGACATACCGGCGATGTCATGAGTCTCTCTTTAAGCCCAGACATGAGCACTTTTGTTTCGGGTGCCTGTGATGCCTCCTCCAAGCTCTGGGACATCCGAGATGGGATGTGCAGGCAGTCATTCATGGGACACGTATCTGACATTAATGCAGTTTGTGTAAGTGACTCTGCTCATGGATATACGTGAATAGAGATGCTTCTATGCACGCACTAGCTACTTCTCCTCTACATCTGCTAGACCAGTGGTTCTCAACCTATGGGTCGCGACCCCATTTGGGGTCGAACGACCATTTCGCGGGGGTCGCCAGACACGCGGTCTGCCATTTTGGTTTTTTTTTTGTTTTGTTTTTTTGTTTTTTTTTTCGTCGCGCATGCGCTGCGCATGCGCGGTTCGGGCCGTCGCGTGCGACGAAAAAAAATAATAAAAAAATAAAAACAAAACAAAAAAAGGCGCACTGCGATGGGCCGATCCGCGCATGCGCAGCGCACGCATGCGCCAGCCTGAACGGCGCATGCAAGGCGTGCACGACAAAAAAAAAAATTAAAAAAAAAACAAAACAAAATGGCGGGTCGGGGTCGCGGCGCGCATGGGCGGTGCAAGTGGGGTCTCAACCTGAAAAAGGTTGAGAACCACTGTGCTAGACTGTTTTGGATTTTCCATCAGTGTATCAGACACATGCAAATGCTTTTCATCTCTTCCATCTGTGGAAGCCAAGTTTTCACAGGCCAAGGGTTTCTTAGGGATAATTAGTTCGGCAGAAGAGTTAGCGGAGCTAGAAGTGTGTGCAATTTCTGGGGGGGGGGAGGTATCTCAGGGTGCATCACGCATCATCCACACAATCTCTTTTAACGTTTTAGAGCAGTGTTTCTCTACACTGGCCCCTCGAAGCTGTGTGTGGGCTTCAACTCCCAGAATTCCTTCCTGACTGGGGAATTCTGGGAGTTGACATCCGCACAGCTTCAAGTGGCCAAGATTGGGAAACTCTGTTTTAGATGGTTAATTGTTCTGTTATTTAAGAGAACTGTCTTAATTTGCTGATGAAGAGTAAAGGACTTCGCAAATGTTTAAGTACATTAAGATTTCAGGCAGATTTAAAGCTTCAAGTATCATGCAAGGTGCTGTTCTAATCTTATTTTGAGCACAGATATTAGTAAGTGAACTTTGAATGTTAGCATACGATTCCAGAATCAACCTTTTTCCTTCTCCCTGCTTTCCCCTCCTCTGTCTGCATTTTTCATATTCTTGTTGCATTTCACAGTTCTTCCCAAGCGGCCATGCCTTTGCCACTGGTTCAGATGATGCTACCTGTCGACTCTTTGATCTCCGTGCAGACCAGGAGCTCATGTTATATTCTCACGATAACATCATCTGTGGGATCACTTCGGTAGCTTTCTCAAAGAGCGGACGTCTCTTTTTGGCAGGCTACGACGATTTCAACTGCAATGTTTGGGATACCCTGAAGGGCGAACGTGCAGGTGAGTTAAAGCCAATAGGTGAATAGGAGCCAGATTTAAGTGCTTTAACTTCTCGCTTGTGACTGCTCCGTGGGATGCCAGTTATGTGGCACACAAATTCATTGTTAAGCTGAGTCCTGATTTTTTGATCTGTTGTTAACAGTTTTCTTGAAGAGTTGTCTTTAAGTCAGCAAGTGTTGTATTGCCTCTGTACAAATCGATGGTGAGACCACACTTGGAGTACTGTGTATAGTTCTGGTCACCGCACCTCAAGAAGGATATAATGGAACTGGAAAAGGTGCAAAAAAGGGCAACAAGAATGATCAAGGAAATGGAGCGCCTCCCTTATGAAACCAGATTGCAACGCCTTGGTCTCTTCAGCCTTGAAAGACGGCGTTTAAGGGGTGACTTGATCGAAGTGTATAAAATCATGCATGGGATAGAAAAGGTGGATAGAGAAAAATTCTTTTCTCTATCACACAATACCAGGACAAGGGGGCACTCCCTAAAGCTCATAGGTAAGAAAGTGAGGACAAATAAAGGGAAATATTTCTTCACCCAGAGGGTCGTTGGTTTATGGAATTCACTTCACAAGGAGTCATGACAGCTGTCAGCCTTGATAGCTTCAAGGCAGGGTCAGACAGATTCATGGATGCCAAGTGTATCTGTGGTTATTAAAACGGATGTCCATGTGCCACCTCTATGTTGGTTGAGGCAGGCAGGATTCCCTTGAGTACCATTTGTTGGGGGTCAAGGGAAAGGGAGGGTTTTGCCTTCTCTTTCTGCTCAAGATCCCCATGTACAATTGGTGGGCCACTATGTGACACAGAATGCTGGACTCGATGGGCTTTGGCCTGATTCAGCATGGCTCTTCTTAGGTTCTTATATTCTTAAGTATAGCTGGGTTGATCAGTATGCCTCAGACTTTATCCAATCATGGCCCTTCCCCTCTGGAAGTCCCTTCTGTTTATGCATACTTGGCATCTTTCATCTTTAGTGAAGTTTTTTTTTAAAAAACAAAACAAAAAACGGAGAATGATGGCTCAGCGGTTAAAGGTGCTGAGTTTGTCAGCTGGAAAGCGGACAGTCCAGGTTCAAGACCAGAGCACATCTGTAACGGGGTGAGCTCCTGTTACTTGCCCCAGCTCCTGCCCATCTAGCAGTTTGAAAGCATGCAAAATCAAGTAGATAAATAGGTACCACCTTGGTGGGAAGCTAACAGTGCTCCCTGTGCCTCAGTGTATAGACTTGCTGGCCACATGACCCCAGAAATTTCTTCAGACAATGCTGGTTCCTTGCCTAGGAAGCAGATGAGCACCGCCCCTTAGAGTCTGACAGGACTGGCCAGGGGAAACCTTTACTTTTTTTTAAGTTACACATTTGTTACACAAGTGTTTCAATCTTGCCTCGATTTTCACAACTGAAGTCAACTGTTCTTGTGTAGATTTTTTTTTTTTTGCTACTTCAATCCATTCCCTGTCCTGTTGTTAAGGCATTTTATATGACAACATATTTCTGAAAACTGAGATATAAATGCATTTGAGAACATGAGAATGGTGACTCTGTTTCTTAAGAGGAGATTGTTGAGGGCCATTTGATTAAATACGGTGCTCTTTGACCCTTCAGGTGTTCTTGCTGGTCACGACAACCGAGTCAGCTGCTTAGGGGTGACTGACGATGGCATGGCAGTAGCTACAGGATCTTGGGACAGCTTTCTCAGAATCTGGAATTAACGAGGCATTTGACACCTCCACCAATAGACACGCACACCTTCTCCATTGAGATCTGGAGAGAGCAATGCTGCAGCCTCTTGCTGTGAAATAACATTTCTACTTTGTATTTACAGGTGAAGTTTTTCTACTTGCTGATTATTGCATAAGTAGGCTTTCTGTAAATGAAGTTTAAACACACAAAAAGAATGAAGAAGTGGTAGATGGGAGAAATCAGTGACTTTTCTTTCAAGGAAAAAGAGAGAGGGCAGGACATCTGTTTGTGGTGAGCAAAGCTAAAAAAAAAAAAAAAAAGCCAGTCAAGTTAGCATTTCGTTCGGCTACATTTGCCCTGAAGGGATTTCTGCTTGTGCCCCAGTCCTGCTAATTCTGTACCTTTTTGTACATAATTGAATATACACATAGCAGCCAATCATGTAACATTTTGTCTGTAAGTAAAGGAACGATGTTTGCGATTTTTTTTTTTAAAAAAGAAACTGCATTTATATAGCACTATGTTTAACCTAAGATGTATCTTCTGAGTTCTACAGTGGATCGGCTGGTCTGCTGTTACAATTTTTCCCCTCTTCGTGAATTTACTGTAGATAAAGTGTGAAGTTCATGAGCTGTTTGTGAAATTTTATAACAGAGTGTCTGTATAAAACAAAACAAACAAACAAACAAAAAAGGAAATCCCTTAATGACTCTTGTGACATTTAGCTCCTTTCTTGCTCGGTGATTTTTTTTCTCCCCTTAGTGGCAGCAGATCCCAGATAATCCATTAGAAGCCAAGGGGCTCTGATCACCACAGAGTTAAAACAGATGATCGGATGCATCCTTCAAATATAAGGACTGAAATGTTTTAAGGATTTAGATTTTGAGCTTCCTTCTAACAGCCTCTAATGAGATTTTAGGGCCAGGAAATTGAAAGATAGGTATTTGCTCGAGACGGTGTTTGATGGATGTATTTTTGTGGGGATTGAATAATTGTAAATGAGATATTTCTCCTCTTCTGTAAACTTATTGTCTAGCTTAAGATTGAATGTGGGGCTGCTTCCAATTTCCAGGAAAAAAAAAACCTGAACCCTCTTTGAACCGTATCACTCCAAATGTAGGTGGGGCATATTCTGAGTGCATCCACACATTATAATTCTACTTTATATATTCCAGGTAGAAAAAAGTTTTCTCTCGAATGACTCTTGCATATGCGGCGGGGAAGAGTTATTGTTGCCTCTTTAAGACTCCAGCACAGTGTTTCTCTTGAAATCTGCATTCACTGCATGAAGACTTTTTAATTACCGCATTCGTATGACCCCTTTAAAACCCTTTGACAGTCTTTCTCAACCGTGGCAACTTAAGAATGCCTGGACTTCAACTCCCAGAATTCCCCAGCCGGCAAGCTTGCCAGCCGGGGAATTCTGGGAGTTGAAATCCAGGCATCCTAAAGTTGGCAAGGTTGAGGAAAAGACTACACTGGCCTATGTCACATCCATTTCTAATGAGCTGCTTCAGACTTCAGTTAAGCCAGTCACCCACTACAAGAAGTGCAGAATGCGCATTTTAATAGCTGCTGTGCCAAGGGACAGGGCGCGTTCACCTAGACATTCCAGAAAACTGAACTGTCTTTTTTTCAAGTTTTTGTGTTTGTAAGTCATCGGGCAAACGTTAACAAATGAACTTGCCTTGCCCCGGTCTTCCTCTTTCCTTAAAACAGATCCCATTGGGAAAGACTTCCCATGACTCGCCACAGCTTCAGTCTTCTCTGGAGCAGCAAGTATTGTAGGATCCTGCTGTTTGGCTTTTTAAATTTTGGAGCGAAGGTCGTCTAATAATTGGCTGTAGGAATTGTCCTGTTCTCATAAATATACAAAGGGGTAGCTGAAAATGTGCTTTAGAAAAATCCTCAAAATTAGTAGCAGGTATGAAGTGGATCTGATTCTTCTGAAGTATTCATGGATTGACCCGAGTTGTAGATTCAATTCTATATTAATAATCAGATTTGACAGTAGAGGAAGGATTCAGTGTTTATGTGTCCCCTAAAGTCTCCACTATCTAAACATAGGTTGGTAGTTCTTAATATTTTCAAACACATTCTGTTGCAGTGCCCATTTGTTTTCTCAGCTTTGGCCAATTTTTATCCTGTATTCCAGCTTTTTTTACTGGTGGCAAAAGTGCCAAAGCATGTGCCAAACATTTTGGAAGTAGGAGCTCTTAACAGTCCACGAATCATCTCTTAATATCCAGAGAGACGTGTAAACACGTGTTAGGTTACATACATGCAGCTTTTTGCTATCTTTTCATTCTTTTCACACCTGATACTACTGATGTGATTTCACCTCGAGGGAGTTATTAAGTTTTTTTCTAGTGTTGTAATACAGCTCTTCATTCTGCAGATTACCTCACCCTTAATCCACTACTTGTCTCCGTGGTATTCAATATATATTTTGTAAGGGCCTTAAGATTGCCTTGCACGAGTAAGAAAAATTTGCCCTTTTCGGGGAAAAATGTTCAGCACAAAATAATTCAGCGCAGTGAAATTGTTCGGTTTGCCAAAGAAGCTGGGAGCCATCCTACAGTCTCAGTTTTATTACTTTAGTCCAGGGGTGTCCAACCGTGGCAACTTTAAGACCTGTAGACCAGGGGTCCCTCAACCGTGGCAACTTAAGACTTGTGGACTTCAACTCCCAGAATTCCTCAGCCAGCTTTGCTGGCTGAGGAATTCTGGGAGTTGAAGTCCACAAGTCCTAAAGTTGTCACGGTTGAGGGACCCCTGCTGCTGTAAACGTTAACTCCCAGAATCCCCCAGTCAGCCATGCTGCCAAAGCTGGACATCCCAGCATTAGTGTATTGATTATCCTACTTCATCAGGAATAGCTTGTAACCACATATTGGATTTTAGGGATAATTCCCCTACAAAGCAGAGCAGCTTGCATAAATACGTGGCTGGACGTATCGCCGAGTCTTCAGTATAAATTGTAGGAATTAATTGATTTTTCAATATTGCCAAAACACCTTTGTCTGGAATGCGTAAAATGAAACGGAGTTTGAATGGATTTCCTGCATTGGGATTGGGCAAACGTGTGGGGTCTGGGTGGGGGGGTGTACATTCTCTTCCTGCTCTCCCATGGAGTTGGAGGATTTATAGCTGCTGTTGTATCTGTGGAGGAGGCAGGGCTCAAATTTCAGACTTTTTTTTTTTACCAGAAGGGGTTAAGGAACAAAAGTACAAAGTACCTTAAGGTACTTGGTTTCCTCCCTAACTTTCCTTCTAAATGGGGAAGATCAACCTGATCATTTGTTTGTTTTGCTGCTGGGGGGGGCTTGAAGCCTCCGCAAAGTGACAGTCCCGTCCTGAAATATTTGTGTCCTACAGCACAGGGTTTCCCCAACCGTGGCAATTTCCAGGTATATGGACGTCAACGCCCAGAATTCCACAACCAGCATCGCCACTGCTGAGAATCCTGGGAGTTGAGGTCCACTCAGCTTCAATTTAGGGGGAATAGTGTTCTAGCGAAAAGACCCTTGACTATTTTGATTTCTGTTCCTTCTCTATTTCCCTGCCTCCTATGAGAGTTTTTGTCTCTGGTGCTGATTATAGTTTATGATTGAGTAACCCACTGTTATTTACCCATCAGACTGAACGGTTGTCGCAGTTTTGCCAGTTGAAGCAGCACCACCTAGAATGGATAGCGCCCTCAAAGATGAATTGTACAGTTACTTAAAGAAGTGGTGTCTCCAACATCCCAATGGTGATTCAGAAAGCACTGTAGGCCAGGGGTGTCCCAGCCTTTGGTAACTTTAAGACCTGTGGACTTCAACTCCCAGAATTCTGGGAGTTGAAGGCCACAGGTCTTTAAAGTTGCCAAGGTTGGACACCTGTGCTGTAGGCTTTATTAGGGAGTGAGCCAAGCCAGGTCACATAGTGCCTCCCTCTGCAATAGGGCTCCTTACCTGACCAATCTGTATATAACCAATTCCCCTGGTAGCTAGATTTCTTAAGTCCTGCATGTATATCTGAACTGTTGGATATTCTCGTAACTTTTATTCCTTCCTCCTTGCCCCCCTTCTTACTGCACCTCCTCCCTTGAACATTATTTTTGGGGGAAAGGGGGGGAAGGGCTCCTGAGCAGCATTTCCTCAGCTGAAAGGGAAGATGCCTCCCTTCCAGGTGTGTATGAGACACGGGACTTCTTTGGGATTGCAACTGTTACTTAGAAACGCGAGGTGGCAATTTCTAACCTTTGGGGGAAAAAATCATGCGTCCTTGTCCCCTCCCTCCCCCTTTTAATTAGGCCCTCTTGCTACTCAGACTACTTCCATATTTGAGGCATTGCAAGTCTTATTTTTATTTCTTTTTCTTTGGGTGAAATAAAGATTGTGTAAAATACATGCAAGACTGTTAAAATTCTTAGTGGTGTTCTGGTGAGTCTGTTCACAGTGTTAACTCAATGATTAATAAATAAGATTTTTTTTGGGTGGGGGGAAAAATGTGCCTGACTTTCTTTGATTTTAAATAATATGGGATTTCTTAGATATTTCAGGCCTTTATTTTTACAACACAATGGTGCTCTCTTTGTTTCCTTCTTGCTGTAGCACATCTCTGTGTTGGTCCTAGCCTCCTCTTCCTCCTTCCCCCTTTCCCCAAAGGAGTTGTGTCTGACTTGTTTTCATAAATGAACCAGTCTTGTGCTTTTGCTGTTAACAGTTCCAGGAAGTGTGTGGTAGGGTTATTTTTAACCTTCACTTGTTACTGTCTTCTCTAGAAGAAAACCTTCCAAAATATTTCCAGGTACCAAGTGAATTCTGCACTGCCTCTTGGATTGTGTGTCCAGAACATCTTAAATCCTTTTATTGATCCTAATTGATTAAACAAAAACACAGAGATTTGTGCCATTTTTTTTTCTCCTTAGTGCTGTTGTATAAAGACTTCCCTGTTGGGTGGCGAGAAGGGAGGGGGGGAGGGAATGGACACTTGCTATGAATTGTTTATAGTTCTTCCCCTAATGAATCTTTCCTTTGTAATTGTACAGTGTCTCAGTGAAAAATGTTGCCTGACTTAACATTGTAACCAATAAACAAGTGCTTTTAACTAGGTTTTCTCTCTTCTATTAATTGATTTCCTATTTGCCTGTTCTTTAGCATATTGCATCTAAAATCCCAGCAATTTTACTCACTCAAAGAACTTGGATTACTCCGTGCTAGAAAACAAAAGCCAAAAAAAAAAAAAATCTTTTCAAGGATATTACGGTTTTAAAGGATTACCCTGTAAGTCTTTTTTATGAATCCTGTTCATTGAGAACCATTAAAATATAGGACATTGCTGTTTAACAGCCATTCCGTTTTGAATTATTTAGGTCACATTTCTTTTAAAAAATGGATACGTATATTAAACACATCACTGCATTTTGACACAGAACAAAAAGGACAAAGAATTAATTTTTTTCCAAAATGGAGGAAGAAAGAATTAATTATGCCTGCTCTGCCAATCAGGTATATCCACTAACTTTGCACTGGTGGAATTTTTCTTTTTTTATTTTTTAAATAGAATTTCAGGAAATGATCGGTACAGTGTTTAGAGGCAATCCTCGTCTTCTTGTTTCCATCTTCTGTCTTATGAAAGAGCTGAGATGTTCTCACTGGATTTGGGTGTAGTTCACTTTTTATCTTTAAATGATTTTGTGATTCGTTCTTCCCTCTTCTAAATCTAACCAGTTATCTTATTTCTGGCAATAGAATGAAGCTAAGAAGTAGAGTATATCAAAAAGAATTTTAATATAGGATGCCTCAGGCAGGCTGTATTCTGCAAATAGCCATTTCTTGCAAGTATTTGGGTCTCAAAATTTACTTACTTATTCAGTTTGTATAGCCGCTCATTTCAGCCAAGTGGCTTTGGCGGCTTACAATTCTAAAACTATAAAACAATAAAAACAAAAACATCCAAAGAACAAATACAGCAGCTGAGATAGTTAACCAACTAAGAAATGGGGTCCTTAACGCATTCTGAGCCCAGGCCTAGAAATATAGCCAAGTTTTCAAAGTCTAATGAAAGACCAGCAGGTCTAGGGGGCCAGTCTAAGCTCAGAAGAGAGAGTATTCCACAAAGCAGGGGCTACAGCAAACAAGGCCCAGACATTCTGGCTGAAGGGATCTGCAGAATGACTAATTTGCTGGATCAAATTGGACAAATTGGAAAAAGATTGTCCATCAGGTAACCAGTCCCAAGTCATTTAAGGTTTTAAAGGTGACACCAGCACTTAAATTGCATCTGGAAGCACCCCAGTAGCTAATGCAGCTCACATAGTAGTGATATTACATTTGCTACTGTTTACTATCCAGACAGCCACATTCTGCACCAGTTGAAGTTTCCAAATGCTCTTCTAGAGTAGCCCCATATAGAGCATATTGTAGTAATCAAAATATGATTGTTTCGATGTTTTGATAACATTTTTTGTGTATACATTTTCCCCCCAAATTATAATTCCCACCATTGGATATTACTTTTAGAAGTTCCCCTTAAAATAGACTGCCCTTAAAATGGTATTTCCCAAACTTAAGACATTTTAAGATGTGTGGACTTCAACTCCCAGAGTACCCCAGCCAGCATTGCTGACTGGGGTATTCTGGGAGTTGAAGTCCACCAATCTTAAAATTGCTATGGTTCGGAATACACTGCCCTAAAAGTATTAAAATGGTGCATTAAAGTCAGTACACAAAAGCAGGTTTCTAGTTTTAACCAGATATATTAGGGGAAGTCAGGTAACATGTCACTGAAAATTGTTTGAGCTTTTCCTTATTTTAGGGAAGCTGGGAACTTTTAACGTAGATGGAAACTAGCCAAAGAGAGAAGCAACCTAGAACTCAAGAGAAATTTCCTGACAGAACAATTAACCTGCCTCCAGAAGCGGTGAATGCTCCAACACTGGAAGTTTTTAAGAAGAGACTGGACAGCCATTTGTCTGAAATGGCATAGGGTTTCCTGCCTGAGCAGGGGATTGGACTAGATGACCTCCAAAGTCCCAACATCATCATCATCAACAATAATAACAGAATGAACCTGGTTTTACTGGGGTTTTTTTTTTGCCAGGTATTGCTGCAGGAACCCAATGTACATTACAGGTTACCACTCTAGATATTTTATAATCACTATTTACAATCATTACTCCATCTATCACTGCTCAGTCATAATTTAGCAGTTAATATAGCACCTTCTGTGACTTGAACTGGTGACCAGATGGACATATTCACATTGTCTTGGCCACAGTATAGAAGTAGTTTTCCTTGGCTGCCTTCTAGGTCCAGAGAGGGGAAAGAGGGGATGGTTTTGTGGAAGGGGCAGATGTGCACGTGCGCGCAGGAGTAACTGTTGCAGGCTGAGAGCACTCATGATGCTTGTGCAAGGAGCCCTGAGCGTGTGAGTGGGCCTGTGTACGCATGAGCACCAGCCAGCCACTCGTGGCCCGGTTGTAAATAGGCCATGGACCGGTAGTGGGTTGCAGCCCATAGGTTGGGGACCCCTGTTCTAGGATGCTTTTCCATTTTTCAGACTGCAACCTGTAGTCTTGAACTTCCTGTCCACCTATAAAGCACATGTTCCTTTTCTTCTGCAGAATGAACCAAACTCAGTTCATGCTGCCTCCTGTTGGGACTCTAAGGCATGATCTGTAGCTCTCGAACCAAAAAGAAGCCAGCCATAGTTGTAGGGTATGCGTTTAGAGAAGGGGTCTTCAAACTTGGCCCTTTTATGACTTGTGGACTTCAACTCCCAGTGCTTGACTGAGGAATTCTGGGAGTTGAAGTCCACAAGTCATAAAAGGGCCAAGTTTGAAGACCCCTGGTTTAGAGAAAACTCAGGAGGATCAGAAACACAAAGCATTATGAAAGAAAATATTTTAATGCAAGGACAACCTGCAAAATCCCCTGGATGAAGATACTAAGACCATCTTTCATGTAGAAAACCTATAGCAGGTAACTCATTTGCATGAGGAAGTCTTTTTCTGGTAGCATTGGCATCGGCCTCAAAATGTCTTAAATTGAAACAAGGTTTACAGCAGGGGTGTCCAACCTTGGGAAAGACCTGTGGACTTTAACTCCCAGAATTCCTCAGCCAATCAACTTCTGGCAGTTGAAGTCTACAAGTTCCCAAGATAGGACACCTGGAATAGAATAATGTTTTTCATCTTGGCTGAGGAATTCTGGGAGTTGAAATCCACATATCTTAAAGTTGCTAAGATTGAAAACACTAGAAGTTTTAATATTCCCAACCAGATTCTACTGAGCATTTTCCATTTAAAGAAGTTTCTGGAAGCCCATATGAACATGTGAACAATGCATATATGATGTTTTTATGACCTACTAAAGAGACTTTCCTAGAAACAAGGGCTATTATTTAGTATCTTCCTTGCTTTATTTTAAATTTCTTCAATACTAAAATCCTGGAAGGAAAAATGGATCTTAAAACAGCTGCAGATTTTTAACCAGTTTAGTTGTATGGTTCAAGTTGTCATTTTGTTTTAATATCTCAGCAAATGTCACTGGTTCCATTTACAATCATTGTATTGATCTGATATAAGAACAGAAGCATTCCACATTAAACATTCAAGTGAAACAGAATAATACAAGAGTAACTCTGGTTGCTGAACAAGGCAGAAATTTGAGAAAACCGCCAATGAAGTAATTAGCCCTTTGTATGTTAGGAACTCTTACCAAGCCTCACCACAATACCCCATATTTTTTTAAGAACTAAAGTCAATTCTCACTTTCTTTTAAAAAAAATGCCTATTGATATTTTCCTAGTTAAAATTACTACCATGTCAATTATGCTGCAAAAAAGTAGTCCATTATGAATTAAGTAGTCCAGATTAACACTTTAATGATATAATTCAAGAGCAGTTGAAGTCATGAGTAGAAAAACAGGGGGGTCCTCTGTTATGTCAACCATTATGACATCCCACCAGCATGGAAAGAAGAAATGGAGCAGCAACAGCACGTGTTGCTTCCAAAATTGATTTGTGTCACTAACCCTAACATAAATCTCACATTATTTCAGCTGTCAAAAGTATTTCCTTCTCTGTTGTTCCATTTGAAGCAGCTATAATCTTGGGAATATTTTTTTAAAAAAATACAGTTTAGAAACTGCACAAAAAACTAACTTCACATTAGTTATTTGGGCCATACTTGCACCTGATTTTAGCTATCCAGGCATTATACCATTCCTGAATTTAAAATGCTGCTGCTAGGCATGTGGCAGACTGGCATGTTCAATTTTGTAAGGTGTCCTGTTTACCACACCAATTATAACCGTCTGCTGCCCCATGAATCCCAGCGGCCGGTTAGGGCCCACAGAGTCGGCCTTCTCCAGGTCCCGTCAGCCAGACAGTGTCGCCTGGCAGGGCCTAGGGGAAGAGCCTTCTCTGTTGCGGCCCCGGCCCTCTGGAACCAACTTCCCCCGGAGATCCGTATCGCCCCCACCCTCTCCGCCTTTCGTAAACTGCTTAAAACACACCTCTGCCGGCAGGCCTGGGGCAGTTAACATCTTGCCCCTAGCCAGTGTATGTTTGTGTGTATGTTTGTTGAATGGTTGGTTTTCTTTTAACTTAGGGGTTTTTATATATGTATTTTAACTGGTGATTTCTATTTATGTTGTGAGCCGCCCTGAGTTCTCCGGAATAGGGCGGCATAGAAGTCAAATCAAATAAATAAATAAAAATAACAGTTCTCTGGTTTTTTAGATATTTTTTTTTTGAGAAAATGATGCCTGCCTAACATAGCTACCCTAGAAAGGCTACTCTGAAAAATAGTGAAAGTACATCCAGTCTTTCTGATAAATCTGATTTGAGTCAGGAACTCCCTTAGTAAAAATATACAGCTTTAAATATGCCCCTTTGAAGATTTAATTCATCTTTCAGCCAAATGAAAATCCCAAAATGGCATCAGGAGATTTGATTGTCTCTGCATCCAAACACTACAAATCTCTTTCAAAAATTGGCAGCACTCTATATTACTACATTGGTTCATACAAGAGTCTTTGAAAAAAAATCTCCCATGGAGAATTGCAGTTAACAGCAGTGTGATATAAAACTGGAGTGAGGAAAAATTTCTCCTGGATGCCAGAAAGAGGAGCTGACTGGCTATAAACATTTATACAAAATACTACGGGTCTCTTGTTTATTTTATATATTTTTCTTTTTACATTTCCAAATAAAGTCCATATGCTACAGTAAATATAAATAAGTTCATCTTATGAAAAGTTGCAAAATGATTCACTCAGTAGTAAATACTGCTTCTTTCCTGAGTTCTTGGGCACAATTCATAGCCTAAGTATCAGAACAGCCGGGTGGCAACGGAGAAGTCGGACAGTCAAAAAGCAGCAGTAAAAATTCATGTGACTAAATTCCTGCAAGGGAAACTGCTAATCTTTTAAATCCCACTCTTCTTTTTCTGGAGAAAATCTTTCGAAAAGCCATCAAATTCATCTTCAAGACAAACAGCTTTCTTCCTACAAAACAAAAGGAGGGAAATAATTAGTCCTCAGGGGACCTCAGACATTAACCATATCTAAGTCAGTTTGAGGAAAACTGGTAAATTAGTGTTTGAAATAAAAAAGTTGTTAGAGAATTTTAATTTCTCTGTTGGTGAAAAAATAAATCAGAAGCTCTCACAGTTGACTGCATTTAGCTGATTCAAATAAATTTCTTTATATTCATATCAAAATATTTACAATACCATACATTCTTCATTACAGCAACATAGCTCAATTTAAGACTTCTTACAGAGACATAGAGACAGACCTGAGACTGGAAATCCAGCTCCTAACTCAATACCCTTTTTGCACAGACTCAGTAGCACTTTCTTCACATTGGCTGACTGAGTGACCACATGACTCTTCCTGCTCATGAATATTCCAACAAAAGTAATTAAAATAAAAAGGATCGCTAAATGAATCTAAATTAGATCTAGATACCCATTCATTCTCACAACTAAGAGGTGCAGGGGCTCAAGGGCTTAATGATGCTGGAGATGGTCTCAGTGCCGGCGGTTTGAGCCCTAGCTCTGTGTGGCAGGGTGAGCTCCCCTCACTTGCCTCAGCTTCTGTCCATTTAAGAGTTTGAAAATATGTTCTATGCGAGCAGATAAAATAGGAGCTAAGCTCGTACTTTGTGCAGGAAATCAGATTCCTAATAGCTCTGAACCTCCCTGGTTGCGGCACCCGGTTGCGAAACAGCTCCGGGAAGGGAAGAGGCTCTGGGTGATGCTGCAGGAAAAGCCGCTCGTGTTTCTCTCCAATGCGAAGCCAGCTCGTCCTCCTGTGACGCACCATGGGAAGCGTGCAAGTATGTCCTCTAACACGGCTGGTACCTTGGCAAACCAAACTACTACTCTGCAATAGCACTGTGGTCTCCTGGATCCTGTAACAACGCCATACACCAGGGGTGTCAAACTCAATTTCATTGAGGGCCGCATCAGCATTCTGGTTGCCCTTGGGGGGGCAGGGGCGCGTGGCCAGGATGGGTGCGGCTACTGGGTGGGCATGGATGGAGTGGGTGTGGCCTACTGGGTGGGCATAGCCAGCTCTACATCATTCGCATCAAGGGTGCCTGTGGGGGCCTGGGCAGGAGTGGGACAAATCTGAGGGTCTCTGGCAGAAGGGGGTGGGACCGGGGCAAGCGCCAAGGCATGGTCCATTTCTTCATTCCTCACAAAGAGTGACACCTCCCCACCATGCACCCAGGGGGCGGGGCCGACGTGGCAGGGGCTGGTTCCTCGCTGTTTCCAGACGGCCTTGTGGAGCTAAGACTGAATATGTTTCAGCATAGATGGCCACCACAAAATTGTATATTGGCTCCCGGCCAGCCAGGGCCAAGGCAGTGGGGGCCATTCCCTCACTGTTTCCAGGATGGCTTCGCAGGCCACATGAAACCACTTTGCGGGCCGCATCCAGCTCCCGGGCCTTGTGTTTGACATGTCTGCCATACACTACTACTAATAAAAATTCTCACAACTTTATATATAAATTTAATAGAAACTGAAAGTGAATGTGCTCTTTGCTCTTCAAATACTCCTGATCTTTCATCCAAGGCTTACTTACCGTAGATGCTTTGAGGTGTTCTGGATTTTTTCTAGCTGAGTAATTTTTTGAGACAATCGTCCGATCTCCTTCTCCAGATTGGTCTCTGTGATATCAACCTGCTGGCAGAGGCGAGCAAACGTGGTGGCCATCTCCCTAGGGGAAAAAATGGCAGAGCCCAATTCATCAGCAGTCCAGGGATAATACACCACAGCCACTGGAGGGAGGGGAGGTCCAATTATAAAACAGGTCAGACATACTGTTGCACCTGATGGCTACAGTTGGCGCTGGTAAGGTTGATGATCTGTTGCAGCTTTTCTGTAGCATAGTTGACAAACTGTTGCTTGAAAGCACGCTCTTTGGCCTTCGTGGTCCAAGTAAACCTCTCATAGACATACAACACCCCGTACATACTCAGCGAAAGAGAGATGACCTTCCAGCCCACAGTTCTCCAAATCTGGAAGAGAGCCACTTTATCAAAGAATATTCCAATTGAAAAAAACGTGACACAGTGGTTAGGATGCAGTATGGCAGGCAAACTTCGCCCACTGCCAAGAGTTCAACCCTAACGGGGCTCAAGGTTAACTCAGCCTTTTAACCCTATGTGGTCGGTAAAATGAGGACGCAGATTGTTGAGAGCAATATGCAAATAATGCTAACTTTGTAAATTGCTCAGTGCGCTATAAAGCACTACAGAGCGGTATATAAGTCTAAGTGCTATTGCTACTGATATTTGCTAGAGTCCCAGGGTAGGCAACCTTGGCTCTTTCATGACTCGTGGACTTCAACTCCCAGAGTTCCTGAGCCAGAATGGCTCAGCTTGGAAACCTCTCCCTTTCCCCTCAGCATGGCTGACTCAGGAATTCTGGGAGTTGAAGTCCACGAGTTATAAAAGAGCCAAGGTTGCCTACCTCTGTGCAGCTAGACAATCTTTCCTTGGGTTGGATATGAGACCCTAATTTTTCAGTCTGAGTTCTGTTTTTTTTAAAATATAAAGCTGACTATGACTACTCAATAGATGTTGGCTTATTAAGGTAATATTTCTGTGTTTTTTTTTAATCTGAAGGGTTGCTACTTTTTTCTTTTTAAAAGGATAGCTACTTATAAGATTATATCTGTCATAGAATTTTGAAAACAATCTCGAGTTATTAACCATTTGAGACGGAAACAAGGGCAGCGTTTTGCAGAGGAACCATGAACAGAAGAAAAAAAAACATTCACTATGGCACTTTTATATATATAAAAAAGGGTTAAGACAGTGAGCGAGTGGTAGCTTCGAGGTAGAGGAACTGCACCTCATGGCAAGTAGATAAGAGCTAATAATGGCCCATTGTTTTAATTTTTGTAACTGCAAAAGATACTTTCCACTTTTTCATGTGCATCTTTTAAACAGGGAAATTCTCCTTAGATACATGTGAGGACTGCTCACTTTAAGGAGCCTGTCTATACTTAACTTGATTTGCTGTTAAAAAAGGATCTACCGGTGTCCAGGAGGGTGAATTCGCAAGCCCAAATCACAGCTATTGAGAGCAAGGGGTCTGCTCTTAACTGCATGGCTAGAGAAAAGAAGAAGTTATCTGATGGGATAATGAAAGATCTATGACATTTGTTTCAGAAAAGATGGGGCAGTCTCAGACCCGGGGAAGATCAACAGATCTTAACCCTGATCAGTAGAGTTGGGTTAAGAGAAGCGTTTCAAGCGGAAAGGGCTGGCAGAAGACAGAGCACACTTTCCCCCATTAAGGCAGAGACAGCCATGGTACCCACCAGACCACCAAGGATGAGAACCGTCATGGAAGTCCGAGATGTCAACGATGCCAGATTGGTGATCAAGGAGACCATGAGCTCCTCCTGCGAGGCACTCTCCGGGGTCAGACTGGGAGCACTAGTGCAAGGAGTAGAGGCAAGAGACCTGGGAATCTAGGGAAGAAGAACGCAAACTCCAGTTGCTCACGGACGCTCATGCCTTGGTCACCTCCTCTCTGGATTACTGCATTGCGCTCTACATGATGGGACTGCCCTTGAAGGCCACTCAGAAACTTCGCCTGGTCCAGAATGTAGCAGTGCGCACAGTAAAGGCAGGGGTCTTCAAACTTGGCCCTTTTATGACTTGTGGACTTCAACTCCCAGAATTCCTTAGCCAGACACACTGGCTGAGGAATTCTGGGAATTGAAGCCCACAAGTCATAAAAGGGCCAAGTTTGAAGACCCCTGGTTAAAGGGGCCCCTAGGTTTGCCCATGTAACAGCTCTGAGGCTTGAGTGGCACTGGTTTCCAGTCTTTTGGCAGGTGCAATTCAAAGGGTTGGTCATCACTTTAAAGACCTAAATGGTCTTTAAGACCTGCAGGACTGTCTTTCTCTAAGGACATCTACCCACCTTATCAAGTCAAATAGGGCGGGCACATTTCTAAGTTCCTTCCCTTAAATATTATCATCTGATGGGAGCTAAGAGGCGTGTCTTTTCCGTGGCAGCCCCTGCCCAGTGAAACCCTCTGCCCCCCTGACGTTCAGCAGGCCTCGACACTTTTAGCCTTCCACAAGGCTTTAAAAGCAGGGATCCCCAACCTACGGGCTGTGGCCTCTTGGCCAGGGGGCTGCGTGAATGGCTGGTGAGAGCACCCCCAATCACGCTAGCGCCACCGCATGGGTGCTAGCATCCCATTTGCGTATGCATGGGGGGGCTAGTATCGCTGCCAGCATCACCCGGACGCCAGCGGCTCATTTGCGCATGCGTGCAGGTGCCAGTGGCCCGCTTGCGCACATGTGGGGGTTGTATGTGCGTGTGCTAGTGCCACCTTGCACACACCTGTTTGCGCATGCACGTGCAGGGCCACGTTTCCCTGCTCCTCCTTTTCCCTCTGGGCCGCCAAGCTGGAAAGGTTGGGGAACTCTGCTTTAAAGGACCAAGCATTTCCCCCAAGCTTTAGGAGAATAACTATGCATTAGAGCAGCGGTTCTCAACCTTTTTCAGGCCGCGACCCCGATCTGCACTACGCATGCGCGGCGCGACGGCCCGCATTGCGCATGCGCGGTGCTACCCCCTGCGCCGGCCGAGGGGAAAAGGGGGAAAAAATGGCGGACTGCATTGTTTGGCGACCCCCGTGAAATGGTCGTTCGACCCCAAATGGGGTCGCGACCCACAGGTTGAGAACCGCTGCATTAGAGAAATGGAAGACAGCTAGGTTTGTAATAAGGGCTCTCCGTTCGTGCATTCATGAGCCAATCAAATGCTAGCTACCGTGGGCGTGTCCGAAGACATACAGTGCATCAACTTTGGGGAAGAGGCTCATTCTCTGTGCAAAACGATATCCTGCTGTTTCATCAGAGGCATCTATCTGAACAGTCAAGCAAAACCAGTGGCGCTTAGGAACAACAAAAGATTCCCTGTCACTGTTTCTGGGAGCTTTTCACAATCACGAGCTGTGACTGGTCTACCGAACGATCATCTGCAATACTCAAATCTAGTCTGCCCTTTGCATGCACGAGGACCATCTATATCAGCGGTTCTCAACCTGTGGGTCGCGACCCCATTTGGGGCCAAACGACCATTTCACGGGGCTCGCCAAACACCGCAGTCCGCCGTTTTTTCCCCCCTTTTCCCCTCGGCCGGCGCAGGGGGCAGCACCGCGCATGCGCGGGGTAGCACTGCGCATGCATGATGCGGGCCCGCCTTGCGCGTGCCGTGCATGCACGATTAAGGTCATCACGCCACGCATGCGCGATTCGGGCCGTCGTGCGCATGCCGCGCGGGCACGATTCAGGTCGTCGCGCTGCGCATGCGTGATCCAGGTTGGCGTGCGCGCTGCGCATGCGCAATTTGGGCCGTCGCGCCGCGCATGTGCGATGCGGGCCGTCGCGTGCGCCGCGCATGCGCAGTTCAGACCGTCGTGCCGCGCATGCGCAATGCAGGCCGTCGCGCCGCGCATGCGCGGTGCAGGTCGGGGTCTCAACCTGAAAAAGGTTGAGAACCGCTGATCTATATACAAGCCCTGGAACAAAACCTTCCGAGGCACTCACGGCAAGAGCGGGTTCGGCCACGCTCAGCAGAACCCGGTGCGCGTGTTGAGTTCCTAGGAAGCGACTAACAAGAGCCGCCCAGCCCAGGGAAAAGCGAAAGGTGATATCCTCTTGAAAATCTGAGCAAAGGGTGCTGCAATTCAAATCATAGCTCAAGTCAAACTGCCGGCACGGAATCAGCAAATGGAGCTTGTTCTGGACCTCGGAAGGCAACAGGGACTGCAGATTTTCTAGAAGAAAAAAAGAAAGAAAGAAAGAAAAAAAAGCATGGAGTACAAGGGTGGGGGGGGGAAAGCACATTAAACCCATTTCCAGAAATAGAGAGACGAGCATGCCTGTCTCCCCAGAAGCCTGGGCCCAAAGACCTACTTAAGAAGGCCCAAAACTAAAGGCCAGGGTTGGCTCTTGAATTCAATATAGAGCAACCCAAATATGCAGCATGAGGGGACAAAAAAAAACAAGGCAGCATTTATTTGTTCTCCTTTACCAATAATTTCTTGCTGGGATTGATGCATAGAGTTGTTGACTTCACTGGAGCACCGGTCTGCCAGATTCTTTCCCAATCCTTCCTCTAGGTGCTTGCTGAGTTCCTGGTGAAAAGAAGATCATGAGCTTTACCATGAATCTAGATTTTTTTCTCTCCCTTTTACTAAAGCAGGGGTCCTCAACCGTGGCAACTTTAAGACTTGTGGACTTGTGGAATTCTGGGAGTTGAAGTCCACAAGTCTTAAAGTTGCCACGGTTGAGGACCCCTGTACTAAAAAAACACAAGGCGAGTTTATGTAACTTTGACCGGTATTAACATATTAACATCACAAGAATTAGTGCATATGATGCTCAAGTAGCTGATATGTGAGTAAAACACACACACACACACACACAAAACAATCCATAGAAATCAACATTAGCCAAGGAACCGAAAGCCAATGGCAGAACCTACGCTTTTGTAAAGTTTCAAAACTTGTGAAGACGGATGGAAATCGGAGTTAAACTCATCGACCAAAACAGAAATCCGACGAATTTCATCAGTCATGGCAGAAGACACCTAGAAAACACGAGGAAAAGTGAGTGACAGCTTTTCCCTACAACAGCGGTTCTCAACCTGTGGGTCGCGACCCCATTTGGGGTCGAACGACCGTTTCACGGGGGTCGCCAAACACGGCAGTCCGCCATTTTTTCCCCATTTCCCCTTGGCCGTCACGCCGCGCCGTGCATGCGCGGTTCGGCCCGTTGCGCCACGCATGCGCGGTTCGGTCCATCGCGCCGTGCATGCGCGGTTCGGGCCGTCGCGCCACGCATGGGTGGCGCAGGTGGGGTCTCGGACTGAAAAAGGTTGAGAACCGCTGCCCTACAACCTGACACCCTCTCTTAGAGCCCTGCAGGGTAGACCAGTCATGGCTTCCAAAATAAAAGGGGTGGAAAGGCTTGGTTGCAGGATAGTAGCCTAACTCAAATCACTCAAAGAGAATTCCACGTCTTAACCTATGTTCGTTTTTGGAGCGGTCCAGCAGGTACCAACATAGCTCAAGGTTTAGTAATGCCCTGACGAATCTATTAAGTTATGAATTCACACACCCACGGTTACTGCTCTGGAGGCATGTGGAAAACTGAGTGCCATGAATGGAGGTAGGGATCCAGGACAGTTCTCTTGGCTATTTACCTTGTTGGCAACTTCTTCTGTTACATCTTTGATTTTCTTCTTAACCTCGTCTGTTAAAAGGTTGAGCTGGTTTCGTATGAAGTCCAGCCTGTCTCTCCGGTCTTCTCGTTCTTCCATTGAATGCACTCTAAGGCAGGGGGAAAGCCGCCATCAGCCTCTCGCAGACATAAGCCCAGCCTAATAATAGGGCTACCAACCCTGTTAGCTAGATTCCAGGCAAAACGAAGGGCAAGGAGACCAAGGCAAATTTGCAGCTCAAACCAACTTTTAAGACTGTGTTTCTCCTCTGGTCTTACTTCTGCTCCTTTGAACAATCTGCTTAAGGTTTAAGTTAAAGCAGATATGTCAAACACCAGGCCCGGGGGCTGGATGCGGCCTGTGGTTTCATGTGGCCCGCAAAGCCATCCTGGACACAGTGAGGGAACGGCCCCCGCTGCCTTGACCCTGGCCCAGGCTGCTCAGGAGCCAATGTACAATTTTGTGGTGGCCATCTATGCTGAAACGCATCCAGTCTTAGCTCCACAAGGCTGTCTGGAAACAGCGAGGAACCAGCCCCTGCCACCTCTGCCCCGCCCTGTGGGTGCATGCTGGGGAGGTGTCACCCTTTGTGAGGAATGAAGAAATGCACCATCGCCTGGAAGTGGCCAGCAAATGGCCCTTGCCTACTTCACATATCCGGCTTGATGGGTTCCGGGGGAGGGGTTTCAGCAGGCAGTGAGGCTCCTCCAGTGGACCATGCCTTGGCACTTGCCCCAGTCCCAACCCCTTCTGCCAGAGACCCTCAGATCTGTCTCACTCTTGCCCAGGCCCCCACAGGCACCCTTGAATCGAACGATGTAGAGCTGGCCATGCCCACCCAATAGGCCACACCCATTCCATCCATACCCACCCAGTAGGCCACACCTATCCTGGCCACACCCATCAGCCCCCAACCGCAATGCTGATGCGGCCCTCAATGAAATTGAGCTTGACACCCCTGTGTTAAAGGGACACATATATCTTTTGATTATTGTATGACCCAAAGTTGCAGTTCTGTCCCTGTCTGGGAGGGAAAAGAAAGCAGCCGTTAATTAGCGTGGGAGGCAGGGCCTGGAGGTGGAGTGTGGAGTGGAGGGCCAGGGATACAGACAGAGCAAACACATATTCCTTTTGCAACGGACATGTGGCTGGATTCGGTAGCCAAGACTCCTTCACTCAGGTATTTCCAGAGCTAGCCTGCCTTTTTCTAAAAAGAACCTTACTTTATTTTTTGTACTCTGGTTGCTTTCTAGGACAGTGAGTGGGATGGTGAAGACACTTGCCTCCTACTTAGAAGGTTGAGAGTTCAATCCTAGTTAGCTGGCAGATGTGTCTCTCTCAGGGCACAGAGAAAAAACATCTGCCGGGAACTCCATGTAGGTATCAGGAAGGGCATCCAACCAGTAAATGCTCAGCTCTACTCAGGTGCCCCGATGCCACTCAGTCATCTCGACTCTATGCTGAATTAATGGATTACAGGGTCGTAAAAAGAAAAAAAAATGCTTCCCCCCCCACTTTACAATGTGTTTATTGTTGAAGATTGAGGGTTGGAATAGTTGACATCCAGGCTCAGCTTCCAACTCAATGATTCTACCCTATAATATTTATATATTTAGTGCCTATGTCAGTTTTTGACTCTTGGCAACTGTCTGGACTATTTCCTGTAGCTTTTTTAGCAATGTTTTTCAGAAGTGGTTTGCCATTATTTATTTCCTAGGACTGAGAGAGTGTGACTGGCCCAAGGTCACCCAGCTGGCTTCCTGCCCAAGGCAGGACTAGGACTCACAGTCTCCCAGTTTCCAGCCTGGTACCGTAACCACTACACCAAACTGGCAACCCATTTTAAAGGTTTTCAAATTAGCATTCACCTGCAAACAACTTGAAGTAAGGGTGGTACAGAAATAACGTTAACAACAATGAGTGTGACTTGGAGACTGTTTTGTGTTTCCAGGTGACTACAGGAACTCAGCAACAGGCAAATCCAGTATCACAGGCCAGGGTCTCAAAACCTGCTTTCCTCATCAGCTCTACTCACCCCCTACTAACGGGAGAAAGGTCATTGCAACCTGGTGGCTTTGTCCAGTGTTGGGCAACAGGGCAAACACAACAGGAAAGGCCTACCTTTGGTGGGCTGCTTCCACATTTACGCTGTCCATAATGTTTTTCACAGTCTCAAGGATCTGTTTAGCTCTGATAGTGTGCTGCTCAAACTTGGTTTTCACAGCTGACTGCGAGATACACTCCTGCGAGGGGCCCAAGTCACAACACATTACTGCAATTCCATCATCAAAATACTTGGGAATTTCGAGCTTTCAGAGAACGCTCTGATGCTGTTATAGATACACATAGGTATAAAATAAAGCAAAGGGGGTGGGGAAGAAACACAAAACATAAAGAACAAAAAAAAAGAAGGCAAGCAGCAAATAAAACCCCAACTCTAGAGCAGTGAAATTCCCCTCTCTTTTACCGTTTAGCTAACAGTAATGTGTAGGAAGTAACAGAACGATAAAGGCAACAATTAACAAAAAAAAAAATCCACTTAACACAAGTATTTTGGAATCTCACAAAACTGCCTGCTGCAGGTGATTTATATTAACAGTTTAGATGCACTCCCGAGAAGCTAGTGGGAAAATGAGAATGCATATATGAGAAATGTCCACAGGCACATAAAAAGAGGGAGGAGCTTCAACTGCACCACAGCGGCTGCCATTTTGACTTGTTTTTACATACACTGTCGACACTCTTGGCGTATATTCTGCAATTACGACGACTGTGACTGGATAAATGCATCTGGATTTCCTTGTGAATGCGTTCTTGAAAGTCTGCAGCTACAAGTACTTGTCAGCTTTGGTTTCTGAATGATATGGATCGTAGCTGGGTTAACTATTAGTCTTATCTGATGCAAAACCATCTACCTTAGGAGTCTCCATCACTCCTAGTCCATGCTGAGGACCAGCCTACCTTACCATTGCATGATGGTCCTTACCCAAAAACCACAAAAAGGGGAAAGATAAATGGATTAATGCTTCCTGCATCCATACATAGTAGCTGGAGTATCTCCCACATGCCACAGGCTGAAGGCACATTGATCTGGGGTTAGGGTTAAGGTGTTAGGGTTAGGGTTAGCTGGTGCTATAATCTGATTCTGCTCATGGAAGAAAGCCATCTAGAAATTCTACATGTGAAGTTTTCATGTTAAATGTAATAAATAAAGATGTTTATGTTATTCATATAAAGACAAGGTAGCCAAAAAGTCTGTGTAGACACAACTGGGTCATCATTGGGATGGAGGTCTTCTAGTTCAGTGTTTCTCAACCTTGACTATTTGAAGGTGGGTGGGCTTCAACTCCCAGAATTCCTCAGTTAACCATGCTGGCTAAGGAATTCTGAGAGTTGACGTCCACCCTTCATTAAGTGTCCAAGGTTGAGAAAAACGCTGTTCTAGTTTATTCTCTGGTCAGCTTAGGCTAAATGTCACCTTCAAGTTGTTATAGCAGCATGAAGAATATAATGACTCTTTAAATACTTGAAAATCCTTTGTTGAAGGAAGAAGGTACAGGCTTACATCTGAAGAGTTACTGGCTGTTCAGTAAAACCTTGAATATTTTATTCACTTGTTTACCAAAAGAAAGAGCTGGTTTTCTTCTTCATTGCATTCTCCTAGACTCCTGAATGTATCCTAACAGAACTTAAAATTGCAGCTCACACTCTCAACCTTAATAAGAGTTACTGGCAAGAGTAAGAAACAAAGGAAATATAAAATGGAAATAATAGAGAAGAGCCATTACGCTCGACGAAGTAGGTCTAGAAATCAGCAATGAAAAAGCAAGTGATTCACGTTAACAAGAGCACATTGTTAGAGCTAGACAGGATTCGCAGAGAAGTCCAATTCCAGGTCAGCTAACAGGTAGAAGGCAGACTGTACAACAAGAAAGTAGTAGGAAGCTATAGGAAGCATTAACCATACCTCAGGGATGAAAAAGAGAGAGAAAATAATAAAAAGCAGACCATCAAACAATCCCCCTCATTGACCAGATCAGGACAGAGAGAGGCCTGGACCCCCTTCCAATCAACAGTTCAAGAGTTTGTCTCTAGCCTGGCCCAGCTAAAAGAGGGCAGTTGAATGGCTGGCTAGTAGGCCCCATTCCCTGGGCTTTGGCAGGCCTGCCTTAATACAGGTTTTTTGGCTTTCTAAGCTGACCGCCAATCCTAAAGCAAAACAAACAAACAAAAGATGAAACACTTCTAAGTACTTCCTTCGGTGATGTTGATCATGGGTCCTTCAGGACTTAAGAGATGATAAATGATCACATCTACTGTATCACAATAGCACTTAGGCTTATATACCATTTCATAGTGCTTTATATAGCACCCTCTATACAGAGTCAGCATATTGCCCCAAACAATCCGGGTCCTCGTTTTACCAGTCCTCAGAAGGATGGAAGGCTGAGTCAACTTTGAGCCGGTCAGGATCGAACTCCTGGCAGTGGAATGCAGAGTTAGCCTGCAGTACTGCATTCTAACCACTGTGCCGTTACAGCTCTGCAGGCTGCCTGGCTATTGAGTTGGTTAGTTTTTCCTCCTGTAGATGTCTACAGCCTTTCAGCCCTTTTTTTTCAAATTTTCCTCCACTCCCCCCGCTCCATATTTCTCCATAGAGATGCTGAGAATTGATTTTCATGCAAGGAGAAGACTCTGGGTTGTGTTCCTAGAAAAGGCATTAGCAAAGCATTCATAACACTACAGTTCTTTCGAGAGGATACTCAAGTTCCTTCTTAGTCAGGAATTTAATCCCTGAAGCTTGACGGGAACTGAATCAGGGAAACATGATTGTGGTACGTCTTCTCCTTCTCCTCTTTTATATCTCAAATGGTATTTGCAAACTACCTCAATCAATGGTGATGCTGGCTGGACTGCCACAAAAAAGACAAAGCAATAATACGACATGGTGGCAAGATCAATGATAGTCAACAATATATCCAGCTTCTCCTTTTTTAGCCAGCCCTTACTAAAATAAAATGGCATTAAGGGTCTCATGGAAGCCAACAAGGATCAGGCTAGTCCTTATTTTGTGAGACTTGCAATGCTTCTTCTGTGATGTCACGTTATCCACCTTTTCTGTCTTCTAGAACAAGGAAGGAAATGGTGATCCTCCAAATTTTCCCACACTATAATAAAGAGCATCCTTTACCATTGGCTGCTACTCCTGCAGACCCCAGAAGCATTTTAAGAATGATTATAATACAAATTCACTTTTGGCTGCCAAGTATCGGATACAGGAAGTACATCCGTTGTTACCATACTCAGAGTAAAACATTTAGGGAGAGAGAAAGTCAGTTACGTCATGTTTTTTTAGGACTGAATCTAAAAAAAAAAAAAAAGTGTTTCCCCAGGGAAAAAAAACTTCAGACCTGGATAGCATAGACCCTTTATAGGCCTAAGCTAGAAGTATCTTCATTAATAGAAAAACAGTTGGGTTCTCTTGACTTTCTGATGTACAAGGTAGTCACTGGAAGAGAATGGAACTATACGTTGCACTAACGCAACATCCTTAGCAGAAGGATAGCTGAATGTAAGAGTCATAATTATTTCAATGCAGCTCTCTTCTGACTCTCTAAGCAAACACACTAAGCTCATGATAAATTTCTTTCTGGAGATAATCCTGGAATGAACAGATCTATCTATGGATGATATCATATACATAGGTCCATTCAGTCTGACTTGCGATACTCTGGAAGATTACCTCAAATATTTTTTCGAAGTGCTGGAATTCCTGGAACCGTGTCTGAAACCCCTCGGCGATTGCACCACCTACAAGAGCACAAAACAGAGTTGATGAATAGGCCATTTCTTGAAGATGCAGGACTCTTTTTAAACATGGGTGCTTCTGGGGGGAAAAAACAGCCAACCTTCAGAAGAGGTTAAGGACCATGACCACCAGAAAGTGGACCTAGCGTACAACACACACCTCCCTCAGGCATGCCCTGAGCTTTGTGTTTCCTTGCACTGAGAACTTCCTTGGCTGAAACAAAGAAAATGCGATTTTGGGCTTCAGAACGGTCCACAACCCTGAGCTCATCCACCAAGAAAGTTAGGCAACGCTCCATGTGCTGTTTGCGTACCTGCAAAATGACAATGATAGTGCATAGGATCATCAATCAGTCTCCCATCCATTTACAAAAGACAAAAAGCAACTTCTAATTTCTCTACACTACCTCTTGAGTGGCTTACTTCGGGAAGATAATCTCTGAATTTATGACTGTCACCTTAAATAAATGTGAAGCCTTAAGTACCAATCTAAGCACCCCTTGAACTGCCTTTTCCAAGAAAATTACAAATCTGTAACTCACATCTTCCATGTATTCAGGTTCTGCTGCAGAAGCATCCCAGCGGTTGTTCAGGATGAAAATGTTTGGTTTAGAAAGTTTTTCGTTCACTTTGTGGAAAAACTGTTTCTCCTAAAATAGAGAGATACAAATATGGATCTATATATAAACTCCCTTTTTACGACTCTGTAATCCCTTAATTTATAGTAGGGTCAATATAGATAGACACAGATCTATTGAAAGACCTTTGGGGAACAGCTAGTTATTCATCAACTTGGCAAAGAATACAGCTTCATTACTTTCCTTCCTCTGCAGAACTGCTTCTAAGAGGCCCACAGAAGAACTATTCACAATCATTTTAAGAACTGATGCTTGAAATAGCATCTGATCTTCCCTTTTTACTTTATTTTACTTCCTGTCTTTCAGATTAGACAAGCCACCAGGGAGCTTTTGAACTTCACTTCAGAAATAAAGATTTCTGGGTTTTAATTGACTTGCAGATTCAAAGAGTCATAATTCTGTCTGGGATCCAAGTGCAAAGAAGATACTTAACACAATCTCCTAACTTCATTCAAATTGATCATTCAGCAGTAGGCATCTAATCGAAGATGGTCACGCTGACCTTTGATTTACGTTCTGTCGGAATATATTTCCAGGATATATGATGTTTTACTTTGTAAAGATGATACTTTTTCCAGTTAAGGATTAAAGAATTCCTGTGTTATTTTTCCACTGTGTAAAAATCTTCCAAAGAAGCTTAAAATTAGAAATAATCAGAAATGAAAAGGAACAACTACAAAGGATAAAACAGGGAGCAAAAAAAAGAGTCTCTGAAAAGCTCCTATCTACCCTGTAATTTATAGTTATACTCTATAATTATATCCTATAATTTATACCCTATCTATAATTTTTCTCTTCAAATTTGACACTCTAGTTTTTCTTTTCAGAAGGGAAGAAATGTCTTTTTGCACAAAGAATCTGCAGTCCAGTGCACACCTCAAGATTGAGCTTGAAAATGAATACAATGGAATTCATTCCCAAGTGAACATTTATTGATCAGCAAAATCAATAAACCTGTTTTGTGCTAACGTTGAGATTATCCCACACAATTCAAAAGAAGAATTATTCAGTCATCAATGTGGCAAAGACAGAAAAAAGCTTTAACACGGAGCAACAGCATTAAGAAACCAAAGAAGTTAGAACAGTCTCCCACCCAAAATAGCAAGCCACAAACAGGTAGTCCTTGACTTATGACTGTTTGTTTAATGAAAGTTCAATATTACAACGGCCTTGGAAAAAGTGACTTAAGACTAGTACTTACAATTATGATTGTCACATCACCCCCCCCCCAGTTACGCGACTGCAATTTGGGAACGGCAACTAGCTTGCATTTACAACTGGTTGCAGCATTCTGCAGTCACACGATCATGATTTGTGATCTTTTTTTGACGATTTCTGGCAAGCAAAAGCCCACTGGGCGAGTTGGATTTGCTCAATGACCATGGTAATTCTCTTAATAGCCATGGTGATTCTCTTAACGACCATTGTAAAAACTGCCATAAATTTGGGTCCGACTTGCTTACAATGACAATAGCTCATGATGAAAATTCTGCTCCCAGTTGTGATCAAAAGTCATAACATTCAAAAATTAGTGGAAAATATTGCCGTGAGAAAATGAAAGGTAATCATATTTTTAATTCAAGATTTCCTCAATATGGATCAGCTGATAGGAATATTCCCTATGCTAGCTTAGAAGGATGAAGTGGAACAACACATTTAATAAAAGCAGATAAAGATCCTCGATAGAGATATTTAATACCTACAACATACCGTTGGATTAGCTGCCTCAAACTTAGAGGGTTCTTATGACTATTAAAACTGGATACCTCTTACTTTGAGAAGAGGAAACATGAATAAAACAAATGAAGGGCTTACTTAAAAAAGATGAAGACTTACTGTATTCATGAGGGTTGACTCTGAATTAGCAACTAAAACGAAAACGTCGGCATCCAGGCAGAATTTGTCAATCCAAGTGTCAAGCTCTGTGGTGACGTCAGTACCTGGACTATGAAATGAAGGGAGGGAGTTATAGATGGCATTTGAAAATGTTGAAAAATATGGAAACGCATAACACAATCATAGCTTAGTAAGATAAATTCTGAATGTGTTTTTGGCCATACTTAGAACACAGAACATCATCAGACTTGGAAGGGACTTTGAAGAACTTCTAGTCCAGTGGTTCTCAACCTTTATCAGGTTGAGACCCCACTTGCCCCGCCCATGTGCGCCGTGACCCCGACCTGGGTGTGCGCACGCGCAGGAAAAAATTTTTTAAATTTTTTTTTTAAAAAAATCAAAAAAAACAAAAAACAAAATGGCGGCCGCGACGGGCGGATCTTTGCATGCGCGGATCAGCCCGTCGCACGCGCCGCGCATGTGTGGATCCGCCCGTCGTGGCCGCCATTTTGTTTTTTTTTGTTTTTTTTAGTTTTTTTTTTTTAAATTTTTTTTTTTTTTGGCGTGACGGGCGGATCTGTGCATGCGCGGATCGGCCCGTCGCACGCGCCGCGCATGCGCGGATCCGCCCGTTGCGGCCGCCATTTTTTTTTTTAAAAAAAATTTTTTCCGGTGCGATGGGCGGATCTGCGCATGCGCGGCGCGCGCGCGCCAAAAAATAAAAAAATAAAAAAAAATAAAAAAACAAAATGGCGGCCCGCGGTGTCCGGCGACCCCCGCGAAATCGTCATGCGACCCCAAATGGGGTCGCGACCCCAAGGTTGAGAACCGCTGTTCTAGTCCAACCTCCTGCTCAAATAGGCTGTCTGATATCCTCTTAAAAGCCTCCAGTGACGGAGCACCCACAACTTTTGAAGGCAAGCCGTTCCACTGATTAATTGTTCTCACTGTCAGGAAATTTCTCCTTAGTTCCAGGTTGCTTCTCTCCTTAATTAAGTTTCCATCCATTGCTTCTTGTCCTGCCTCCAGGTGCTTTGGAGAATAGCTTGACTCCCTCTTCTTTGTGGCAGCCCCTGAGATATTGGAACACTGCTATCATGTCCCCCCTCTTCCTTTTCTTCGTTAAACTAGACATATCCAGTTCCAGCAACCGTTCTTTATATGTTTTAGCCTCCAGTTCCCTAATCATTTTTGTTGCTCCCCTCTGTACTCTTTCTAGAATCTCAACATTAACAAGTCAAGAAGATTTCCATTCATTACAAGTTTCTTTCTTTAGATCCTATGATGAAAAGTTTCTGAACAAGCCAGGATATTAAGCTGCAGTCTACAGTTGGCTTAACCGCTCAGACTTTTCGGATGTGTGCTGTTTTCGCCATCTGAATCTGAACTCCTACACATTTATCAGTCTCTGACATGCTCTTTACAATTACAAATTCATAGTTTTAGTTCCTTTTTAAGATTCAATCCCTCTTAAAAATACATCAGGAATTAAAGAACCCACAAATTAGTTCAGGCTGAATAAGGAAGGCCTTACTTGGCCCATGAGTGGCATATCAGACTAAAACAAAAACTGAAATTAATTTCTTCTATTATTTGAAATTAAATAGAGTGGAAATCATTATTTTTGAAATCATACATTTCTGATACATTAAAAGTTGCCATTTGGCAGCAGGTCCCCTCTAGTGATCACGTGACCTCAGGACAATGCAACTGTCATAAATACATGCCAGTTGCCAAGTGCCTGATCACATGACCATAGAGATGCTACAACAATCCTAGGTGGAGGGATTGGTCGTACATCACTTTTTCAATGCTTTTCTAAGTTCAAACCGTTGCTAAATGAATGGTGATAAGTCGAGGACTACCTGTATACTCCATATCACAACAATGGATCTTGTTAGAATTTAAGGTCTACTGTGTGTGTGTGTGTGTGTGTGTGTGTGTGTGTGTGGACTTGTTCCTTTTCAACAGACTCTTTCTCTTTCTCTCCCTCCCCCCACCCCAGTTTCTTTCAAGAGGTCGCCTGTTGTGATTCATCTGGCATTTCAGAAGGAAAAAAAAACAGCCAAAGATGGAGAGTGTGTGTTTAAAAGAAAGACAAGAGTATCTTGTGGCAGCTTTAGAGTGAATCCAAAAGAGTCATACCTGTCTACTAAGACCAAGTCGTCTCTCAAGAGAGCACATTTGGTTTTAGGCCAAAAGACATGAACTAAGCAACCAGCTTCTAAGTCTTTATCCATGTGGAGTGCATGGGCAAGCTGATTAACTGTCTGCAAAGAAAGGAAGAACATGTTAGGATAAGGTCAGTGGCACGACAACTTGAACACACTTGAATATTATTTGAAGCAGCAACAAACCAAGTTTCGAGGATCTATCCCAAAGGAGGCAAGTGGACTTTCTTGTTTTTCTCTTTGAAGGCGTTTCGCTTCTCATCCAAGAAGCTTCTTCAGCTCTGACTGGATGGTGGGGAATGGAAGGATTTATACTCCTTGCAGACAGCTGGTCATTTGCCTTCTTTGAGAGCAGCGGTTCTCAACCTGTGGGTCGCGACCCCATTTGGGGTCGAACGAACATTTCACAGGGGGTCGCCAAACAACGCAGTCCGCCATTTTTCCCCCCTTTTCCCCTCGGCCAGCGCAGGGGGCAGCACCGCGCATGCGCGGAGTAGCACCGCGCATGCGCGATGTGGGCTGTCGCGCCACGCATGCAAGCCGTCACGTGCACGCCGCGCATGCAAGCCGTCGCGTGTGCGCCGCGCAGGCGCTATGCGGGCCGTCGTGCCGCGCATGTGCGGTGCGGGCCGTCACGCGCACGCACTATGCGGGCCGTCGCGCCACGCAGTGCAGGTCGGGGTCGCGCTGCGCATGTGCGGCGCAGGTCGGGGTCGCGGCCTGAAAAAGGTTGAGAACCGCTGTTTTAGAGAGTCCTTGAGTAGAAAGAATGCAAACCTGTCTGCAAGGAGTATAAATCCTTCCATTCCCCACCATCCAGTCAGAGCTGAAGAACCTTCTTGGATGAGAAGCGAAACGTCTTCAAAAACAACAACAACCAAGAAAGCCCAGTTGCCTCGTGAAAAAGTATCTTTGGGACAACTACGAGCTGGATGGCTGAGAATCTGCATTGACATTTCTAGGATCTAATTTTTTTGGGTTACTAGAATTCCCTGCCCCCAGCCTGATGCAAATAAAAGAAAAGCCAAAGGGATATTTACATTAATATCACTGCTTCTTTCAAAAGAGCAAAGGAAGGAAGGGCCCCCCCTCCTCCCCTCTGGTCTTCTACATACGACTGGGGCCTGGATTTTAACATCGCACAGGAGGAAGTACGTGGGAAGAAATATTGCTTCGCTCATGGAAAATCAGCCAATATTTGGGAAAAGTCAAATTAGGAGTGAGGCTGCAGAGATGAGCAAAGACATTCTGAATTCCCTCTCATAAGAGATGTGGCTTACAGCAGGGCTTTTCAACCTTTTCACCCATTGTACCACTTTTAGGATATGGCAATATCCGAGTACCACCAGTCGCCTAGCAAGGTGTCAAAAACTTGATGTCCAAAAAAAAAAAAAGGAAAAAAGTGATAAAGTACAGGTAGTCCTCGACTTACAACAATTCGCTAAGTGACTGTTCGAAGTTACAATGGCACTGAAAAAAGTGCCCCCCAAGGCACAGCCGAGCAAGACACCTGCCTGCCCACCCGGAGGCGCTCTTCCTCCTGTCTGAGGTTTTCATTGTTGTGAGCATTTCTGTTGAGGATTGGCAGCTGGGGTGGGGGGGGGTGTTTGGTTTTTATTCCCCCTGTCTGCTGGGTGGCTGCAGCAGGTTTTGGTCACTTCACATGACTCTGGGACACTGTGACCGTCATAAATATGAATCAGTTGCCAAACATCTGAATGTAAATCACAAGACCCTGGAGAGGCTGCAACATTCCAGTTGATCAGCGCTTCTTCTGGGCTCAGCAGAAGCGCTATGATCAGCGCCGAGCTCCAGCTGGAGCCTGGCACTGATCCTGGGGCTTCCACTGAGCCTTGACAGTCCCGAAGAAGCGCTGATCCTGGCGCTTCCGCTGATCCCTGATAGCCTTGCAGCTCCAGCCATCTCTCGCTCAGGCTTGTGCGGTGCTACCACTGATTCAGCTCATTCCCCTCCCCCGCTACCACTTTTCTAGGATGGTCGCATACCACCTGCCAGGTGCCAATGTACCACAGGTGGTACCCGTACCACTGGTTGAAAAGCCCTGGCTTACAGCACAAAGGTTGGTGAAAAACCAAGCACATGTACTCACTGAAGCAGTACAATAATCTACATGCTACATGGGCAGTTCACGTGGAACTCTGGAATTACCTTGGTCTGACAGAAACAGGTAGAGTATGATTTTAATACATACTCTCTGCAATATGGAATTCTAACCTCTAATAGGGATTGGTTAAGCTTACTCAACAGACTAATCCCTGATATGATTTGCTTAGTTTTGGTTTTTCTGCAATGTCTAATCTGAGTTAATTGTGACTTACTTGTTAAAAAGAACCATGAGCCACAGTTTGCAAAAAAAAAAAATTTGTCCTATCAATTCTTTTATCTTCTGTCTATGGAACTTTCTCTAATTCTAAAATCACACATAAAGAAAGTAAAATTAAGCCATACTAAATAAGTAACAGACTAATGCTTGCATCGATCTTGAATAACAGCACACATGTTTTTCAACACACATCAAGCCTTGTTCCCTAGATGGCTTAATTTTAGCACCGTTTACATAACACATTAAAATGTATGTGCCCAATGTTGTATTGGAAAACATTCTGACATTAAAACAGTCCATCCTGAGTGTTCGATTGCTCCTTGCCTTACGACCACAATCGGGACCGGATCTTCCATTCCTAAGTGATGTGGTCATTAAACAAGTCACGCCCAATTTTGCAAACTGTGAAGCGAATCTGACTTCCCCCCACTTACTTTGCTTGTTTGAAGCCCCCTGGGGAGAGCCGAAAAAGCTTCTTTTTTTTTTATAAATGAAATTTTATTAATTTTATAATTGTAAATATAACAAATAAAAAAAATATTCAAATTAAAACAACTCAACTGAATACAAACATCTGCGACTTTTTCAAACACGAGAACAAAACAACTATGGATATTGCTCGGCGGCACCCCCCACCACCACATCCCCCTCCTCCTTTCTCCCTTCCTCTACCTCTATCCACCCACCATCTCTACCCCCACTCTCTCCACCCTCCTCTTACCACCTCCCTACTTCCCTCAACCTTCACTACTCAGTCTCACCCCCTCCAGATGTGGTGCAGATTTAGATTTATTTGGAATGGCAAGAAACCAAGGGTTAAACTAAAAATTATTCAGGATACAAGGGAAAGAGGTGGTTTGAAAATGCCCAACTTTAAGTTATATTACTATGCTGCAGTTTTAGTAGCGATAAGTGACTGGGTTAATTTAACTAAGGATAGAATATTGAATATAGAAGGGTACGGTTTACTATATGGTTGCCGAAAAAGCTTCTTGAATGAGAAGCGAAATGTCTTCAAAAGAAAAGCAAGGAAGTCCAGTTGCCTCATGAAAAAGCACCTTTGGGATAACGATGACCTGGATGACTTACCTTAACACTCTTCTTTTCGTCTGAGCCTTCAGTCATCAGGTAAGCTTTGTCGCCATCGGTTCCTTCTACACTGAGAAAGCAGTTGGTAGTGTGGCCAATGCCACTTGGCAGCACTTTATCCCACAGCATTGCGTTGATCACTGAACTCTTCCCGCTACTGGTTCTGCAGCGGAGCAAGAAAAGAACAGAAAGCCTTAAAAATCTTACATTGTAGCCAACATTATAAATTGTCTGGGCAATAATTCCAGATATCAGACTAGAAAGTCTTAATTCTGAAGCAAACTGCATACATTTGCTACCTTTCTCTTATGTGTCAGTATCTTGAATTATATACCCAGAGGACAGCTGTCAGTCCTTCAAAATAGACCAGACTATAGGACAGGGGTCTTCAAACTTGGCCTTTTTATGACTTGTGGACTTCAACTCCCAGAATTCCTCAGCCAGGAATTCTGGGAGTTGAAGTCCACAAGTCATAAAAGCCCCATGTTTAAAGACCCCTGCTATAGGAAATCAACGTTTTCAATGCTAATATTAACTTTATAATAAGGTTACAGTTAATAGAATCTTGCAAGCCTGAATGCCCTTCTTCCCTCCTCTATTTATCTGCATGAGAATTAGGGAAGGTCCTGCCTGAAATGCTTTCTCAAATTATATTTATGCCCCAGACTCAGATTTCTTTCATCTGACTCATCTTGGTTGCAGGTCTTCTTTCTGTTCCTCAGGGTTATAATTTCTTCCCATTATACCTACCCCCACCCATTTCTACAATTTTGTTAAATTTATTTTGGCTTGGGTAATGATGGGAGAGAAAAGTAGCAAAGAAAGGCCACTGAAATCTTTGCAACATTGCTCATGTAAAAGCAGACATTGCCCAGACACCTAGCTTAACATACAGGTAATCCTTGAGTTGTGACCAAAATGGAGCCTGCCCATCATGGCCGTACGTTGTGATGGTTGTAAAGTTTATTGGAGATTTTATGACCTTTTTTCTGGTGGTCGGTAAGCAAATCAATGATTCATTATGGGCCGGAACTAAATGCAGATTTTTGGTGAAACTGTCGTAAAACATGGTCATGTGACATACAGGGTGCTGTAAACGGTCATAAAAGTGGCCTGATGCTGAGCCTCAGAAGTGTGGTCATGTGATTGTGGGGAGGTACCCAACCATTGGAACTTTAAACTAGATTGTAAGTATCCCCCAAGTAGATGTGGAGAACTACAGTATTTTCCGGCGTATAAGACGACTTTCTAAAGCATGCAAATTGGCTCCGAAGTCGGGGGTTGTCTTATACGCCGAGTCGTCTTATACGCTGGAAATTACGGTAGTTTCTGGCGTATAAGACGACTTTCTCGGCATGCAAATCGGCTCCGGTCGGGGGTCGTCTTATACGCCGAGTCGTCTAATACGCCGGAAAATACGGTACCTATACTGTATATAAGAAGTAGAAAGTTGTTTTCATTTCTAATGATAGCATAGTCGCTGTAAAAGCTCAATTGCACATATTCTACTTTTATGGCAAACGCATTATACCAGAGGCAAGAGGATCTGTTGGAGCAGGCAAGTCAGAAAAGTCAAAATGGCAGCTGTAATTAAAGCCTCAGCCCTTTTTCGGAGGAAAAAATCCTGAGACTGATATAATCTACTGAAAAATTATGTTGTACAAGTATCAACGGCAAATGAAAATTGGCTACGAAACAGCACTGGGGTAACCCTTGATTGTAAGCTTAATTTCCTCATGAAGTATGGTTTTAATGGCTTCTCAAGTAATGTGTTCGAAATAATTTGAAATGTATTCCATTTCCCAAGAGAAGAATCTCACCCATTTATTCCCACAAGTGGCAAGTCTTACCTGCCAAAAAAAGCGACTTTCATATGCCGTCGTGCTAATACTTCACCAATTACGGCCAGCTTGTTTTTATAGGCCTGTATTTTTTTAAATTCGTCCACGGTAGCTATGCATTTGAGCTCTGGGTTTTTGTGGGTTTCTGTCATCAGAGAGAAAAACAACAGTTACAGAAGGCTAAAGCAGAACTGCAATACTTTTTCCATTTAATGTGATAAGTCCATGCAATTTTAAGGGAAAACTTTGTCGCAAAGAGCCGCCCTGTGCCAATACTATGAGTCCTCAAAGGACTATGGGCCTGGACCATAAACATAATCAGGTCTGAACAGGCAAAGTGGAAACTTGCTCTGGCGGTTTTTCTCATTTTGCCTGAGCCAACTAGAGGACACAGCACAATTACTGTTCGACTGTCACCTGTATAAGACAGAGAAGGATCAATATCTAAAGAGTGCACATTAGACAAACAGCCTATTAGGATCCTTACATTAAAACACGCACATTTCATGTGTGGTCAGAATCCAAAAATCACATATGACATTTTGTTGGAACAAAACAATTCAGTTGAGAACTGCACATGTGAATTTGGGTAAAATGTAGAGATGACACAGAAACATGATTTGCCTTTTCCTTCATTTATGTTTTTTATGCCGCTTTCTAACAAATAGCCTTATTGTTCTACATTTGATATTTTATATTCTGATACGGCCTAATACAGGGGTAGGCAACCTTGGCTCTTTTATGACTTGTGGACTTCAACTCCCAGAATTCCTGAGCCAGCATGGCTTAGCTTGGAAACCTCTCTCTTTCCTCTCAGCATGGCTGGCTCAGGAATTCTGGGAGTTGAAGTCCACGAGTCATAAAAGAGCCAAGGTTGCCTACTCCTGGCCTAATAGTTCATAACAAAGTATTATGGTTCGTCACACAGTTAGCCAGATGTTTTGAATTCTGAATTATTTGGGGCACCTCTAATTATCCCTGGTATATTTGATAAGCAGCATATATTGTCTGTCAACTTTTAAGAAGCTCCTAATATTTGATCGGTGTCACTAAAATCAATGTTTTCTGAGGAAGCACTATGGCTATCAAATGCTGTTTAGGAGTCACAGAATATGAATCAGTTTTCAAAGCTTCTCTCTGCCAGTTCAGTTTCATAACCTAAACCTTTTTAATACTTCTGTGATATCAGAGCAGTTAGCCAATCAAATGAACTTAAAGCACAAACATTAGGAAGGTACAATTAAGTTGCCATATTGAAAGGCCTTTTTCAGGGTTATAAAGTGTGATGAGGCACTAACAAATACAATTTTTGCTTATTTCTTTCTTTATAGATTTATCATTAAAAAAAACCTGCCAGAAATTTATTGCCTGACCAAAATGTAAGGGATCTTATATTCATAAGATTTGTGAATTTTGCTTCATCGTGGCTATGCAAAAGAAAAAACTGTTAAAAGAGCTATGAAATGCCTTTCAAGGGGACACCTCCCAAATATTCCAGAATGTGAATGAAACGCTTCTCTTTGAATCATTAAAGCTTTTGTAAGATTCATGCAGCTGCTTTCTATCTCCCCTACTTCCCCCAAAATATGCTTTCCTGCCTCCCCCCCCCCCCGGCTTAAAACCAACCTTCAATAAAGTTTGCTCCTTCGGTAACAAAATTCAGTAGTTCTTCAAAAATGGCAGTAATTGTCTTCTTAGCCAACACAAAGTGTTTGAGTGGAGAGATATTAGAGTCCGCCATGATGGAACTAAAAATGATATTGAAGTTAACAATCAAGTATCCAGCTAGAAACCAGGAGACAGTGAGTTCTAGTTCTGCCTTCGGCATGAAAAACTGGCTGGGTGACTTTGGGGTCAGTCATTCTCTCTTAGTCCAGCCCACCTCACAGGGTCGTTCTTGTTGGGAAAATAGGAGGAAGACGGAATGTTAGATATATCCACCACCTGGAGTTATTTATAAAAATAATAAAAGGCCAGATAAATACCACCCAGTAAATGTCTACTTTAGCTATAAACAGAGTTTTAACTCCATGATTTTATTTTATTTTATTTATTTTATTTGGACTTATATGCCGCTCCTCTCCGAAGACTCGGAGCGGCTTACAACATATATAAAACAATATTGATGATCTGGGAAGAAACATGGCTGGTTAACCTGTCTAAAAGGAGACAGAATTCTAGATAAACTCACAAATGTATCCAAGATGCTTCTTCCAGCCTACAGTCACAGCAAACATGACAAGTCTGGGGACAGTTGAAACTGACACCAAATTGGTAAACTCCATTGGTATGTTTTCCTTGATTGTGGGAAACATACAAGTTACGGCCACAACTGAGCCCAACATTTATGTTGTTAAGTGAGATATTTCTTGATGGTGACAAAAGCATCTTTACATATATGTGGCTGGGTTTTTCTTGTTTCCATTTATTCTTTATTACACAACAAAATACATAGTACCACTCTCAATGAGCAGATATATTCCTGAATTTTGACGTTTTGAAATTAGGGAGCAAACACATCCAAATTATATATATTGCTATGTAATCGCTCCATAAAATTCCCACAGACTAAATAAAATCTATTTTGTACATGCCTGTTGTTGTGAATAATTGCCATACTTCGGGGAGAAGGTAGGGGGAAATGCATAAATTAGTTCATAATTGTAAAATATATTAAAAGTTAGTATTTATATGTTGTATATAGTATGTTTAGCTATTTTTTCCATCTGAGCAATGCAGTTTTCCTTCTGTATATATTGTCAATATTGGGAGGTGAAATGCAAAGCAGCCGAGGACCCTTATTGCTTGAAACTTGCAAGATTAAGACAGTCAAATGGAGGTTGAAACTGACTTCTAGTCCAGGATGAAACCAGGAAAATACAGCAGGGCTGAAAAGCTTTAGAGTCTTATTTTCCTTGTGCCACATTGACCTAGATACTCAGAGCGTTATGTGTCCTGCCTACTAGCACAGCCAATTTAATGCTGTACATGGAATATGCTTTTCCCGGAAATGGATTGTGTTGCAACAGTAGCTAACCCATGCTATTTGCAAATATATTAGTATCAAATTAATAACATTTCATATTAATACTGCACAAATGATATTGATACTATACAAATTAAGATGTCTTACTCAATTAAATTAAATGTTCATTTCCATACAGCCTAAACACAAACAAAAGCGCATACAACAGCAATGAAAAGCTTAATATATTCATTAGGGCAGAGGCTTTTAGGCGTCTCACGCATTAATTTCTGACATTAGTGTGCTGCGATATGTGCAAAGCACAAACCAAAATTAAATTCATATGGAATCCAGTCAAATGATCAAAATGACCACAAAAGGTAACTTGTGTACTCATATTAAATATGCTGTAACACATATTACTTTACAGAAGGTTGCTAAGCAGTACATAACTATTTTCCCTACAGGTATATTTTTGTGTAGATCCAATGTCTACCCCGGGTTCTCCAAAGTGGTCAATATTGACCTCATGGAACTATTCATTATTATTATTTGTAGTACCATTAAAGTAGTATTTATTAAATTATTGTCTTATAATAAACAGTTGGGGGTCAATGAGCATTAAGGAGACAATGAGCTGAAGAGTTTGGTGTGCCCTATCTTTCAACTGCAGCAAGTAGCCAAAAATACCGTAAGAATTAGGAGCTGGCAAAGTAACATGTAAGAGCATATCTTTGGTCTGCAATTTTTAACTGATCTGCCTAGTCTTCTCTCCCACCCAGAAGTTTCCATCTGTTACTCTTTAAAGCAGGGGTCTTCAAACTTGGCCCTTTTATGACTTGTGGACTTCAACTCCCAGAATTCCTCAGCCAGCTGGCTGAGGAATTCTGGGAGTTGAAGTCCACAAGTCATAAAAGGGCCAAGTTTGAAGACCCCTGCTTTAAAGCAAGCAGGGTTCTGGTTTTCTGGCCACCAGCTCACTAGGCTTCTTCCTCTCCCCAAGGCAAGTCCCTCCCCAAAGCAAGTTTCAAGCCAAGGATGGGGTGGGGAGGACAGGGTCAGCTTTTGCAAAAAGACCTCTGGGTAGTAAAGCTTTTAGGGGGATGAGCCTTGGCCAGAAACAGAAGCCCTTTTCTCAAGAGTTGCAAAATTCAGAATTACCAGAAAAGAAACTTTTCAACGCTAGCACTGAAGATGCTACCATGTCCGGTCATGAAACGTCTGCAAGAAAACAACCAAGGACCCGACCCAAACTTTTCAGACTGAACCCTCCAACCTTTCTTTCCGAAACGATCCCCAAGCAGCTGTCCCTAAACTTCCTCGCTTTCCCCCCCCCCCGCAACCTGATCAGATAAAAATAAGAAAGAAATAAGTGACTGCAAATGCCTCGACCTCTTCACGTGGAATTTCAGGGTTGGGGCTGCCTAGGAAACATGGGCAACCCTGCCCCGAGGAAACGTTTGGCCTGATACCACCCAGTCCCAGAGAATGGGACTACAACTCCCGGACGCCCAGTCAGCTGGGCACTGTAGTCCAACGCATCTGGGGAAGCACGAGGTGGGGAGGAAAGCTGCCAAAACGCCCTTGGATGGGTGTGAAGCCCCCCTTCCCCACGCCTGCGCTCGGCTCCACAAATGACCCAGCCCCGGCCTCACTAATTAAGAGGAGCGGGCTGACTAAATGGCTAAAGGCTCCCCGTTCGCCCCACCACCCCCTCCCACCTTACCTGGCAGGATGCGCGGGGATCTCGGCAGGACAAGCGCGGGGCTCGCGCCCCCCTCAGAACCTCATCGGCTTTGGCCCGCCTCCTGCTCTCACCCAATCACGAGGATGCGTCGGGCACTTCCGCCTCCTCTCCCACGCCGGCTGTTCTTTGCTTCATCTTTACTCCGGGTCCTACGCCGGGCCTCGGGTTTGTTTCTTCGGAGCATGCGCAGTACGCTTCGAAGCTCTATCTCGCGGTCTCCCTCGGCTCCTTCAAACGGCAGCCTGAAATGACGTTCTGAACTCAACCTCTTCCTCTTCAGCCTTTCTCTTTCTCTCTCTCTCTCTCTCTGGTCCTTCAAAATCCGGAGGCAAAAATCCGGATCCCGTAATAGGTGGCAGTAAACAGAGTTTTCTAGGTTTTTTTTGTGGGTTCCGTTTCGTGGTCGCCCGGATTTTTGCAGCCAGATAGGATAGGTTTATCTTAAGAGGCCCGGGTAAATGGAACCGCCATCTATTTCAGGTTGTCGTTTGACTGCTGACTTATGCGGGGCAAAGAAGACAGTTTTCTCCAACCTGACTTTCCACGGAGATCGATATTGGCGTGGTAGTTGAGCCCAATTAAGGGTTTGTGTAATAGGGTCCAATTAAGGGTTGGTTTCTCTCTCTCTCTCTCTCTCTTTTGAAAAAAACTTTCATTTAAAAGATTTTACGTAAATTTTTAAAAACCCATAGGAACTTTCAATCATTGTGGCAGTTACAGACAGCAATTGCACATCAATCTTTCCATATTCTAATCGTAGTTCTCGTCTTCCCATAGACAAGCTTTTAATCACTAAACCCTGGAATCACCAATTCATTTTTGTCCATTTTCAGCAAAATATCCATCAAGGGCTTTCAGTCTTTTATAAAAGTAATTATGCTTCCTTTCTTAGTCAAACAAGCCAATTTAGCCATTTCTGCAGCTTGGCATTTGTAAGGCAGGGTTTCCAACCTGGGCAGCGTGCGTGCGTGCGTGCGTGCGTGCGTGTGGACTTCAACTCCCAGAATTCCTCAGCTAGCCCAACTTGCCCAGATTGAGAAACATTGATATTATACAGCAAGTAGTAGTAACTCACAAGCATTCCTTACAATTGTAAACCCATTTCTCTTTTCCCATGAAATACTGTATTAAATTTAGGCTAAAAGAAGAAGTCAGGATTTCTTAGAGCTTTCCCCCTCCCCTCATAGACTGAAAACAGCAAAGACCAAAGCAGCTTATTTGCTGAGTGGGACTGCGATTATAGACTTTTGCTCCAAATCCTTTGGAAAGTAGAATCAGTAAGATAATTTTGACCAAGAAAATAGACCCTGAAATGCTAGATTTGTGGGAGTTTTTTCCAGTGTTGCTTTAACTTCCCTGCCATTTTCTCCCTTGTTGATGCTCTGCCTGCATATTAATGTTATTAGCTTTTATATGTAGCTTTAGGCTTCCTGTAAATTGACACACCCTTGATCTCTATAGGTAGTTTGTGCATTTGTTAAATGAGGTTTCAAAAGCTCTCCCTCATTGTTTAAAATCTGTATGGAAAGCTCAGAAACAGAAGTTATTTGTTGGTTAGAAGTCATCCTCATGGATCTGCCAATGACCTCAGGATCTGGAGGTATCTGGAGGCTACAGGTAGCCCTGACTTCCGAATGAACTCCAGATAATAGGACAAAAGAGCTCCTAAACCTTCCCTTTGTTTGAACACCAAGGCTGGAACTGATAAGTCCCATCTTTAGATAGGGAAATTGGCAAATATCAGAAATCTAAATAAAACTGAGAAAAATCTCAAGGTATTAAAAGTTCCCAATTGCATTGAGATTTCTTCACCCCCCACCCCCCAAATCTGAGGTCAAAGAAGATAAAGATTGCAAAACCCCACAGGGATCCAAGCTGCATTTCCTCCCTACCACACCAAGTGTGTTTTTTTAGTAATTTCTGGGGAGGCTAATTTTTCATGCTTTCTAGGAATAACAGACTTTTCTATAAAAGTAACCACATCTAAACTATGATACGTGGCCACCTTCAATTCCTAGATTAAGCTAGTTTGTTTACTGAGTTGGTAATTCCTTGATTGGGAAATTATTACTTAAGTGTTAATCCCTGCTTATTTGGGTGTTGACTGCTGGCTAGGAGGTATTATGGTCTTTTGGTTTTTGGATTGTCTCTTTTGAATAGTATAGAACATAAAATAATAGGCCTGGAAGGGATCTCAGAGGTCTTCTAGTCTACTCAAGGCAGATCTTATGCCCTCCTGGTCAAATGGCTGTCCAGTCTGTTTCTGAAAACCTCCACTGATGGAGCACCCTCGTCTCCAGGAGGCAAGCTACGCCATTAATTGTTCTCACAGCCAGAAAATTTCTCCTTACTTCCAAGTTAGATCTCTTTTTAACAAGCATCCACCCATTACTTTTTGTCCTGCACTCTGGTTGTTTGGAGAGCAAGTTAGTCTCTTCTTTGTGATATCCCCTTAAGTTTGTAATAATGACGACTATCTGTAGCTCAAGTTGTTGGAAGAAAAATCAGGTCCAATCTGGGAGGTAGACACTGAAAATAAAATGGAGGCTGGCTGCAGGAAGGTCTGTTTGTTAGCCAGAAACTAGTGACAACAGCATGTTTCTGGGGTGGCTGACAAAACAGAGTTTGAGAGTAGGTGGGTTTTTATATTCTTTGGGGTTTTGTGATTGAAATGCCTGTTTGTTATGAAATGTACTTTGCCCTGTGCTTGAGTGTGCCCTTTTTGGTATTCAAATAATTGTTTCCTGACTCCCATTGTGCCTGGGAGGTCCCATGCCCTGTCCTTGGAGCTGGGTGGGGAATGTAGATTTTAGAAGTCTTTGTTTTTCTGCTTTTAATCCCATTAGTTTCACCTTCTGTGGGAGCTGTAGCTGAAGGCAGACTTATGAATGGAGCTCTCTGGCTTTCTGTAAATAGACTGAATGGAATGCTCATTTTCTCAATAGATACAAAAGTGCTGTATCTCATTCATAAAACTTAACTGCCTGGAGTGTTTTCCTGGTAGTGGAGCATAGTGAATGATTTGATCCTAGGAAATCCTCCTCTAGAGTGTGTGTGTGTGTGCTAATTTCCTATACAGGATGAGGGTGAAAGTTCCCCGTTCCCCTAAACCAGTAGTTCTCAACCTGTGGGTCACGACCCCATTTGGGGTCGAACAACCATTTCACGGGAGTCGCCAAACAACGCAGTCCGCCATTTTCCCCCCTTTTCCTTAGCTGTGCTACTGCCTCTTATTCTATTGGCTTTCGAAAGCCAATAGAATAGACTCTCTTGAATAGAGCCTAATTGTCCAGGCTGTCTCTGCCCTGCTGAGCCCGCCAAAAGTCCCAGTCTGCAAACAGTGCAAGTTGTCTGCAGCGAAGGCGAGCTGTCTAGAAGTTTCCACCCCTCCCTGCTGAGCAACTACTAAAAATGTAAGTAAAAGAGGGCCAGGGGTGGGAGGTGGGAGGCTGGTGGGCGCAAGAAGGGTTGTTGGCGTGTGTGGGGCCCGGCGGGTGCCTTACCTCCCTTGGGCTGGGCCAGCTGGTGGCCCAGCCGGTGGTCGCCCTGCGCCGTCACTGCCTCTTGCCAGCTATGCCTCGGCCGGCGCAGGGGGCAGCACCACGCATGTGCGGTGCTCCCAGGCAGGGAAAATCCTCGACTTACGACCGGTTGGGGGGTCGCGGCATTAAAAAGGTTGAGAACCACTGCCCTAAACTCTGCTGAACATGTTACCTAGCCTGGTAATAAAATGTTCAGAAACCAACCCACAAGCTTGGAGAACAAACTTTCACCCTCATCCTTTTAAGTAATGGAAGATATATTATCATGTCCCTCCCAATCCTTCTCTTCTGATAGGCTAGACACATATCTAGCTCCTAGCTCCCTCAACCGTTCATCTTAGGATTTAACCTCCAGGTCCTTTAACAACTTTGTTCTTCTTTGTATTTTCTACAGTTTCAGCATCTTTTTTTGTGGTAAACAGAACTGTACACAGTGCTCCATCTGTGACCTCACGAGTGTGGTATAAAGCAGTATTATCACTTCTTGTGATCTTGTATGTACGTATGATTTTCTAGGTATATGTTGTTTACTTCTATGTGCCTGTTGATGGCTGATTTGACTAGCATCAGGCTTTCAGGAATTCTCTAGCATTTTTGGACTTAGCTTTGTACAAAAGTAGAACCTCTCCTCATTCAAAAACAATCTGTTCTGGTTGATCTTTAATTTGGAGGAACAGCTACTGTTAGGCAAAGAGGATTGTGGACTTGTTAAATGTGACATGTAGCTTTGCCTACATAATGTATAGCCTTACTTCAGCCATGGCATGATTGATCCAAATCCAAATGTACATGCTGAAACCTAAAAATATTTACTTGGAAGTGAACAGTATACAGTAAAAATTGGGCAGGCAGGGGGCTTTTGATTGAATAAAATTGCATTAACAAGAGAATGGACCTCCACAGATACAGTAGATATTCATGGCAATTGTTAGATGTTCCAGGACTAATTTCTTTCATTAAAATGAAGAATCTTTTGGGGTTGCAGAATTCTATTTAATAGAGCTGCTAAAATAGCTTAGCATAGACTGGTTGTTAAAAATGTTTCACTCAATAACTAGCATTAGTGGCCTGATGCTTTACATAACAACATTTCATTCTTAAAATGAAACTGCTTTACAAATTGCTTGGTAATTAAAACACTGGATAAGTGTACAATGTCTTTCCTGGGACACGTATCCCATTTAATATTCGCTTCTCTTGTCTCAGGGCTGATTCATACTAAATATGGGATATTTCTCTTTAATAACATAAATGGAGAAAGTGATATTGTGGATACAAAACAATAATGAAAAAAATAGACTTCTGTGTTTAAGCTGAGGATTCTTGCAGTAACAGGATAATGAATCATGAAGTAAAAATGATATGAAAAATTTTTGGAAGTGTATTTAAAACTCATTAGCTATATTGATTATTATTATTTGTTCATTCTCTTTTTATTTCTCTCACTTAGCTAAAGATGGGTTTTCCTATACCATCCTTATATTAAAATACTGCAAATCAAAAGAACTCTTAATGGCTAGATTTAAGGAAATATATGTAATCGGCTTTGCGTATGAGAATGACATTCAAAAGTCCTACTTAATATGACTCTGGTTCTATAAATAAAAGCAAATACTAGGAAATCTGTGAGGGAGAAAATTCATCATATGCATGGAGTAAACTGAGATGGCAATCACTAAGAATGAAGAACTTTACAGGAAGGGACACAAAGGCAACAGCTGCATAAAACCTCAGTAACATCTACATCATGTCGAGGATGAGGGCACATCTAAGTAAGTTCTGTTTTGCTTTTTAAAGAGTAATATGAACACAAACGCCACACATTTAGCAGGATGGTTGTTTATTTCCATCATAGGGCTTAATGCTATGCTTCCAGACAACTGGACAAGTGGTTTATTATGCATTAAAAGTTTGATGAAATACACTATCCTGAGGCTCAGCGGCCTTTTACACTGATGGAAACTCTGAAATGCTATTATTCTGGGACAGATGAGAACATTCACACAACCACAATCAAGCAGTTTCGTGTATCTGAAGATGACTCAAAAGATCTCTTTCATTACCAAACCTCATCAAACAATCGGTGCACTTGTGAGGCAGTTCAGCCGAATGCCTGAAGTCCAAGTGGCTTCTGAGGTCACCAATCTGTCCTGTTGAATATTCACAATACTGACACAAATAAATGCCTTCAGTCAGGTGACTGTTTAAGTGTTTGCAATATTCCAACATGCCTGTGAAGCCTTTCCCACAGTCATCACAAACATGAGGGAATATTTTGGTGTGCTCTATCGCCACATGGCGATTGACATTGGTGTGAAGCCTGCTGCGGAAGCCGCACACTTGACACACAAAGAAGTTCTTGCACTTGTCAAAGCTGATTTTGTTGACCAGACTGTAATGGCCCTGGGGCTGCCTGCTGTTGTAGTTGTCGCTCAGCTCGATCAGCCGGCCTGCGTGCTCGTTCACCACATGGCTGTGCAAGTCCTCAGGGTCGCTCGTTTCGTGCTCACAGAACTGGCACAGGTACAGCTCGTCACAGCTGTGCTCCTGGAAATGGAGGTACAACTCACTACTGGAGGAGAACTGAACATCACATTGCTCACACCAGTAAAGATGGTCACTGAAATGCGTATCTGCTATATGCTGGCTCAGGTTTTCAAACATCACGGTTTTGTAGTCACAATATTTGCAAATGTAGGGGTCCTCCTCGTGGATTTTCAAGTGTTCAATAAGCACCTTTTTGGAAGAGAAGCTTTCCTTGCACACCCGACAGATGTTGCCCTCAGGGCAGGTTTTATGTTTTAGAACCACGTGCTGCTTCAGGTCCGAGAAATATTTACTGTTAAATGTGCATCGTTCACATTTGTACAAACCGCTGCTGTTTGCCCGGAGCAGGGGCCATTTGGGCGGAATGATGACGTTCAAAGGAGGGTTTTTGTCAAGTCCTTTGCAACTTGCAAAGGGGATTTCCTCTGCATCCTCTGCTTCAAGCTTCTCAGGGGAAATGGTCTGAGTTTCAATGTCGTGGACCTCTACAGCCTGGACTTCAGTAGTGAAGATCTCTACAGTTTGAATATCCAAAGGTTTCTCCTCTTCTGTTAAACTGTCACTGAAGATAGGGGACTCGCACGAATCTTTAAAAATGCCGTTATTGTTGTTTTTATCTGCAAAAGGAGCCAAGACCAAACTAACAAAGAATTATATTTTTAAATTTTAATTTACCGAGTAAATTTTTACCAAAACAACCACCGCCACCAGGGGACAGACTTTAATTGTCTTCCTGAGAAAAAGCAAAAGAGCACCCAATCTCCCTAAGAATAAGTAGTAAGAGATACTGAACGCTATGATAAAAAATAAAAATGTACAAATACCATTATTTTTGTTGGATCACTACCACGGCAATTCTCTGCATATTTATTTTATCAGTTCTACTGAACTCATCTGAACTATACCTGAATAAATCTTAAAGAGGTGCATATTTTTATTCCACTCTTTCATTAAGAAGCTGAAGATAGTTTTCTTATATTCCATATAGTCTTGCATACAACTCCCATCTGCTCTGGGAACAAGGCCAGTAGCAAATGATTCTGATTTACAGTCCCAAACATCTGGAGGGCACGAGAGGAACTATCTTAGTTCTAATTACTACAATGCACCCAGGCTCTCGGGTGCCATTATTATTAATAGGGAGAGTAAATGAGAATTGACACAATCACTTTACCTTTTTTCTTAGGGTCCATCAAATGTGTCCCCGGAACATTAGACTGGATCCCACTCCACTGAGATGTCCCAGCATACACCTGGCTGCCATCCTCATCGGCATCTGTACTAGGCGCTGTGTTATGAAATCGACCTGAGGAGAAAAAGATTATTCTGTTTATTTTAACCAATTTATATAGAGACCCACTCAGCACACAACCCAGGGTATTCTGGTGTGAGCCCCTTAATTCAGTTCATACTTTTTCAGAGCAATTCAGAGCTTGTTTCACACCTTGTTAAAAGACTGATAACAAATAATATGACTTCCTCCTACCTAAGTACACTGTAGTCAAATTTTAAAAAGCTAAAATTATTTCTCTGTACTGGCAGAATGACTCCAGACACTGGGAAAGTCTACTAAGCTATGCCTGCTTCTCATAAACTTGTATGTTTTGTTTAAAATACTCTTGCCCATGTTTATTATGTCATGCATAGTACGTGATGATATAACATGACCAAATGTTTTAAAACATTACTGTTCCCTTAAACATTTAAATTTCCAATGCATATTTTAACATAGCAATCTGAACTGATTATTTGAAATCCCATCTTTACTCAGAGGCAGAAGTTCTTTCAAAAATAATAGTAATCCTGTCAAACATTTCTGAAGTCACCTATATCAGTAATTTTAACATACCAATCTGAACTGGTTATCTGAAATCCCATCTTTACTCAGAGGCAGAAGTTCTTTCAAAAATAACAGTAATCCTGTCAAATGTTTCTGAAGTCACCTATATCAGTAATAGGTAGCTGCCTATAAAAATGGAATTGCCAGCTGTTGCCTTGTGCAATCATGACACACCATGGCAGCACAAGTAGCTTTAGCTAACTCCATGGTTTAATTCCATTATATACTGTTTAGCACTTTATCTCATTCATCAAGCAAGCATATTTTCATAAATCACTCTACATTTCATGCCTTTTAATCTTATCATAAATTTTAAACATCAAACATGAAGTAAACTTTTCTTTTTCATTTGCATATAAAACAAACCTCTTCTGAACATATTATATTCAACATTAAAATAGAGTACACCACCCACAATTTTGCAAATTGACATTGTTGTGAGCTTTTGATAAAAAAAAAATTTGGGTGCACATTCTTAAGCATATAACAAACTAGTGTCCTTGTAGATTTTGCATTTGCTTTTTATCTTTTCCTTTGTACAGACTAATCATTGTCAAACCCAAATGCACACAAATGTTAAATGAACAGCACACACATCAAAAGTTATTTTTTAAAATCTAATTACACCATCTACTTCTTAACTTTATGGTTTTCATAAACTTTTTGGTTATACACATAGGCTATAAAATGGAATATTGTGTAGAATGCCATTAAATCTTTCAGAATATGTACAAGGAGACAGGCAACCTGCTCAAAAATACACCTACGAATGAATCTGCGAAATGCTAATCTTTACCTCGGTTATCAGGAACTTTTAGGTCTAGCTGTTTCATGGAACAGACACTGTAACAATGGTCAGAAAATATGCCACTATTATCTATGTATTTTGGAATTCCTGAAGAATCTAAGACAGAAAAAAAGACAAAATCATGAACTTAAATATCTGATGGAAGTTATTTTTTGACATCTGTATCAACATTTTTAACTTTCCTATGGCTAAATTATTTGATGTTAAGATAATATAGTGCAATCCTTAATAAGTTTCTTTAAAAATAGGTTCAACTGGCTTTAGTGAGATTTACTCACAGTATTACAGAATTGCAGACCAAGAAAGGAATATATAAATGCATAAAAATTAGATGGTGGTCTGTGATCCCAATAAACTTCAGTTAACAATAAGTTGTCTGTTACAGGTATGAGAGAGGAAAAATTCTAACTCTCCCATAAACAGACACATATCTTTTACACACAAACACATATATAAGATTTATTTATATAAAAATACATCTACATAAATATATATAAAATTATTGACCACCCAACTTACCATCAAGGTAAGATCAATTTTTTTGTCTCTCAATTATCCCTCCAGATCTAAAATTAAACTTTTCTGATTACTTCTAAATTATAGTTTAATTGCTCTCCAACATACAATTCTTAAAATGTTAGCTCTTTTAAGGTAGATCAGGTAAGAATAGAGACAATATAAGTTAATAGTAGAGCTCTATTTTTATTGATATAACCTATCAGAACAGAAACTTGAAAGAATGGAAGTTCCTCTTTCCCTCCTCCTTATACCAAAGAGAATTAAGGTAGGCTAATCTTGAATTTCTTTCTCTCCCCCTTCTGCTTTTCCTGACTGCATACTTTCTTCAATGCTATTTCTGTCTGCCTCTACCCAAAGCACATACAGAGACACCGTCCTTGTTTTTTCCTTCATGCCTCTCTTTAATCGATCTTAGTTTCTACTAGTTCTACCCACTAGTTTCAGACTCCTTGCATTTTATTCTTTGCCAGGTTCTCATCCCAACTTCAGTCTCTTGGTTTCTTCCTGCATCAGAAGATCACTTCTAACCCTTTATCCATTCTTCTGCTTGAAATCTGATGGCCCTTTATTACACAGTGGCTTGTCCTTCGCTTCACTTTCTTTTTGGGGGTAATGATGGCTGCTCCCATCTTCATTTAAGCCAGGGGGTAGTCAACCTTAGCTGCAAGCTTAGCTGGCTCAGGAATTCTGGGAGTTGAAGTCCACGAGTCATAAAAGAGCCAAGGTTGACTACCCCGATTTAAGCAAAGAAAGGAAACTGCTCTTTGGGGTCATGCCAAAGCACTCATAGACAATTTCTAAAAAAAAAAAAAAAAAAAAAAGTGGACAGGATCCACAGAGCATCACTATCTCTCCGGAAACAATTTTGCCAGGACTGAAAGGTTCTTTTTGCCAGAGTATATTTTACAATTCTTTTTTTTAAAAAAATGATGGTAGAATTGGTCTGTGGGGAAATGTCATAGACTGGTGATGGCAAACCTTTTAGAGACCGAGTGCCCAAACTGCAACCCAAAACCCACTTATGCATTGTCAGGTGCCGGGTGGGTGTGGCCCATTGGGTGGGCATGGCTATGGTGGTAATGGCAGACTGGGTGGGACTAAAAAGTTCAATCAATCATTGAACCTTTTTTTTGGTACACGGCGGCGGAGGCCTAAAGCGAAAAGGTTTTATAAAACCCAGCTAAAGGCCTAGGACTGGGGCGACGGCACGCGTACCCACAGAGAAGGCTCTGAGTGCAGCCTCTGGCACCCATGCCATAAGTTCGCCACCACTGTGATAGACTATGTACTGTTCTGTGCTTTTTTTTTCCTTTTTCCAAATCTCAGTGTATAATAAAGAAATAAACCACAGGGATAGCAATTTACAAATAACGTCTATAGGAATTGTGTTAAATTTAGGGATTGAGCCAGATGATATCCAACCTATTTTCAATCTTTACATTCAAGGATACAGACATCAACATTTCTACTTGTATTTATATAATGTAACAATGAATTAAAGACAGACTACACAGAATTTTAAGAATTCAGTTTTTGGTTAACCAATCTCATCTAAAAAAATCTAGCTTCTGGAAAGTTTAACAGATACATTCAGAAGAAAATGCAATTTACAGTAACTGAAATGAGCAAATATAGCTACATTTGATTTACCTGAGTAGCGTGAAGGATGCAGTGTCTTCCTTTTCCTTTTCTTGGGATGCTCATTCATTTTGCTTTAGTCTGAAATAACAGCAATCAAAGTCAAGCATATCAGTTAATGTACTACTGGTCAATTTGCAGTTATTAAGAGTAAGAATTACACAGATGGAATCCTCAAAAGAGAAACCCAAACCCCACCTGATTAACCAACACAATCAGTCTATCTGCCAGGTACACTCACAAAGTGCACCTTCAGGCAGGTTCAGTTAGATTGGAATACAGATACAGATCTCCCAAGCACCATTGTCCTTAATTTGGTGCACCAAAAATACAGATCTGCTGAGAATTCTGCAACTATAATTCAACCTACAGGGAAGCAGATTGGAGACGGCAGTTCCGATAGATCCCTGGATAATTTCTAAGAGAATGTCTAAGAAATCTAGGCTACCAATTATTTAACAGGAGCAGCAGCAATAATAAAAATTACCTAGAATTGAGCTTACTCCTGTTTTACTTGGCAATGATATTGGAATAACTTGCCACTGCTTTCTTCTGGATGGCTTTCAGAAATTTCCCAGTCTAGCTCTGGAATGTCCTGGAAGTCTCCTATTCAATTACCTTACCTTGCTTGGTTTCTGAGCTGAGACAGCAACAGAATAGCATAGTCCTAAATTGTGTTGCTGGTGTGTGTGTGTGTGTGTAAGTGAACTGGTCAAAATTTTGACCCACCTGGGGGGGGGATTCAAAGTTCCAGTGGTCAGGAGCCCCCCCTTGTGGCCTTTTCAGCATCCTGCAGTCATATGAACATGCTTTTCGATGGTTTGGATTACAGCATTCATTTAACAGTGGATCAATAGTGGTTCATTGAATAACAGCCAGAAAAAAAGATTATAGCATCAAATTAGTCATGCGACAGACCCATTTTACAACCGTGATGGGCAGGCTCCATTACGGTCATAACTCGAGGACTATCTGCAAAGAGCAAATAGGGCTTTGATCCCATGGTCATGGCCTCCTTTTTCTGGCAACCTCTTGCTGCCGAAATAGATATTCAGACATATGTTTAAGTTTTATTAACATGCCAATTTGGATACAAGAAAGTTCTCTGTATTTGCTTCCTTGTCTGTCACAGCAGCCACTGTATAATTATTTCACAGATGCAAGGTATTGTCACTTTAAATTGGCTTTATTATTTAATGAACGATTTACAGTTTTTTTAGAATAGGAATTGTGTGTTATTAAATGTAGATGCCCAAAGGCCTGAAGCATTAGAAATACCATTCAATAATTTCTCGAATAAAAGAAGTTCACAATCGCATTTCAATTTAATGTTACCACCCAGCTACAGGAGCCTCAGGTCAGAAATTTTCTTGCTCATTAAAATATCAGCTAAAGATTTCATAAGAAAATACACTGTCGCTTTTTATTGCCAAGGTAAACTAAAAAAAAAAAGATGTGACAGTATTTGCTCAGGGTGATTCTTATCTGTCAGCTTCAATGCATGATTCATAAGTACAGTCCTGGCATGGCAGAACCCCGCTAGACAGTCCTCAATTCTCACCAGGCAATTCATTTTAGTATTGTGTATTACTTATAAATTATTCTTGATCTGATATCAGTTTTAAACAAAAGCTGCCCTCTTCCGGTGCAAATCTTGTAAATTCAGTAAAGGACGGATAATTTGTTTAAAAGTGGCTTGAGGCTGCATAGGTAGCTTAGAAAACTACAGCTTCAAGCAGGTACCTGGAAAAAGCATGATCAGAAACAAATGTTCCATTCTTCTCATGTAAGTTAGTGAGAGGCACTACTTAGAGATGTGAATGTAAAAGGATTATGAAGTTATTTCTCTGTATTTTTTTTAAAAAAAATGTAATGCCCCTATATCAACACTACAAAATATTAAATGAAAGAGAACAGTGTATTATGCTAAATTTTCCCATACTGAATGAAAGCACACTTGTGATGGTATTTTATCTACAAGTTGATCTAAAACCCAGCAGGAGTCAATAGTAAATATCTTGGTTTTCTATTGTTGAAGAAACTTCTTTTTCAGGGGCCTTAGGTTATTGACAAGCTTTGACAGCTAGCTGAAATTTGTCAGTGTCACCAATGCAACTCCCTATTCTGAGTATTGACAACAAAGCTTTCACTGTGATATAAAGTAAGCTTTCTAGTTTAGGGGCCAATGGGAATAAAGGATGATCCTTTCCTTGAAAGTGGAGTGAGTGTATTCATTGTAGTTTGTTAACTTCTATGGGGGGTTACCAAAATGTAAGCATCTTCTCTAAGCATTATACAACTTTTGACTTTCACTGGTTTTTGAATGTATCATTTTTTCCCTCCTCTTCAATGTTCAAGAATAATATTGTAGCCAGAATGAAAGAAAATTTGTCTAAGAATTTCCCTCTAATTATAATGAATCCTTATAATATGGATTTTTCAAATTCGATTTTAAATTAAGTGTTCGCATCTCCAGATCTGTAAAATAAAAATATGAAAGAACGTTCAAGTTGCTAAATAGAATTTCTTTTTTAAAATAATTTTATTTTATTCAAAAAAATTAAAATATAAAATACAAAAGAAAAAATCTAAAAAATAAAAAAACAACAAAAACAAAACATGACAAGAACATTAAAAATTATGAATTAAAAAGTACAAAAAAACCAAAAACACATATTATCCATCCTAGTTGAGCACTGAAAAACCTATTCCAATAATAATAGCTCCCCACCTTGCAAAGCAGGCCCAAAATTTATAAATGTCTACATCTCTTTGCAGCCTAACTGACCTGTCATACATTACATATATGAAAAACAACAGCAAAGTTAAAAGTTCAAGGCCCTATGTCCATGGTGGTGAACCTATGGCATGCGTGCAAGACGTGGCACAGAGCCCTCTCTGTGGGCATGCGTGCCGTCGCCCTAATCCTAGACCTTTCGCTTTAGGTCTCCACCGCCGTGTGCAAAAAAAAAAAGGTTCAATCAATCAATTTTAATTTCTCGCGGGAAAAAAAGATCTTGCAAAGTTGGAATTGATTGAACTTTTTAGTCCCACCCAGTCTGCCATTACCACCGCAGCCACGCCCACCATATGGACCAAACCCACCCAATTGACCACACCCACCCAATGGGCCATGCCCAACCGGCACCCAATGATACATAAGTGGGTTTTCGGTTGCAGTTTGGGCACTTGATCTCTAAAAGGTTCGCCATCACTGCTCTATGTTAACAGCCTACCATTGTAATTTACTCATAGAAAATCTGCAACAGTTTCTTATCTATCACAAATCATTCCAGCCATTATTGCTAATCTGTCTGGGATCAAATACCCTTGTTTGGCTCTTTATAATGAAATCTTTCCTTAGGTTTTTAATTGGGAACTTTCCCAACAACTGCATCTCAATTCCACAGTTAATAAGTTTCTGTTGTAAATATCTCTGCAACATCCATTTTCGAAAAATTCTGTTTAAAAGCACATTCCTCTTGCCAAGAAAGTGCAGTCCACTGTTCATCAATTCCACTATCTCAGAATTTCTTGCATTCATATTCCTTTCAAACTCTTCTGGCACATCTATATTTTTCAAACCAAGTGCTTTCTTCTTCACATCTGACAGCAACAGATCAGGTTCCAATTCTTTCAAGTTGCAAGTCAAATCCCATTGTTATTTCCTGCTTTTGGGTTTGTCTTGAGTGTGGTTCACAGCCATTGTTGACCCAGCAAATTTTTTGTTTATATTTTCAAATAAAACCTACAGGTTGGAGAACATTTTTTCAAGTGCTTCCCAGAAAATTGCCTTTTAGAGACATTTGAGAAACACACTGTTCTTTCCAAGGACACGAGGAGCAGATAACCCAGCATCCACCAGGAAGGTTGAGATAAGTCCCCCCCCCAAATAAAAAATGACTAAAGGAAGGGGAATTTTCCCATCAAAAATTAAGAAACAAAGATCAGAGGGGTTTTTTTAATTAAAGAGCTACAAAGACCAAAATTTGTAATATAATCCTGTATAAATGTAAGTCCAATCGGATGACTTTTACTGCCAGAAAATATATTTTCACCACAGATCTCCTTAGGGGCTAAAATGAAAGTGGTTTGGAATTTAATAATAAACAGTGAAAGAACAGGGGAAAAAAAAGTTTCAGAAGTCCAACAAAGGATTATAAAATAGGTCAGCGGTCAACTAGCTGTAAATCAAAAGGCAGTGAAGCAGGCATATCAAACTGCCGGCACGCAGGCAGACGCTCATCCCAAAACCGCGGCCACCCCATTACTGGCAATGGGGGAAAAGTCGCAATACGTCGCGCGATGTCATGTGACGTCGCGAGTTTGACATGCCTGCAGTAAAGCTTCAAAAAGTACAATTAAACCCTAGGCATACTTAAGAAAAATGAACAACTGAGAGAAAAGACGGTAAGAGACCCAACCTTCCGATTGCTCCTCACCAAGAATTGCAGTCTTCAAGATCCCCTCTTCTCCGTAGGTGCGTGATTGTCTGAAGGGGATGTTGGGTCTTTCCTAGTCTCCCCTTCAAAAACAGGGAGCAGAGCCACCAAATAACCAGCTTTTGTGGCAAAAAAAGGGTCACCAATTGTTCAGCACACCATCTTGGGTGAAGTCCGCTAAATAGAATTTCTGATTGTTAGAAAAAGAAATAACACCAAAGAATTGAGAACTACAAATTGTACAAAAATAAAAATAAGGATGTTATTTTACTAACAATGGAATATATTACGCAACTCCAATATTTGTATAAACATGGACAAACAATTCTTTTTAATAGAAGAGAATATTTGTAGCTCAGGGTTGAACTGTGGAGTCTGTCTGAGCTTGGTTGTTTGCTTGCAGACATTTCATTACCAACTAGGTAACATCATCAGTGCTAGTGTGGGATTTGCTCTCTATTTATATATAGTAGCCTGCTTTGCCAGTATTGGTGGAGGTGTGATTTTCTCCTTGGTAGCTCCTTGATAGGTATTGTTTTCTGCTTGATTGTCTGGTGTTAATCAGACAAACAATCTCTTTTAATTTTCAGTTTGGAAATTGTTTGTAGATGTGGAGATTGGGGGACAAAGACGTCATAAACAGGAGTCCCCATGTGGAATCAAACACAGATCCCAAAATAAATAAATCAAGGTTTACAGCAGTGTTTATTAAAAAAAACAAACATGTGCTAGTGAGACTCTCTCCAAAGAATATTGAGAGAAGTCCCATCCACTCATATTTATACATCTCAGAAAGACTGGAGAAACTAATGCATAAACAACACATTAATAGGTACTTTATGTTACTAAAATAATGGACCTCTGGCCACTTTCTGTGCTGTTTTCCTTCAGAAACTAAAAAGAGGGAAAATAAAGCAATAAAACAGGGACGGAAACACCTCACATAAATAAAGAGGAGGGGGCAATTTGGGAATGCCAGACGCCAAAAGAAAAATATTTCCCATTGCAATGGGATTATTCTAATTTATCAAACTGTAGCCTTATATCTCTTTACATCATTTAATCAATTCTACTCATCTAAGAACTGCTTTTTCCACACTCAATATGGTGTTCACAGATCTGCGCATTTAAACTAATTTGGCTTTTTGATTTGTGACTGGCATGCTATTATGGCAGTCATTTTGTAATTGGACATGTCCCTCCAGCATAAACATAAAGTAAAAGTTATCTATTACTAAATTGAGGGTTGAAATTTACTAATATATACCATGTTTCCCCAAAAACAAGACCGGGTCTTATATTAATTTTTGCTCCAAAAGACACATTATGTCTTATTTTCCGATTAGGTCTTATTTTGGGGGAAATACAGTGCTAAATGCGTCCATCTGGCTGACGATCTTAACTGGGGCTTATTTTGGGGTTTAGGGTTTATATTACGAGCATCCTGAAAAACCATGCTAGGGCTTATTTTCCGGTTGGGTATTATTTTCTGGGAAACACGGTATATATGTGTGTGAACATAATGTATTTCTTAAGAAACTGAATTTATCTGAAGGGTTTCTAATTCTTGGTTCACAAAATAGAAGTGTTTCCAAGGCACTGAAATGTCTTGGAGGAAATTCACTAGAAAGAACACCCTGAACTGTGGAGGATACAAGGCAAACTTCATAAAGATCAAGGATAATCTATGCACAGGCAGAGGTTTTTCAAAGAGAGAATTATGCTTGGTTAAGCATCTGTTAAGCATCTGTTAAGAGCTATAAGAACGGTCAATGACAAAAGTCTTTGAGGTTTGTATCTTGCCATGCCATTAAGCCACTAGGCAGAAAACCTTTTATTGGTATAATGGAGATCTATGTATAATGAAACTAGGAGAAGTGTTAAATAGGCTAAGAAGGGATTGGTTCATTCTATTATGTAGCTGGGGTTCAGGAGCTGTAGTCATAATACCATCAAGTTATTTATGCATGTGTTATGTATTGAAGATATGGTTTAAAAAAGTAACAAATGTCTGTAAAGAACCTGAACATTCTAAACTCTACATACTACTAAATCTCTCGTGTCTATTTCATTATTTGTAACCTTCAACTGGGCAAAAAGACGCATCATAGGGCAACAATTTTTAAATCAGCATTTTCGTTGCTATGTATATATATATATATACATTTTAAAAAACTAGCATAGTATCCTTTCTTCAGTGTGACTGTGCGGGTCCCACATCAAAACTATAGATCACATTGTGACCAGTTGTGAGCTGAGGTCATATACCAGTCCAGTATCTGATTGTTTTTTTAACATAAACAATGCTGCGCTTCAATGGTTAGATGGCCTAGAGCAGGGCTTTTCAACCTTTTCAACCTTTTCACTGTCTGCTGGGTGGTTGCAGCAGGTTTTGATCACTTCACATGACCCTGGGACACTGTGACCATCATAAATATGAATCAGTTGCCAAGCATCTGAATGTAAATCACAAGACCCTGGAGATGCTGCAACATTCCAGCTGATTGATGCTTCTTCAGGGCTCAGCAGAAGCACCAGGATCAGCACCGAGCTCTAGCTGGAGCCTGGCACTGACCCTGGCACTTCCACTGAGCCCTGACAGCCCTGAAGAAGCGCCAATCAGCTGGAAAGCGGCACTGATCCTGGCGCTTCCGCTGAGCCCTGACAGCCCTGCAGCTCCAGCCGTCTCTCACTCAGGCTTGTGCGGTGCTGCCAGCGGTTCAGCTCATTCCCCTCCCCCGCTACCACTTTTCTAGGATGGTCGCGTATCACCTGCCAGGTGCCAATGTACCACAGGTGGAACCCGTACCATTGGCTGAAAAACCCTGGCCTAGAGAGACATTGGAATTTGAACATAGATTCTTTTAACATTTATATTTTATTGTGTTTTACTAATGTAGATGAAATGTTAATATATATTACCGGTACAAGTCCATGTATGATATGCCATAAGCTAAGTAAGTAAGTATGACTACATGAAAAATGGGCTAACTTAAAGAATGCATCCAAAATCTGGGGCCCAAGATTCTTCTGAGATTGAAATTTGGCAAGGTTATAGTCACTTCAGAGCTGGCAAGCCCATCTGTGGTCATGAGATAGTCATTGTCAATTCTCTCTGCCAGCTTTTCTTAAGGCAAGTCAATTGGGAATCTGGCAGGAAGTTGCTCGCATTCTCACTGCAATGTAGACTACCCACGGGTATTTTGTTTCTCTGTTTAGGTAAAGAAATATCTTTGAAACAATGATCCAATGGGTCGAGATCATCTTGACTATATAAATGGTAAATATTATGAGAAAAAGCACTTGGGAATGGGAAGAAGCATGGCTGCTCATGCCTTTCTCACTTTCAGATATTGCCTGCAAAGTTTCCAATTTATCTTAATGCTGGGAAAGATGGAGGGCAATAGAAGAAGGGGATGACAGAGAATGAGGTGGCTGGATGGAGCCACTGAAGCAGCAGGCGTGAACTTAAATGGACTCCAGAAGATAGTAGAGGACAGGAAGGCCTGGAGGAACATTGTCCATGGGGGTCGCGATGGGTCGGACACAACTTTGCAACTTAACAACAACACTGCTAAAGTTTTGAGACCTTGGATGCTGATCTCCTTGAAAACACAAAGAGAACTCTTGCACAGGAAGAGAGCAGACATACCACACTCAAGTATGCATCTCTGCTTCCAAATGAATGACCTTCAACTGAGTTCAAAAATTTCTGCATTTGCCAAAGGCAATTCCCACCAACACAATATCTCAGAAATCACCCGGGTTTGTCAAAGACCACTAACTTGGGAAGGTTGAATTATATATGAGGCTATATGGGTCAGTTGGAAGTCAGACAGGAAACCTGTTATCTAAAAATATCCAAAAGTCATACTGAATAGACCTGTATACAGTCCCAGAAACAGAAGTTTCTTTTTCTTTTATGCCAACAGAAGGGAAAGAAGGGGGGGAGATGCACCATCTGATCTGTAAATAACTCAGGAGTACTGTATATAAAAGTGGTGCAGATGAGCTGCCCTTTACACAAAATATGAAGAAAGAAACATCACAATGAATGTTGTTCAAAGAGGTAGAATAGAATTTTGGTTTGTTTTCATCTAGTGGGACCTATGAAACATGCCTTTTCCATAACAGACCTGCTGTGGAACACCCTTCCCCTTGAGATTTAGCAAGCTTTCACCCCTAACTTTCCGGAAAGCTGCTTGAAAGATTGCTTTTCTCTCAAGCATGGGAATAAATCACTTTGGGCAGCCAAATAGGTGGCATATAAAAATAACTACATACATCTGCAGCTCTGGGACTCCATAGTTCAGGCGTTCCAAATCCGTGGCCCATGGGCTGCACGTGGCCCTGGACAGCTAGTAATGCGGCCCCACAAGATTGTAAACCTTAAACATTATATATTATAGTTATATATATTGACTATATTATATATTTTATATGCATCTCAAGAAAATTCCTCTTCACTCAATGTGGCCCAGGCCAGGTGAAATGTCGGGCACCCACAGCATAGATGAATGTGGATGTACATGGATTGAGTGCTTGGTTATTCTTGATATTTTATTGTTTGTAATTTTATATTGTAGATAGCTACCCCGGGTTGTGAATACTGTACTGCAAGATGGACAGCCATATAAATATTTTAAATTAAATAAACAGTCATAAATAGTGTACTCTGATCCATAATCCAACCTTCTCTGTCAAAAATTCTCAGACAGAAGAATGGAGTTATTAGAATAGAGGAAGAAATCAATCTTCCCTATCAATACATTTATGTCTAATGTACATACTGACTGGGCTCACACAATGTGCTTAAACTAGTTACATTTTTTCTGGGTTCCCATATTACATTGAATCATAAACTAATCAAACAGGCCTTGGTTTATCTGTCCTATTAAAACAATACTCTCCCCACCCTGCAATAAAATGAAGTTTTGCTTGGTATTCACATGCAACCACTGTCTTTAACTGATGTATGGATTGCACAAAAAATAACCATGCATAATCTGGGGAGGAAGGAGAGGTTCTACATGGAGAACAGATTTCAAATATTTCTTCAGATAAAACCTTTAGAGCAAGGAAAAATAAAACGTTCTAGTCTGCCATTCTATGCTTTATTACTAGTTTCCTATTTAAAAAGATTTAATATGTTACAACGATGGCTTCTCTGAATGAGGAAAGTTTGAACTGGCACCATGCATTTTTACAACACCAAGGCGCTACCATCTCCTTATGGTGAGGTAAACTTGTATATTCTTACAAGACAGGGAGAAAAACAGTAGGAGGGCCACCCATTTTTGCAGACTTCTTCCAAAGATAGAGAAACTTAAGGGATCTACTATCAACCAGCAGAAATCTCCTTTTAAGGGGCATTTCGAATTGGGAAAAGTGCAAGAAGAGAAAGCATTCAATCCACTCCCATTTTAAGTTTTATTAAAAAAAAATTAAGCAAGTTTAAAGTTATTATTTAAATAATAACAATAATTGGCAGAAACGGTAAAGAGACGTCCCAAGGGTTGCAGAGGAGATGATGCAAAGCAGAGCACACACCATATTCTTATTATAGGAAAGATGAATTATCCCCTTTTTTTAAATACCTCCTGCAAATCCAGGCCCCTCTTATCAACTCAGTCCCCTCTCCTCAACCCCCCCCCCCTCCAGCCTGGTTTCACCTCAGACTGCATGGCTATTTTGGACCTGAAATCCTTGATGGGGAGTGAGAATTGACTCCTACGATGGGAATCGGAAGGAGCTTCCCTTCTCTTTCCCTCCTCCCGCCGCCCCCCCCAGGCGATCTGATGCCTGGCGGGCGGGAAGAGGAGGCTTCCCATTAAACACCCGGGGTTACTCCCGGGTAAAAAGGAAAGGGCGGTGCAACAGTTCGCCCGCGTGCTGTTCTAACCTTGGAGCGAGGAAAGCGTGGAGAATTAACCACCACGATCGTTATCGCCGCGCACGGGAGAGGGTTCACCGCCCTTCTGCAGAGCATGCCCCCACAAAGCCCTCCCCGGGAAAAGCGGTCGGGCTCTCTGCGGATGAGAGGGAAGGGAAATGGGAAACTCCGCCGGCCCGGCCCGGCCCGACCTGAGGCGGCTCTCAGCGCAGGCGAGCGGGAGAGGCGCGCCCAGACTCACCTCAAAGAGCAGGCCGCAAGCGTCGCCTCACGCGCCGCCGGAACACGGGAGACCGGCGGGGAGCGCGCGACGACCTGGTGGACGTGAGGGACGGCTGGCCCCGCCCCCGCCATGCCCCGCCCCTCTGGGAAAGGAGAGAGAGAGCGCGCGCCAATACGCACGCGCGCTTGCCTTCCCTCTCTTTCGGGAGGTCTCCTGGACCTGGGGGAGACGCGGGGGTGGCTCGTGGTGGCCTTGATGTGGGTTCAGCCGTGGTCCTGGGGGAGGAGCTCAGGTCTCCTGTGATGCAGAGCGTGACCCCTGACCTAGGGCATCAAAAAAGTGGATGGGGTAGCCGTGCAACCCCCAAAGAGGATCTGAATACAGTTGGCTATCTGCAGCAGTTTTCAATCAAAAGACTTGGCCGAGGGATGCATTTGAACGTTTGGCATTGGAAAAGATTCTGAAAACATCATGGACAGCCAAAAAAGGAAAAAAAAAAAAACTATGGATCATCCAACAAATCAACCTAGTGTTCTCATCGAGGCCCAAATGCCCAAGCTTAAATTATATCCTTCTTCAGACACGTTATGCAAAGATGTAGAGCAGGGCTTTTCAACCTTTTCATCGACTGTACCACTTTTAGGATATGGCAATATTCGAGTATCACCTAGCAAGGTGCCAAAAACTTGATGACCAAAAAAAAAAAAACCACTGTTCAAAGTTGCAATTGCACTGAAATGACTTATGACCATTTTTCACACGACCATTGCAGCATGCCCAGGGTCATGTGATTTATATTTGGATGCTTGGCAACTAATTCATATTTATGATGGTCACAGTGTCATGTGATCCCCTTTTGCAACCTTTTGACAAGCAAAAACTTGACCCCAGTCAAAAACTTGATGACTCCCCCCCCCAAAAAGGAAAAAAGTGATAAACTACAGGTAGTCCTCGACTTACCCCTGCAGTTCCTGAGGACTCTCACAGTAAGTCCTGCGTTGCACTTTGGCTCATTCCCTCCCCGCTACACTTGGCTGGGCTGGGCCGCGTACCACCTGCCAGGTGCCAATGTACCATTGGTGGTACCCGTACCACTGGTTGAAAAGCCCTGGTGTAGAGAAGGCTTACAGAATAACAGAGTTGGAAAGGATCTTGGAGGTCTTCTTGTCCAACCCCCTGATCCAGCAGGAGATCCAGTACCATTTTAGAAAATGGCTGCCCAATCTCTTTTTGAAAGCTCTAATGCTGGGAAAAGTGGAAGGAAAGACAAGAGGATGACCAGCAGGGAGGTGGGGGGGGCCCTCAGTTATAGAGGTGAAGGGTGCATGGTTAGAAGAACTAAAGAACAGGTTAGGGACAGGTGGTTGGGAGGGGAATCTATATGATCACTAAGAATTGAAAATGGATTGATGATTAATGATAATTAAAGTTGGCTATCGGTGTAATGTTAGGTATGTTGAATTGCCCCAAATATATAAAAGGCAAGATAAAAAGATAATGCTAATGGAGAACAAGTTGAAATCAAATCTACCCACAATGGAAAAGCTGTTGTAAGTAAGCTAGATTCAAGGCATCTGTATTAGATGATTGCTCTTTCTGTAATTAAAAGAGCTGGTAGAGCATGTGGAAGGTGGTCCTTGATCTTCAGCTGTCACTGGATTTGCAGATGGTAGTTGTGGCAAAGGCAGATGTTTACAGTCACGACCCTTCAGCTACAATCCTTCCTGAATTAGTTTTGATTTGGCAGTTTTAGCTTGGTTACGCACAACCTTAATTATTGCAATGTGTTCTATGTGAGGCTACCCTTGGGAGGCATCTAGAAGTTGCAATTGGTGTAAAAAACTGCAATCAGGCTATCTTCTTTTTTGATATAAATACTGACTTAATAGATGAGAATGTGATTCACACAGCAGTACCTACTGCTACAAAGCCTTCAACAGACCTTCCCCTAATTGTCTTTAATAACCTGATAAAATACAGGGTAGTTGATACTAGTATTTGATGGATTCATAGTTGGATGAATGACCACACCAGTACAGTGCTGATTAATGGCTCTGCTTTTGCTTAGAGAAAAGTGTTGAGTGGATGATTATCAGGTTTGCAGATGACACAAAGCTAGGAAGGATAGCTTTAGAGGAGAGACTTTAACAAACCCACACAGCCTTCAGCTGGGTGCTGAAATGAATATAATAAAATCTGCATCTGGGAAGGAAAAATGAAAGGGCCCCAAGATTCCTGTGCTGAAAGATTTCTACTGATTGCCAGTTATTTTCAAGGTAATATTAATCTTTAAAACCCTAAATGCTTCGGGTGTGACTATCTGAGGAAAAGCCTCTCTCATTATCAAATTATCTTGCTAAGTAGAAGTTTACATATCTGGGAATTGGGCCAAGGCCTTCTGTGTCACTTTTGCCTTATAGAATGCTTTTAAACATTTTGTTAGAGGCATTGAGTGCTATTTGTTGAATAGAAAAGTGGAGTTTTAATTGAATATGTTAAATTGTTCAATGAAGATTGTTAGTCAGACTAAGAGTAGCACAATGTGTAAACTTAATATTATCTCCTGCCCATAAACTCTATATTAAAAACAGGTTTTTGAAAATTACAAAAAAAAGAAACATCATGTCATCTAAATTTCAAAGGAGGGAGTGGGTTGCAGGCCTATAACTCTCCCCACTTTTTTTTCATTTAGCATATTTTTCCTTATCCCATTTCACCTGTAGACCGAAATGGAACCCAGCCCTACCAGTTCAAGATGATATCAACTTTGTTTCTCTCCTCATGCTTTTATGCAGCCTTGTTGTATATTCAAAACCAGTTAATTTTTTTTTGTTAAGTGAATGGCTGCTCAGAGGTTGATGCCACTATGTTCCCACGAAATACCAGTATGCCCATGGACATGTCATCAGGCACTTCTGGGATTTCTACTTTACTTCTTCATTGTTAAAAATGTTTCTGAAGCTCCCATAGCATAGCATAGATATAAATTATTTGAAAATCAACTTGGCAATTGGGTATAGTCCATTTTTTTGTGTGGTGGTGGTGGGGAAATGTCCACACATGCCAGGATTCTACATGGGAGAAGACAGAATCTTTCAGAATATTGGGAAATATATGGGCCTCATCCCATATTATTTGATGGCTGCATTCCCATGACAGATCAAGCCACAGTCAACAGTCAACTCCATTAGCATATTTGTACTTGGTTCCATTTGGTCTTTGCTTTAGATTAGAATAATACATGTTAATAAATGTAGTTTGAAAAGCTCTATGGACTTATTCCCCTTTTATTATGTAAAAAATAATAATTAGTTTGAGTAATGTAATTTTCACAAGATGAACTGGTCAAAGTCAGTATCCAATGAATGAGTGGGTCAGCGCTTATTGTGACACAAGGCAGCCAGTGGGTCTAGGCAACAAGAAGTCAGTCAGACCTGGGAGGACCTGGAGAAATGATCAGGGGGAGGAAGGAAGCTAAGGGTTATGGAGCAGGAAGAAGGAATCCAAGTGGTTTCAGACCAAGAGACAAATGCTGCAGTGAAGAGTCGGGAGCTGAATGAAACAGTTCAGGAGCAGATCACGGAGCTGGAGATGAGCAATCAGGAGAATAATCTAGAGCAAGAAGAAGAAATGTCAGAAGATAACACAGAGCTGAATGGAGACATCTCAGGGGAGAATGGAAGGGATTGTGAGTTTGTGGCTGGAGCTCGGCCAAAGATCAAAGAACAAGTTCAAGGAGGACAGGAAGTATTTACAGAACAATCTGATGAAGTCCTAATAAAGAATGAAGAATCAGTTGGGGCAGGCCAAGATTTCTTCAGAGGCTTTTCAGTAGGACCTCACAAGAAGATCCTGAGGCAGGCTGGGAGATCCTGGGAAGAAGTCACAGAAAGAGTGGGAACAGGACAGAGCCAGATGGCAGAAGAAGACAGCCAAGGCCAAGAGGCAGGCCTAAAGCTAGTCAGAGACCTGTTGGCAGTTGTCACCAGGTCTGACCTTCCATTTGAGGAAAAGTTGGAGTTGGAATTCGTGACCCTTCAGTTTATGATGGGAGGCAACGTGCATTTGCTTGGGGAATTGCAAAGCCAGGCGGTGGTGGAGAACTTCCGACAGGAAGTGTTTGCAAAGTTCCCTATACCAGCTTTCCACGTGACCAGCTCAGTGATCTGTTGTGATCAGGCTGCCAGCCAGTGGCCTGACAGGTCTCAGCTCTTGAATGAAAATGGCTGTTCCAGACAACAAGAAAGAATCTACTCCCAGCTCATCTTCTTCCTGTGCAGAGCCCCTTTTCTTAAATCTTGGGACCAACTGGATCGACTGGCTGAAATGCTACACAAGCTGAAGAATTGCATCTATTACAACCCAGTGGCCTTGGTTGGAGTCATTGTGCAGGTGGATCCAGACCCAGGATTGGATGCAGAACAGGAGGCCCGGGCACGGCGCTGGCTGAGATGCTTGCTAGATGGGTTCTTTTGCTGTGATTTGTTGTTAGACCACGATGGGACAGAACCAGAAGTTCAAGTCCAGGTAGCAGTCTATCAGTCAGGCCAACCCGAAAGAGCTTTAGAAGTCAAGAGAGCAGCTTGTCAGGCAATTCGAGCAGCCCTGAAGTTCTGAATGGGCACAACGAATGACCACTCTGATCACATGAGGTAAGCTCAAAGACCTGGAATAACTGTGTGCCTTTGGGTCTCCCATTATCCTGAACTAAAGTTTGTTTTAACAATGGTTTGTTGAGTAAGCCTCAGCACAGTAATTGGCCATATACAACATGCCAAGGCAATGTCAAGCAACCTCCATTTGCTTCTAGCACTGATATTACCTTGTTGGGTAATGGAACATCTGCACAAAAACAACCAAGCTCAGAGAGCATCAAGGGCCCCACAATATCAAGCAAATTTGGGACTTATTAAAAGAAGGAATTAATATGCCAGTTAGGTAGTTAAAGCACCAGGCTAGGAAATGGGAGACCGTGAATTCTAGTCTCGCATTAGCCATGAAGGCCAGGTGGGTGACCTTGGGCCAGACCGTCTTTCTCAGCCCAACTCGCTTCACAGAGTTGTTGTTGTGAAGAAAATAGGAGGAGGAAGGTGTGTTGGATATTTTCACCGCCTTGAGTTATTTGTAGAAATAAAGGCAAGATACAAAGAAATAAAATCCTGCTTCTACTAACACCAGTGAAGGAGATAGAACGTGTGTAAAGCAAGTGCTCAATTTTCGGGTATCTAGATGAGAAAGAAATAATTTTGTGCAGTAGGAGAAATAGGAGAAATAAACCACCCATGCGCTTGGGCATGCCTGTTTTGAAAGATTCAAGGCAGTAGTTGAATCATACTGACATCATACTCTGTCAGAGCCAGTTAGATAAAGTATTTATTAGATTTATGTTCAGAAGTTCAAGATACTAAATGTAGGATTTGTTTCTCTATTCCTTCCTCCCCAAAATTACCCCGTTTTGTGAGACAGTTGAATTGAGAGAGAGTGGCCTAAAATCCAGTGAGTGTTCATGGCTGAAGGTGGATTAGAATCTGGGTCTTCAAAGTCCTTAACCAATGCTTTATTCACTATAGTACACTGGCTCTCCTTGCAAATCATAGTGTGCATGAGCATTTGTGGTGGGGAAAGAATGGTAGCATGCAAATGCCTGACCTGTATTCAGAAGTAATGGTATTAGTGGATATCCGTACAGTAGTATCTGCAAGTGCTCCGTCATTGGACGGACAATCATTTGACTGGGAGGGTATAAGGTTTGCAATAGTGGTGAATATATGTAGCTCAGGTGTAGGATGAGGGTGAACATTCGTTCTCCGAGCTTGTGGGTTGCCTGGCACTCCACAGGCAATTCCATCAACAGACTCATTAACTTACAACCAGCCTACAAACCCCTCAGAATCCAAATCAACCGCACAGCCAACCAGAGATAGCACCGGCCCTCAACCAAGCCCCCTCCCCCCCAGCAGTTTACCTCCCAATAACTCTGATGTGAGGTAACGGACCCATACCATCGCCAGCTTCTCACTGATGACTCATACCTGGCCCACTGATGATTGACACCCTCCAATGAAGTAACCTCCCAACACAAGACCCATTACAACCCACTCTCTGATGACTCATCACAAGACCCTCACTTGACAAACCCACACCTGGAGCCCTTATAAGCAGAAAAGCACCGACACAGACATCCCCTAAACGGCGCTGAAGAGGTTACCTAGTTTGGTAATGGAACTTTTGGAAAACAACCCACAAGCTCAGAGGACCAACCTCCACCGTCAGGGTAGAAGGTCCCTTTCAGCCCAATGATTCTATGTTCTTGTATGACAATGAGCACGTACATCATCCTCATCCTAGCATTTTTCCCGCAGGTGCAGGGTCCGCTTTTCGGATCAACAAGCACCATCGTGTATGATAAAATGCAGCATCTGGGCCTAACTGGACACTTTTCATGTCCGCATGAAAATTAGCATGTTGCCATTGCCATTTGCTGTGGGCACTGCTGATACAGAGAATTCGCAAATTATGCTAAGCTATAAATCATGATTTATATACCACAGTGGATGACTCCACAGAACATTTACGTCAGAACTGAATCAATCATAATTGTAGCCTAGCCTGCCAGAACGGCCTTCTTGATATGGTCAATTGACTAATCAATAAAAGTATTAAACTATAAGTTGTTCTCCAGTTTACACCTTTGAAAGACCGTAAAATATAATTTTTGAGGTCTTCTAGTCAGGAGCTCCACTAGACTCTGAGGATTTCAGTGTCTAGAAGGAAATAAAGCAGATTATTTCAATTCCTTTCATTCAGGTTTTAGGTGTAGGCCTCCAGTGCGGGAGGACATTATTCAATTTTGTGGGGTCCTGGATGCTCTCTGAACTTGGTTATTTTCTTGCAAATGTTTCATTACTCAACTAGGTAACTTCATGTGCACATGATGTCACCTAGCTAGGTGATGAAACATCTGCAAAAAAGCAGCCAAGCTCAGAGATCACCAAGGACCCCTCATTTCAACCCTGAGTTACAAATATTCTCTTCTATTGATATTCGGTTTTGTTGGTGACTTCTTTCAGGATTTGGATGGAGGTAGTATAGTCACCTCATCCTTTTAGGTCTCCTGGCAGCTTTTGATATCATTGTTCATGATATCATCCTGTGAAGGTTGGGAATTGGAGGCACTGGTTTACTCTGATTTCACTCCTCTCTGATGACAATTGAAATGGGTGGAGTGGTCAGTCAGGAGGGGGCGGTTACTTCCTTGTATGACACTTGGTTTGGGACTGTTCCCCTTCCTTTTAGCATTTGCATTAAGCCATTGGGGAGAGCTTATCCATCCGTCTGGCGGTGTGGCTTCATCAGTGTGAAAATGATTAATTGTACATCACCACCCTGGGTCACACAGGGTCACACCGTCATAAATATGAACTGGTTGTCAAGTGTCTGAGTTTTGAATACATGATCATGGGGGGATGCTGCAACAGTTGTAAGTGTGAAAAACAGTCATAAATCACTTTTTTCAATGCCATTGTAACTTTGAACAATCACTGAATGAACTGTTGCAAGTCAAAGACTACCTGTACTTTTCCAGTCTGTTCAGAGGGGATATATTTGGGAAACTTGGATAACTCATCTCATCCTATAGCCCAGAGAAGAAACTGCCCAGTTTCCTAAGCAGTGCTGATAGTTGTCATTACATCCTTAGAAACCTGATGACCCAGATACTGAAGAACTGCTGACGTGAGCCGTGGTGGCGCAGTGGTTAGAATGCAGTCCTGCAGGCTAATTCTGCTGACTGCCAGCTGCCAGCAGTTTGGCAATTCGGCAGTTTGATTTTCACCAGCTGGAGGTTGACTCAGCCTTCCATCCTTCCGAGGTCGGTAAAATGAGGACCCAGATTATTGGGGGCCATATGCTGACTCTGTAAGCCGCTTAGAGAGGGCTGTAAAGCACTGTGAAGCGGTATATAAGTGCTATTGCTATTATGTTTTAGCCTTTTCTCATCTGAGGAATTAGCTCTGACAAGAGTACCCAAATCAGGGCTTTATCAGGGAGTATATCCTACCCTGAAAGCATAACTGACTCCTTCTCCTTTCTAGTTCCTATGTCTAGAAAAAGCCAGCTTTTTCTCCCTGGCTTTTTCAAATAAGAAATGTGGGGTTGAGTGGGTCCTGGATACTGCCTTTATTGCCTTTGATGGTTATAATTGTTAAAATTGACCTCTTATAGGTGTTCCTCACTTAATGGCCCTAATTGAGTCTGGAATTTCCACTGCTAAGCAAAGCAGCCATTAGACAAAACATCATGTGGCCACACTGCTTAACTTTAGCACTTCCGGTAGTCCCGATTGCAGTCGTTAACCCGGGACTACATGTCATTCAGCAAGGACCTTACGCTTCTCCTACTCTGCCATGTTCGCCTCCATTGCAGCATCTCTTTGGAAACTGCTGTCTGGTCCTTCTTCACTCCTGATTCATTACCCAACTGCAGACCAAAATCTCTTGATCAGGGCCTTGATTCAGTTACATTTTTAACAAGCACCTAGTTACATACACTTCCTTGTGCTTTTGTTTTCTTCCTTTCAGTCATGTCTGATTCTTGAAGACTACATAAACAAGTCCCTGCATTTTTCTTGGCAAGATTCTTCAGAAGTGGTTTGGCATTACCTCCTTTCTAGGGGCTGAGGGAAAGTGACCGGCCCAGGGTTACCCAATGGCTTTGTACCTAAGGTAGGACTAGAACTCATGGGCTCCTGGTTTCTGGCCTGAGGTCTTAACCACTACACTAGATTGGACCTCTAGTGTGTTTCTTGGTGATCTATAATATAACAAGGTAATTTATTATAAATATTTCATAGTATTTCTAGATACCAAGGGGCAGTCAGGAATGATGTTACTAGAAGTCTGGAACCTTCAGTTTGTACAGTTGCCTTACTGAATAATTTTTCTTCCCTAAACATTCAATTCTATCAGCATCCAAAACTACTTTAAAGATTCATGTTTTTCTGTCACTTTTCTTTACAGATCTCCAGTAATGTGCAAGATCTCACCATCCCTGGAACATCATTTAAAATTCAGATTATTCCCTCCAAATTTTCTCTGTGTGTTCTTTAATTTTGGAGTTGTTTACACCAATATGAAAATGTCTCAACATGTGGCAGCATTAGGCTGTTCTTGTCTGGGTCAGACCTGTTTAAAGATTAAAGGAAAGACCCAGGTATTCCAAGGCTGGAGGCTGGTTTGGGAAGTGTCCGTCCGTCCATCCATCCATCCACAAAAACGACAGTAAACAATTTCTGTATTGTTGCCAAAAAAAACTTCATGGAAACTCACTTGGCATCAAGTTTGACTCGAAAAAGCCTTTACTTTTAGTATGAAAAAGCCTAGCTCTTGATACCCCAGGAAGAAAGGAGAGAAGAAATTTAAGGTCAGAGCAGTAGATGCTTTGATAAAGTCAGTCAAGATATACAAAATTCAAAATTGAGATAAGAAATACAGGCAGTCCTTGACTTACAACAGTTCTTTTAGTGATCGTTCAAAGTTACAACGACACTGAAAAATGTGACTTACGACCATTTTTCATAGCTACAACTTTTGCAGCATCCCCAGGATCATGTGATCAAAAGTCAGATGCTTGGCCAATGGTTCATATTTATGACCCTTGCTGTGTCCCAAGGTCATGTGATCACCTTTTACAAAGTCAATGGGGAATCCAGATTCATGTAACAGCTGGGTTACTAACTTGTCAACTGCAGTGATTCACTTAAGAACTTTGGCAAGAAAGATCATAAGATGGGGCAAAACTCACTTAACAAACATTTCGCTTAACAACAGAAATCTTAGGCTCAATTGTGGTCGTAAGTCGAGGACTACCTGTACCTATAGTTCTCAAGAGCGACTGGTCACTTAACAGCCATTCAATGTTACAGCAGACTCCCTCCCCAAGCTACTTATGACCCTATTTTGAAGTTATAGCTGCTGCAACACCCCACCTCTCCCCCCCCCATTCCACCCCACCTGGGCCCTGTAAGCTTTGGGCCTACTCACATTTGCCAACCATCACATACTTACATTTTGAAGTTCTCTGGACTTCTTGTTGGGGAAAGAGGTGAGGCTATGTGTCCCTGGGCCACACGGCTGCCTCCTGGAAGTGGCCAGGATTTTCAGCGTGCCTGCAGTTCCTTGCGGGTGCATTAAAATAGCAGCTGCTTTCATGAGACCACCACACAGCCCAGGGACATACTCCTTTTTTTTGCCTTTACACTGTTTACACAGCACTGCAGCAAAAGCAGCAAAATGGAGCGGTTCATTCCTTGACCATAGTGCGGCAACCCAAAAGTGGGGCCTTTTTGGCCCACCCACATGGGTGTGCCAAAATGGCCACTTCTATAAGGCTGCCACACGGCTCAGGGACAAACTCGCATTTTGCTGCCTTACCGTGGCATGCACAGTGCAGCAGAAAGGTCTGCAGGGACCCGAGGGGTGGCAAGCAGCAAATGGGGTGTCTTGGGGAGGCAGCCTTGGCAAGCCTGCCTTAGGCCTCCAAAGACCTTCCCCACCTCTGAGGCCCATGCATTTAACAGCTGCATCAGGGAAAGCAGATTAAGCCATTAAGTGAGCCCATCTTGCTTAATGGTCGTTACCACTTCCAGCTGTCACTAATGGGTAGGCTCCATTACAGTCATATCTCTAGGACCACCTCTGCGACAAAGAAAACTTATCTGATTATTCCAAAGTTAAGGTGCAATTGATGGAGATCAGACCAGGTAAGATAGAAAGGGGAAACACCCCCCCCCATGTAACCATTTCCCACTCAGATTAGAACTGTGGATCCCGGTTCTAATTTCCTGGAGAATGATTCTCCTTGCATCTTTCCAGAAATTATTGGCACGTAGTCAAAATGTATTATATTGATGCTGTTTTGCTCAATATAGCCTAGGCCACAGAACAAGGAATTCAAACAGGTAAGATGCTTTCTCTTACCCAACGGCATCATTAAATAACCAGATTTCAATATACTATCCTCTAATATGAGGAACTAGTATCCTGGTTAGTTCACTTAATGACCATGGTGGTTACTTTACAACCACTGCTGCTTAACGACCACCACAAAAAAAAATCGCAAAATCAGGTTGGTCATATTTTATTATTGTTATGACAATCATAACAGACAGGCTCCAATACTATCTTCTATGTTCTGTAATATCTATTGCTGTAATTGATAACAAAATGTAAATCCCACTTTGGAATTATTTTTCTAGGAAATTGTTAAAAATCAAATGAACATTCAAAGACAATACCATTCTAAAATTCATTTTTATTTTAAAGCTAAGGTGCAGCCAGGAGAATATTGTTTACTATTGTTTACTATGCCTACAAGCATCTATATACTGCCTTTTGGTCCTGGAAGGGTTACCATGACAGCACTAAGGAATTAAAATATTATTTTTAAAAATACAATAAAAAAAAAACCAAAGGAAGGCTAAGCAAATCCAAATCTACCATAGCTAGGTTACAGTGAGAGCCAGGTTTGTGTAGTGCAAGGGTAGGCAACCTTGGCTCTTTTATGTCTCTTGGACTCAGGAATTCTGGGAGTTGAAGTCCACGAGTCATAAAAGAGCCAAGGTTGCCTACCCCTGGTATAGTGGTTAAGGGATAAGGCTGGAAACCAGGAGACTGATCTTGTTCTGCTTTAAAGAAATTTTAGTTCAGTCACTCACTCTCAGGCCTAGGAAAGAGGCAATGGCAATCCACTTCTAAAAAAAAAAATGTCAGGAAAACTACAGACACATCCAGGCAGTTGCCAGGAATCAAGACTGACTTGAAAAGACACACACAAAAACTGCACTAAATGCTTGATGTCTAGGAATTGCACCTTCAGTCAAGTGTGGCCACTGAAAACCTGCCTTGCATCCCCTCCAATTAGCATTAGCATCTTAGCCTTAGGTTGCACACTGAATGCACTGAAGGGAAAGGTGATAGCCAGGTACACAACCATGAACAGTAGTTCAAATATCCTGATACAAACAAGTTTCCACTGAAAAGTATGTTGCACGTACAATATTATTGTAGACATTTTTGCCGAGAGATAGCAATAGCACGTAGACTTATATGCCGCTTTACAGCCTTCTCTAAGCGGTTTACAGAGTCAGCATATTTGCCCCCAACAATCTAGGTCCTCATTTTACTGACCTCGGAAGGATGGAAGGATGAGTCAACCTTGAGCCCGTGAGACTCGAACTGCCAAACTGCTGGCAGCTGGCAGTTAGCGGAAGTAGCCTGCAGGATTGCATTCTAGCCACTGCACCACCATGGCTCATGGAGATATTATATATTTTCAGATAAAATCTGTTGGCCAAGATGCAAGTAGCAATTCATCAGTACTGCTTTTATATACAGTATATGGAGAAATATCTAGTGTGACAAAATCCTTCATAGACATCACAGCTTCTGAAGACTATGGCCTTTTTAAAAAATTGCCTAAAGACTTATCAGTGTCAAGGTTCAGACTTCTATTTAGTTAAACATACTAGTCTATAACAGTCCATATCCTGTTATTTACTCCAATCACTCCAACCAAAGTGAAGGAGGATTTGTGCTGTTACAAACTAAATTTGAATGCCATTCCATTCTGTACCTTTTGAGAGTAGGGTCTCTGAAGGAACAGCTGGTATAATCACATACACCTACTTGTTCCCGCAAAAAAGTGACCCATCCATGGCTAGTCTTATGTAAAACAGACCTAAGATGTAGAAAGTCAACAAATAAGTGCCTTAAGAATTTGTATGATTCTTTAGTTTTTCAATGTAAACTTAAAATCTGTAAAAACTAAAAGCCCATGATTATTTTTTTTAACATAAAAGTATTTCAGGTATGAATACATAAGGAATTTTTGTTTTTCCCTAAAAGGATTCATTTCTAGTCTGAAACCTGGCAGGCAGTTAAAAAGGAGTAAGCTTACATAGAAAATAAGGAACTAATATACATATTATAAAATAAAGTGAAAGACTGAGTGTTAGAAAACCTGCAATGGCCATTAATAAAAGTTAAGGGACAAGCAAACCCCTCATTTCTTTTGTACTTCAGTTCTAATTTTCTCATGTGATTTCAAATCAATACAATTCATTGTTGCTAAGATGTTTTTCAAATTCTTTTCTGAATAAAAATATTTGTGCAATAAACTATACCAAAGAGATACGAATCATGTAGAACTGTGAAATAGTGAAGGATTCTGGATCAAAAGCAAAGTTTGTTTTGCTACTTGTGTATCTAGTTGCCAGTGCAGGTATGTGGTCTGGCTAGTCATGTTCATAGCAACAATACTGGCTTCTAAACATCTTAGAGCAGGGGTGTCAAACTCGCCGCGTCACGTGATGTGTTGCGAGGTATCACAACTTTTTTTTTGCATTACCGGAGTTGGGGTGGGCGCGGCCTCCGCATGATGCAACTGGCCTATGGGCCAGCAGTTTGACACCCCTGTCTTAGAGGATGGAGGCTGAGGATCTAGCAAGAACTCCAGAAAACTTCGAGAGAGCAAAAGAAAAGCAAAGATCATAAACGGGAGAACAAAGTTCCTTACCTTTCCATGTATCCAGGCAGAAATAATAGTTGCTGACAAGTCATTTAAAGCCTAAAACTTGTTTGGCTTTGCGCTTCTTAACCTGTATTTTTTGATCATTATAATTGCCATACCTGAGATCTGTAATGACACTGTATCACAATAATATACGTCAAATTTTAAAATGCTCTTAAAATAGAGTGCCCATAAATACTCCTATTCATTGGAACAATAAATAGGAAATTGGAAGTCTGACCAGGTTTATAATGATTTTCAGTAGGTATTATATGTTTTATCCAAAATAATCCTTTACCAGAAAGCAAATTATAGGTTATAACCAATCATTAAGTATTGGAGAACTATATTTTCAAAATACTTATGTTATTTCCTAAGTAAAAATGCAATCAGTATACAAAAGTGGAATACAACTGTTAGGTTAGAGAAAAATCCATTATGATCAGTTCAGCATAGCTGCAATGAACTGTAGATAATTCATGTTCAATTCCTGGTGTTTCCAGATAAAGGATGGAAAGAATCCTGGAGCGATCTGGTTTACCAATACAAAAAATATTGAATTAAGCACACGAAATATCTAGTTTGGTATAAGGTAATTTCCATTATTCCTGTAAAACAAATAAATGCCACATTAGATTTATGGGCCAAGTCTTTGTCACCTCTTAGCAACCACAATGAGTTTCCCCATGATAATCTGTTCTTAACCTGACCTTTCAGCTCTACCAACAAAGTATACTCATTGCTACTGAGTCTATTCACCTTGCTTCTGGTTGTCCTCATCTTTCCTTCCACCTTGTCCAGTGAATTAACACTCAACATAATGTGTTAGAAGGATAATTTGAGCCTGGTCATTTGTGCCTCTAGACAGAACTCTGGGTTGGTTTGATGATACATTTCTTTCTTTTCTTGGGAGTCCATGGTATTCCCAGCAGTCTTCTACACCAACATTCAAGGATGTCCATCTTTTTCCTATCCATCTTCTTCAACTTTTGCTTTCATAGAATATCATAGGGAATATAATGATTAGCATGATTCTGGTCTTTGTAGGCATAGGCACATCATAGCATTTAAATCAATAATTCTTAAAGAGTTTGTATCTGTTCCTTATCTATAGGGTTAAAGAAACAAACTTAATCACAATTGAACTGTAATGCAAAATGAGGATCTTTTCTAAGGCAGCCATTATAGACATTGGCTAAGATCCAAAGTTATAATTTTAGATACCTAAAAAAAGAATGATCAACCACCTTTCCATTCCAGAATATGATACTGAAATTTGCTTTTGAAAGTCAATGTGTTTTGAGGAATTCTTGATCCTCTCTGAGCTTGCTTGTTTTGTTGGAGACATTTCATTACCCAAACTAGCTAACATCATCAGTGCTAATAGGGATTGGGTTTGCTCTCATTTTACAGTGGCTTGCCCTGTCGGTGTTGGTGGGAGAGTTCTTGGTGGTTTTCTGGTCAAGACTGCTTAGTGCCTTGGTTGGGGTAATACTTGTTTCTTGATTGTTGGTCTAATGATAATTGTGATGTTAATCTCTGCTCATCTGGGTGTTGATTGCTGGTGGGAGGGTGTTCTGGTCCTTTTTGTTTCTTTTTTGGCTTGTTGATTGTGTCTCTTTTGAATGGTATATAGAGGTGCCTATTGATGGCTGATTTGTCAGAGTGCCAGGCTTCCGAGTATTCTCTTGCGGTTTTGGACTTGGCTTGATCTCGGATGGTCACAGTGTTCCAACTGAAACTATGGCTAAGTCTATCCATACGTTGCAAAATTAAGGATTTTTCATCATATCTTCTGCTGGTTGATGTTCATGGATGCACTTTACTAGTCTTCTGCCACAGTGCTATGGCAGACCTTACATTGTACAGTGTGGATGACTGTTTTTATTCCTGGGGCTGTTGGATCTTTTGGTTTACTTAGGATGTATTTGTTTTCACATTCAATTTACCATGTAGCATGAAGGGATTTTTTTTTGGGGGGGGGGGAGGAAATACAAATCAAAGGCATAGAATTAGTGGTACTTTTTTGTAGGGGTGTGTGTGAATCCTAATTGCATATAGATTATGCCTCAGACAAATATTAGAATACTGAAAAGTAGTCCAGATAACCCTAGAAATATTTTACCGCACTTTCCACAATCACATATGCAGGTTGAAGGGATCAAATGACTCTGCAGGTATTTATTACAAAATTATGGTTCCTAAGCAATCCCACCCTTAAATGATCAATGATAAGGGATATTTTAAACACACATGTAAATTGTTTAAATACATAAAGAGTAAAAATAAATAATAAATGAATAAATGTTGGTATTATAGTTCATCAACATTAGGAAGGCTGCAGATTTCCCTTTCCTGCCCTATGGCTTCATCTGTACCAACATTAGCTTTCAAGGTGAGTGGATTTATGATTTTTGCAAAGAGCTGTGCATAATTGTCATGGCTATTTTTACACATTATCTGTACCTTTAAAATAAATTCAAGATGCAATTACTAACAGATAACAAATGTTTACCTTGTGCAAGAAATATAGCCTCTTCACCGTTTACATTCTATACAAATTTATTTGTTATATTCTACTAGCTACTGTCAGCACACCATATTCCAATTATATTGCATTCTGAATAATACCTATTTGAGGGGGGGGAAAGGTAAATGCGATCAAATATCCAGATTTCAGGAACATTTTCAAATTCTATAAACTCAGTGAGACAACATTAGTGTAAAAGAAATGGCATCTTAGGTTTTTGGGCTCAGAATACACAATATTATAAAAAATATTTATGGAACAATTTGTACCAGCCACTATGCTGGTTGATGCCAATTTTTTTTATCAGTTTCATATTGCAATAAAGACATACGTACACACAGGTACAAACATATCTATAAAGTATTGGTTGGTTAGCTTTGCATGCTCTAAATTATGTAGCAATTTGAAGACTGTTTTAGTAATCAGATTTATAATATTTCTGGTTTGTTGGTTATTCTAATTAAGCAATTCCTTTCCAGCAATCTAGGAAAGAAAGCCAAGGGAGAGATGGAAGGCAAGTTAAAAATAATCAAGATACCCCAAATATCTTTTAAAGAGCATTGCCTGAGATTATTTTTAGGAAGACCTGAAAGATCTCATTTCACTCTAATGCACCAAAACTAGCATGAACAAGAATAGATTTCTACCTCCATAGATCGATCTTCTTGTAGGAAATTCAAATAGTTACCAATGGAAACAAACTTTGAAAACTTTGTAGTATTACTTTGGTTAGGGAGCTGAAGACACAAGTTCTCCCCTTTTCATCCAATTGTTTCCCAGTCTATTCAAGGTTATTTTCTGACTGTATTAACCACCAGTATTAAGCTTTATTCAAAGAGCTCCTGAACTTTTTATAAGAATGTTATAAATATATGAGGTTCCCCTTTGGGTAAGCCTAAAGTAAGTCAAAAGCCTTTAGATTCCTAAATTACACTTAGCTTAACTTTACCATCTGAACTTCAGCAAATGTGCTCAAGGTCTTATTCAACTTCAACATTTAAATATGTTTATTGCTGACCATTTTGGCACTCTCCAGATATGTCAGGGTATAACTCCCACCACAAAGCAATTAGTTCTACCGGATAGGGATGATAGCTGTAGCCCAATAGATTTGGCAGATGGCAAGATAGAAAAGTCAGTTGTAGACAATGGAAATTGAGCATTCTGATCACAAGTCATATTTATTTAGAAGCAAGTGTTACTGGTTTCAAAAGATTTCCCCCTTCCCCCTTGTGATGGCACAGATAAGGACTTGCAGGCTCTAACCTCATCCTAAAGCCTTCTGAACATACGAACTGTAGGCATACATATCCAGCTTTGTTCAATTTACCATAGGAAGTTCTCAAAATCTACTCAGCAAGTGCTGAACAAATCCCTGGATGTAGTAAATGTATGTCCTGCAGTGCCTATGGCACGGCTGCCATTTCAGCTGGTTCTGAAGTCAGGACTCAGTACATACAGAGAAGCCAGAACAGCACAGGATTCTTTAAATCTGCTCCTACAAGTCACTGCATCAATCTAGTGGTTTATATAAATCTGTTAGACAAAGAAGTGGTCTGTAAAATTAAAATGACAGAAAATCAACATAAAGAAATATATATTAATAAGTTTCTGTTATATAAATAACCTTTATAAAAATAATCTTTAATTGTAATAACTCACCTCTTTTTTAGGCTCTGGAAAGCATGCATAAAAAATGTTTTGAGGTTTAGGTTAGAAAAAAATAAAATCCAAACTCCAAAACCTAAGAAAAACCACTATTCTTAAAACCACGAATTTTATCTGACATTATAAAGGCACCATCCCCTCTATTTTTTTTTTACGGAGTACAGTTCATGGGAGAAGAAAGCTCTTTTAGAAACAATGAACAAAATTGCTAAACTTTCCTTTTTTTCATTAGTCTGTAACTTATCTGAATCCTTTTTTCGCCAGGTGAAAGACTGGACATGTGAAAGACTGGGCTATTGTGCTGGCATAAATTCCCAATTAAATAAACCAAGATGAACAAATCTCCAAGTTTACCTTCTTACATTTAAGGCATAACACAACTACACATATAGGAAAGTTACATGTTGAAATGCATGATTTATAGTGTTCAAAACACTACAAATATTTTATTTAAATAACTTTGCATTTTTTAACCTTGCTGGAAGTTCAAACGCTGTTCTTGGTTTGTGCAACTTTGATGCAACAAGGTTTTTTTTTTGTATGCTGCGGAGACAACAGTGCAATGGAACAGCCAAAAATTAGGCTATCAGTTTTTTTATTATCTTTACTTTAGTTCAAGGCATGCTGCTTGATTGTGTGGAAGATCCAGTCCATTTTTGTTGTCCAACCACCATGATGAGCATCATTCATCTGTTTCATGAAATACTCAAGTGCTTCTTGTTCAGTTTTGTCTAGTGCGAGAGTCTTGCGTATATATGCAATGTCGTCAAAAGACTGTAGTTCTGGCATCCCTGAACCAAGCATCATAGAAAAGAGGTTTATGAAGAGGTTGGCATGTTGTCGAATTGCTAGGTAGGCCTTGTAACACATTTCTTGGAACCTTGAAAAGAGAAAGAAAAAGCACCCCAATAAAGTCCTACCAGATTAGCAACACGCTGGAGATCAGCCAACAAAAACATCAGCATCCTTCTGTTTAAAAAGATTAGGTGGCTGCACATTTTTTTTTGAGTGTTAAGGAAAACAATTCTACAGTACAGACTCACTCAATCTAGGTCCCTTCAGATGTTCTGGATTACAACTCCCCAAATTCTCAGTCATCATGCAATCAGATCATGTGAGCTGAAAATTGTAGGAGCTGTAATCCAATACATCTGGAGACATGTTGATTGCCAAAATATATATAACTTCCAAGAATTATCTTTCGAGAAATCAAGTTACATTTAAATGTAAGAGTAACAAATATTACTCTTAAAAGAGCTTTATGTTATTCAGCTCTGTATACTTTTGATAATAGCTACCACCAACAACCTCCACATTCAGCATTAATAAGCATAGTTTTCATGTAAATACATACAGGAAGATAAAATGCAGCTTTTTTATATGAGGCTTATGGGTGGTGCCCAATTCATTTGCAATTTTCAGTGCAGAGATAATAATAAGGCCAAGATGTGTCTTTGCAAGTTTTCCACTTGCAAATTGTTCTAAGTTTCATGGAGGAAGGCTTATATTATTACAAGATTCCAAATTGTACATGTAGTGAAATATTCAAATTAAGATCTAAAGAGACCCGATGGTAGACATGATAGACAACAATCCAGTTTCCAATGATTATTCATAAAAATATGATGCTAGATTGGCCCATCACCATCATCATTACCACCATCATTATTTTAGAATATAGAATCTCGAATAACAAGTTGGAAGGGACCCTGGAGATTTTCTAGTCCAATCCCCTGCTTAGGCAGGAAACCCTGTATATTTCAGACAAACGGCTGTCCGGTCTCTTCTTAAAAACATCCAGTGTTGGAGCATTCACAATTTCTGGAGGCAGGTTGTTCCATTGATTAATTGTTCTCACTGTCAGGAAATTTCTCCTTAGTTCTAGGTTGCTTCTCTCCTTGATTAGTTTCCATCCATTGCTTCTTGTCCTTCCCTCAGGTCTTTGGAGAATAGCTTGACCCCTTTTTTTCATTAAACTAGACATACCCAATTCTAGCAACCGTTTTTTATATGTTTTAGTCTCCAGTCCCCTAATCATCTTTGTTGCTTTCCTCTGCACTCTTTCTATAGTCTCAACATCTTTTTTATATCATGGTGACCAAAATTGCATGCAGTAGTCCAAGTGTGGCCTTATCAAGGCATTGTAAAGTGATATTAACACTTCATGTGATTTTGATTCTATCCCTCTGTTAATGCAGCCTAGTACTGTGTTAGCTTTTTTGGCAGCTACAGGACACTGCTGGCTCATATTTAGGTGATTGTCCACTAGGACTCCGAGATCCCTCTCACAGTTACTACTATTGAGCAAGGTACCTATACCTGTGCATTTGGTTTTTCTTGCCTAAATGTAGAATCTTAGGCTGAGAGTTTTCCAGGATCTGGTTCCTCTTTCATACCCTGTAAGGAGAAATCCCTAACTGAGACTAGAACTTCTGCCTGAAGAAAGAGGAAGGAGGCTTTATTCACATTTTAACCTGCTTCAACAGATGCATTGCTTTTTATTTTTCACAAATCAGCAACCAAAAAAGCTAATACAAGGACTGCAAGATCCATCTCACAATTACTACTATTGAGCCAGGTACCACCTGTACCTGTGCATTTGGTTTTTCTTGCCTAAATGTAGAACCTTACTTTTTTCAGCATTAAATTTCATTTTATTAGATAATGCCCAATGTTCAAGTCTATCAAGATCCTTCTGTATTTTGAGCCTATCTTCTGGAGTGTTGGCTCCAGCTTGGTGTCATCTGCAAATTTGATGAGTTCCCCATCTATCCCCTCATCCAAATCATTGATAAAGATGTTGAAGAGTATTGGGCCTAAAACAGAGCCTTGGAGTACCCCACTGCATACTTCCCTCTATATCAGTGATGGCAAACCTTTAAGAGACTAAGTGCCCAAACTGCAACCCAAAACCCACTTATGCATCGTTGGGTGCTGGGTGCGTGTGGCCCATTGGCTGGGTGTGGCCCATTGGGTGGGCGTGGCTGCGGTGGTAATGGCAGACTGGGTGGGACTAAAAAGTTCAATCAATCAATTCCAACTTTGCAAGATCTTTTTTTCCTGCGAGAAGTTGAAATTGACTGATTGAACCTTTTTTTTTTTTTGCACACGGCGGCAGAGGCCTAAAACTAAAGGTTTTATAAAACCCAGCTGAAGGCCTAGGACTGGGGCGACGGTGCGCATGCCCACATAGAGGGCTCTGAGTGTCGCCTCTGGCACCTGTGCCATAGGTTCGCCACCACTACTCTATATAGATGCCATTCCATTGAGGACTACACGTTGAGTGTGGTTGGTCAGCCAGTTACGAATCCATCTGGTGGTGATTCTGTCTAACCCACATTTTTCTATCTTACCTAGTAGTAGGTTGTGGTCCACTTTATCAAATTTCTATGTTGTTTATGTGGCTTATGACATTAAAAAGACATTTAAAATATATGAAATGAAAATATCTCGGTTGCTATGCCAAATTAAAAATTGTTGCTTTCCAAAACAACGTACAACAGAACCTTGTTATTTTCTAAAGAATAAGAAGGTCGTGCCTAATCTGTTTTCAGGGGAAAGCTGTTCTACATTGAAGGGGCTGCCACTGAGGAAGTCATCTTCTGGGCCCAAATTCCCCTTGAGTAGTGGGTACCTGTACTACAAATACTCCTCTCTAGCTAAATTATTTAGCGTGAGCAGGTTCTGCTTGGAGAAGATGATCCTAAACCATAAATGAAGGACCTAAACCATAAATCACCAATAGCTTCAATTATGTGAATTTCCCACAAAGTAAGTGCAACTGTATTATGCCAAATATTCTTGTGATAGCTAAACTTTTGAATTCCCTTCAAGGACAGCCACATGTAAGGCAAAGTGCAGTTAACTGAAAGATAAGGAGGATGTGAGTCAGCACCTTCAGTATTTGGTAACATTGTTTTGTGGTAATCTCTCTGTGATCCTATATAGAGTGTTGCCCTTTGGCTTCTAGCCTGCTTTTTTTCTATTACAGTACCAACAGTGCCTCACAGGCATATGTAATTATTTTCTAAAACGTTTAACTGAAAATTGTGGCCCAAATTGTTGCTGCTACCTAATGCACAAGATTTTATTCAGGAAAACTCAAGGCCACCCAAATTCCATTTTCTCTATAAAACATAATTTCATGTTATTCTACTGCCCTGCAACACTAAATTTGGTCAGACCAAATAGCATTTCTATTACAGATTACTCACCTTTCGAATTCTCTTGTTTTGGTACATTCTTGTGCTCCTTTGCTAATCACTATTAAGAAATCTTGTGTTAAGACAAATGGCACACGCTCCCGTTTGTAACCAAACTTCTTCTTTTTGTGATCCAAAAAGTGTCCAAAATCAATGTGAAATAGCTGTGGAGAATATATTTCAGATTGTTACTAATATGAAGAAAGAGCAAATGTTAATTTGCAGAGAAGAGCGAGAAAGATCACAAGGGGACTGGAGTCTAAAACATATGAGGAACGGTTGCTGGAATTGGATATGTCTAGTTTAATAAAAAAAAAGAACTAGGGGTGACATGATAGCAGTCTTCCAATATTTGAAGGGCTGCTACAAAGAAGAGGGAGTCAAGCTATTCTCCAAAGCCCCTGAAGGCAGGACAAGAAGCAACAGACGGGAACTAATCAAGGAGAGAAGCAACCTAGAACTAAGGAGAAATTACCTGACAGTGAGAACAATTAATCAGTGGAACAACTTGATTCCAGAAATAGTGAATGCTCCTACATGGGAAGTTTTTAAAAAGAGACTGGACAACCATTTGTCTGAAATAGTATAGTGCTTCCTGCCTGAGCAAGGGGTTGGACTAGAAGACCTCCAAGGTCCCTTCCAACTCTTTTATTCTGTTATATCTGCTCAGATGTTTCAATCTATATGCCAGGGTACAAAACAATTCTATATACGTTAGTGCTCTTCAAAATGTACTAGAGAACTCTGGCATTTATTAGAGCAGCGGTTCTCAACCTGTGGGTCGTGACCCCATTTGAGGTCGAATGACCATTTCACGGGGGTCGCCAAACAACGCAGTCTGCCATTTTTTCCCCCTTTCCCCCTCGGCCGGCGCAGGGGCAGCACCGCGCATGCACGGGGTAGCATCGCGCATGCGTGCTGCGGGCCGTCGCGCCACGCATGAGTGATGCGGGGTCGCGCACGCGCTGCGCATGCGCAATGTGGGCCGTCGCGCCACGCATGTGTGATGCGGGATGTCGCGCGCGTGCCGCGCATATGTGATGCGGGCTGTTGCGCGCGTGCCACGCATGCACGATGCAGGCCATTGTGCCGCGCATGCATGGTGCAGGTCAGGGTCGTGCCGCGCATGCGCGGCGCAGGTCGGGGTCACGGCCTGAAAAAGGTTGAGAACCGCTGTATTAGAGGTTTGTTTGGAAAACCTTAACTATGCGGTGGGGGAAGATTTCCACAAAACAATGAAGTTTCCAGTGAAATGAAAAATACTGGGTAAATTCTAAAGAATGTTCTCAGGTCACATTTGTAGTGCTAAGGTCTAAGTTTCTTTGCTTGTGTCCCATGTGAATGTTACTATAGCTAAAGGTTTCTACAATGCAAAGAACATAGGATACATGCCTATAGGATCCTCAATAGATGCACAAAATATATCTCCAAGATAGAAAACATGACAATAATTGCACCCCATAAATAAAGATACTGAAAGAGAACATATTTTAAATATTTTTACCTGTCCATCATCTTTTACCATAATATTGCTATTATGACGATCACCAATTCCCAATATAAAAGTAGCTACACAATAGCCAGCACATGAGCGAGTAAACAAATCGATAGCTGGATCATACCTAGGAAAGATAAAAATGTTAGTTTGGGTAAAGACTACTTTGTTATTTTGGATGTGTCAAATAAGGTAGAATAATTACTAATTGTTGTAGCTATCTTGTAATAATCTTACAAACTTTTTTGGCAAAGGAGAAAGTTTTTTATTTTTGAAGATTTTCAAGGTTCATTTTCAATTAAAGTATTAACAGCATGATTTTTAAGTTAACAAAATATAGACAGTGCAAAATCATATGTACATTATATTGAGTATCAAAGGAAAAAGAAAAATTGCTTTACTTATGAAAACACAACCAAGAAGATATCACAAAAATCTCTTACAGACTGACAGAAAATAATCACTTTGCATTTATACTTGTCCAGCAATCTCCCAACACTGGCAGACTTCAAAGGAACCCTGCTGTCTAATAACTTGGTGATGAAATAACAAACCTTATTATATCTACGCTGTAGATCATTATAATAGATTCCAGTGCTAGCTTTTTTGAGTATCCTCCAAAACAACTTTTACAGTATTTTGGCATTTTCCAGCTGCCAACACCCACCATTAATATACTATCTATCATATAAATGCAACTGAGCTTCTGTAACATTTACAGAAAGATTTTTCAGAAGATAACAACTGTTCTATCACCCTAACTTCACATCTCAAGGAAGCTGGATGATCAGAACCAATCATCCACTGGGTTCTATACTTATTAACATGTTCAATGTCCTTGGGTTTTGAGCACAATATGTTTTTAGTAGAGGAAAAGCTAAGGTGATGAGCTCCATCAAGAAGAGACGATTTAAATAAAAATAAAAAAGATTAGTTATTCAACTCACATTTCCCCTTTGTTCTTGTCTTTGAGCCACTGGTGTAATGTGTGGCTGTTGAATTGCAGTGCACCTTTAAGGCCACCCTTGCATTGGATTTGCATGATTGTATGTGAATTTCTCACAACTTCAATAAGCCCCACACAGTCACCAATGGATAAGCATCCATAAGGTAGCATCCTACAAAAAAAGGAGCATGACACTTTTTGCTTTTGTTTTGCTTTTGTCAAAATATGAGTATATGAATATATCCATCAAACAAAATGCATAGGTACACAATCCTATGCAATAACGAGGTTTGGGTTTGCTAATACAACCTAATTAACGTCACACCCATCGTTGAGCTATATTGTCATTAAGAGATTTTAAAGAATTGTGCAAATAGTTCCAAGGGCTCAGGCATATATATATATTTCTGTATTTCAAACATGAGCCACTTACGTCATATTTGAAATAGAGAAGTTTCAAACACAATTTGTGGTATAGGGTAAGATCCTATGAAATATTCCACTGTGTATGCCCAACAGGGTTTTTCACAAATGTGTACAATGGAGATACACAAACATTAGAAACCAGTGATACTTTCCTGAGCTGCTTGAATGAAAAAAAAAAAATATGCACAAAGAAAGAGGCTGCAAACAAATCTGAAACATTTGCAAAATCGATAAAGCCATATAAATGTTGATGTAATGTAAAGTTAGCTGCAAACTCTTGATCAAGATCATATTCTTTATTAGACAGAAGCGGAAAGGAAAAAGACAAATAGAACTATCGGCAGAATTTACGAATACTTGCCTAAGATCAAGGCCTTGGTTTTGCCAGATGTTCTCCATAATTCGAATTATTTGAAGCGTGAGCATATCCTGGCGTAGGTCTGGATAAAAAATGCATTATGTAAAGGATGAATTTTAGAAAACTGAATATAGTTTTTAAAACTTTGTTTTTTTTAATATAAGCAAACTTACAGTATTTTTTATTAAGATTACTTTAAAAAGTGTTAAACTAGCTGGTATTACAATCCAATTTTTAATCCAGGGATGTTGAGTTGAGGAATAACATTTACCAACTTTGTGACAGACACTATGGGGGACAGAGGCAGAGATGACCAAATATTATGATCAATTCTCAATTTCAAGAAAATAACTTCATTGACCAGATAAAGGTATTTCTTTTGTGATACTATTAGATCAGAATAAAAGAGAACAGGAACAAGTAGCCCTGCCCCTGCAACGGCTTCTCTGTTGAACAAAGCATCTATTCCACCCAATGCTTCATCAAGAACACTGTAAGATCCCCAAACATTTAGGAGGAAGTTCAGCTATGCTGGTAGCATTGTTCCCTTGGCTGAAAGTTCCCCTCTTCACCTATTTCTCATCCTGTCTCAATTCTCTGTAAACCAATTGTTCTGTCCATCTGAATGGAAACGATGTGAGTTTTTGCCAGAAGATCTCATACAGATATGAAGTACCAAATTCCTTCTTCTCTTTTTTAAAAAAAGAAATTTGGAGTATTGCTACAATGTCATTTTCAAAATGAAAAGAGGTCTCTCACATAGGATGCAATAAGTATAAACTGATAGAAAAGATTATCTTCCTGCTCTGTGTGAAACCTTCACCTGATACCATTATGCTAAACAAGTATGAATAAATTTGGATTTAGAAGGTTAAAGAAATACCTTCAGAAAATAATCTGATATAGGTATATCCTGGGATGCATAGGGACTACAACTGTGTGAGCATCCAAAGGACAGAAATTCATGTGGAATGAATATTTATGCTGGAATATAAACTCTGAATTGGAGTGTTTCAGGCAGCATAATGAAAACAACAAAGCAGAAATTACAACAACAAAATTTTTTTTTTTTACCATCCCCATTTTTAAAGATGATCTCATTGTTCTGAAATAGCAGCTCAGACATGATATCTGGGTTTTCCCAATTAAGCCATAATGGTCTTTTGGCAGAAGACATAATCCTGCATTCCTCAAGCCTACAAAGAAATAGATAACTGTTTAAGCATGTGTGTATTCGAGTAGACATAAATTATTAGTTTTCTGTAGATCCCTTAGAAGTATAGTAGATTTAACTTTTCACTTCTAATGATCATTCTCTAATTGTAACATGGACAAATGAAAATGTATAACTGTGAATTGGTTTTAACCACAAAACATATTCAGTCTAAAACAACAGTGTCACTGCTCGCATGAACCAAAAACTGAATTGAAGTCTATGGAAACATTTGTTGGACAATAATTCCCAGAGATGCTACTTTGAAGAAGTAGGTTCTCCTTAATTAAAATAAGCAAATAAAACCATGAGATTGCCTTCTGATTAACCCCATTTGATTTTGGAGCAATTTAGAATTTATTAGAACAGAACTTATAAAACAGTTTTAAATAGAGTATCATATATTGCTAGTGCTTTGATCAATTTAATTTTATATAAGTGTATTTATTGCAACATTACAATGTTATACTCTGCTATAGTGAAATAGTTTTATAGAACACAGAACATAAAGGCACATGTTTGACTTGATCTGGCTTCAGCTTTGATCAATTTTGCAAGTATCAGTGTCAACTGAAATTAGTTTTCCATTTGGTTTTATTGGTGCACTAATACAGAATTAATTTTATTTGGAACGTTCATTCTTATATAGAGACTCAAAGTGAAAAATGGACTTGAATGTAGATAATCCAAATCAAGCATGTTATTTAGGTACAATATATGTGTGCAAAATGAGGTTACAACAGATTCTTCTGACTTTATTTTTTCAAGTTTAAAACATTTCAAATTTGAACTATTTTGCATACTTTTACTTCTAATCAAAACAAAACAAAACAAAACTGCAATTGACATATGTATAAGTAGTTAGTAATAGGAAAGATACAAGAAAGCTAATTAAGAAGCATAGGTTCAAAGAACTCAGCAATGATAGGTTTAACAACCTATCAGTATAGTTTCAGTTTTAATTTGTAGACCTTAGGATTTAACTACAACCAACTAACTCCAGTCATGGAATAAAAATGAAATCTGAGTAGGATACCGGAAACATGGTGGCCAATAGATCATGAGATATTCTTTCTAGGTCACTAAGACATCTATGCTGACTCAAAAAGGGGAAACTGCTTCTTCCTGGGTGTTAAGGAGCACACTGATTACTTTTTTCTAACTCTTGAAGTCTTCTATATATATCACTGCATTATTTGAAATAAATAATAAAGATATTTTATTTTATTTATTTTATCACACAGCTTTTATTCATTTGTTATGCTCTCATTATTACAAAATATAACAATTACTTTGCATCATGTTCTTCTTTCTAAGGTTTCCCACTGGTTTCTTCATGCCAATAAATTTAAATTTCTCTTGGGCCACCTTAGCTCAACAGTCTTTATCCCATGAGTTACAGGATCAAATCAGGATGAAGGAGACAAAGGGAACTCATACTTTAAGAACTCATGTGTCGATACCATCCTCAGCATCCATTATTCGTATTCCACGTATATATTTATGGCTCTAATTTCTGGGAAGGAAAAGAATACCTCAGGGTTCCAAGCTGATGAGCAGGATTGAGAGGAGATATGAAGCCCTGCAGAGCATCCATGAAGTCTGGCCGCCTCATCTGCTCCACAAGGAATTTCATCTGTACCTGTTTAATGACAGCAGTTTAGTGACAGTCCCATATGTGTCAAAAGTTTTACTTTTAGCACAAATACCAGCATGGTATTTGAAGCATTCCAAAGGGAAAACAATACAGCAAATTCTACACACGCTGCTTTCTAAATATGTATAGTTAAGAGACAGATTGGTATAGTAGTTAAGATGCTGACCTAGAAACCAGGCATCTGTGAGTTCTAGTCGTACCTTAGGCATGAAAGCTGGCTGGGTGACCCTGGGCTAGTCACTCTCTTTAAGTCACCTTACAGGTTGTGGGGAATATAGGAGGAGGAAGGAGAGCTACTTATGTTCGCCACCTTGAGTTACTTATAATATAATAAAGGCGGTATGAAAGTCTAATAATAAAATAAAAACATAAAACATACCACAATCTTAAACCTTGTTTGGCTCATGCATAATTTTACCTTTTGTGTTTCATCCTTTTTCTCCTGTTTAAGGATATCGGTGAGGTTAATCAATTTTTCCATAGCTTCCACTTGCCGGCTCAGATGTTTTAGGTACATTCCACATGCTCGGCAGTAGGAATCCAACAGCAGACCAAACCTCTGGCTCACATTTTTATTGTGCATTTCAGACCTAATATAAAAATATCTTAAGTAATGATACAGATCGCTAAAGATGTTCATAAACACATTCAATTTTATGTTATAATAATGCTTTAATATCATCAACTTTTTTGCATTTATTTTAGAGCCAAAAGAATTACTGGAAGGTCTTGTTTATCAAGTATATTTTCAACCATGTAAAACATTAAAAAAATTAAAACTATTTAAAAGCTTCTTATTCACAAGATAGTTAAGCTTAGATTCCTTGTCTTATAATAAAAGGTATTATAATGTGATACTCTTTAAGGGATATGGGTGGTTCAGAAAGTTGAAAAATAAAAAAAAAATCAAAAAAATCTAAACTTACTTTAAATGCCAAAAGAAGAAGTGTCCTATTCTCTGATTGGTCAGTGCCTTCTTGAGTAAAAATCTTACCAAGAGGTTATCCAAGTACTGTTCATACTTCAGAACCTAGAGATAATGGTGAAATTGAATTGTGATTGGCATTATCAGTATTTTCAAGGCTGGAACACCCCTGATGACATCAGCATAGCTATTTGTGTACAAGTAATCCTTGCTTAATGATAGTAATTGGAACCAGCTGCAACAATGCAACTCTGAGCCTGTTGTAAATTATCTGAATGACGAACACATGGAAGTGGGGACAATGTGATGGCAACAACTACAAAGACCTGACATAAGTCCCGCTCATTTAGCACCATCGTAATTTCACTGAACAAGCAGTCATTCAATGATGACATCCTGTACTATGTTTTCTGACCGATACCACTTAAGCAGGTATTGGGTTTGGTTATTGGGCGGGTTAATGATTTAGGATTTTATTTCATTTTTTTTATGATGCTTAACTGTGAACTGTAGATGCTTGTATCTTGTGCAGCAATAACGTTTCATATAGCTGTCAATAAAACAGTTCTTTTCAATTATATTTTTCCTGGCTCTCCTCTCAGTCATTCCGAATCACTTTTAAAATTTCATGAGAAATGTTCTGTCATACTGTCCTCGGGAAATTTCATCTAACTATGCAAATTTTTGAATGCCTGTACATATGATAGAAGCACAGTTAATTCAAACAGAACACAGTACCTGCACCAGCTGAATCAAGTACTGAGAGAGTTTGTCATCTGTCAAGTATTTTTCCAAACACCGAATTGCAAAGGCTCGCACCATTGGGTCTGGATAATTGCAGTCCAAAAGCTCCATTGCTTGCTCAGGCCTGATTTGAGGCCAGTCTTTTACCAAACAGTACATCTGTGTGAGATATAGTAAAGAGAGCAATATCATGCCTACAGTCATGAAAACAAGCTTCTGAGTCAGACCAAATTCTTCTCAGGCTAATACCCTGCTTCCAACAGTGGACAAACAGATATCTTTAGAAGGGCAGTAAGAGGATATAAGACAATGACTGCCTTTTAGTTCATAGTACTTGGTAGCTAATGGTGCCCCATCTCTGAGTATGGATGCTCTACCTATTCAATATGCCCAGTAGCCCCAGACAAGCTTATCATATTATCTCATATTGCATCAGATATAATATTATAGCATTCTACTATAATGAAACATTAAAAATCCTGCTTAATAAAGGCATTTTTAAGGCTTTTGTTCAACAATAGAGTTGTTACCTGGGTTACTTCATCCCTGGAATTCCATTTAACAGACAAAAGAAGTTTAGGTAGGATTTCTGGCATAGATACACAGTAGTGCCTGAAAAAGGAGATGAAGATAAGTATATTGCACAAATAATTCTATGTACTACTTCTGTATGAAATTCATATGAAACATGAAATAATATATTAAACTAAGGATCGTATTTTTTTTAAATAAAAGTTTGTTTGAAAAAAACATTCCTAAATATCAGCAGAATGCCTATGAAAAGAATACCTTGTAAGTCTTAAGGCAGGACATGGGCCCATAATCCAGAAAAGATATATAAAATCAGTGTCACCAATATAATCTCAAAAGACCTTGGTGGTTTTAAGTAAAACAGATTTAGATCACCTAACACATTTAATGCTTTAGGAATCATCTCCCAACTGGAACTGAACCTTGTATATTTAGAGGACTAATATGTTGCTTAAACAAATGCAGATAGCACAAGCTATTCCCTGGTGCATTTTCTATTCCTACCTACAGTACAGTCTAGGAGGTTTACTTATTTATTAAGAAAATTGTTATGGCTGTCTAATTTACTCATAGTGACTCTGGGCAGCTTACAGAAATAAAACTCCATATTAAAAAATTCAATAAACTCTACCCACGTTGGGGCAGCTGGATCATATCTAAGGACCATAGACACAGCTATGCTCTGTAATATCATTTACATACTGAAAAGCTGGTTGTTATACCTGTGGCTCCAAAGGAAGTCTTTTTCTTGTTCAGTTATTTCAGATAAGGGGTCTCTAGTACAGATTGCCCGAAGCTGCTCTTTATCGTTGTCTCTTAACTCATTATCTCTAGCTATTCTGTTACTCTGTTGAAGAAAGGAATACATACAATCATTCATATAATGAGCACCGTGTTCAAATGTTTTTGTGTCCAAAAGTGCTCAAAAAGACTTATTTTATCTTCTGAACTAGCTGATGGAAAATTGTGCTTGGGAATATTTCTGTCGTGTGTCTTAAAGGTTTGTAATGGTAAAAGTGTTTCTTTGTTCATCACGAAAGAATGTACATGAAATTCAGGAGATCTTCAAACAAGTTTTGATACTTCCTCCAATAGTTCAAAAATACAACATTATAGACATGAAAGATTTAACATTTTTTCCCACTGTGATATAATTTGATGAACTAAATTCTGTGGGTTTTTTCCATAAATCAATAATCTTTCACATATTTTTTTTAAAATATGAATTTATTTAAAATAAAAGCTATTCAATGACTTAATATGGAATTTTATCCAAAGGAGGGCAATAATATTAATGAGTGGAGTTTTCAGTCAGGTGAGGACTCAGGTAAACAGTAGTTTAACTTGGTTTCTCCAACAGGTGAATACAGATAGCTATAATTTTGTTAGGTCAGGTCACAACACTGAACTCATACTATTAGTACTATATAATTTTGAATTTTGCATTTTGAAGATGTAAAGCAACTGCTATTTTATTTTGGTACCTAAAGAGCAGGTTGATAAGCTATATTTCTATACACAAAGGACCTAAAAGTTTGCTGTGGCTCATTGTTCACGTTTTTAGCCCCAAGAAAACTAGGGAAGAAAAAAAGGTCCTCACCAGCCCTGCATGGTTGTAGTTAAATCCTTGTTCTCGAGAAATAATCCAATTGGCATGTTCTTCTATTACTGACATGTCAGGAAACTTGACAGGACTGCTAAACCAATCAAATTCCAGTTCCAAACATGGAGTTTCCTAAAGAGAAAACATGTTCTTTCATTTATAGGCAGAAATAGAGTGAAAATAGAAAACTTAAAAGAACTAAAATGTTTAACTGCCTTAGATCATAAATACTGTTTCTTGCACAGAGAAAATAGATATACCTGTTGAAAGTTGGAGCATGAATTTCTCCCCAATACTTTTCATGCCAATTAGTTGTTGTTTTGCCTGTGTGTTACACGGAAGAGCCATGTGAATCCTAACTACAACCCAAAATATTTTACCACCTTATTGTAAAAACAGAATGATACACAACTTTTCTGCTCAGAGTCACATTTGGCTTTTGAGTGACAAGAACTGGCAAAAAAGTAAATGAAGCATGGACAAAAATGGAATTTAATTTAAGCAAATTTTAAAATTAATTAAAACTAAATACAATTAATATTATTCAGCAGGTGGTTGACAACTTCTCTCTTCTGTAACTTTAAAAGTGACGGTTCGCCTAACTTGAAGAATAAATGAGGCCAACCAAATCTTTCAAGGATCTTGAATCTATGATGGGGTATTTTACAGACAATTATTATTATTAGGAATTATGATCAAAAACCGATTTAAGACAATAAAGCAAGCTAGAAATTGGCTTGAAATATATTATCATAAACACAATAATGTGAAATCACAGCAGGTATTTCCTTTCAGATGCACTGAATTCTTCCCAAGAATTTAAAATGCTATTATGTATCGTTATAGTTTACATGCAGATCCAAGCTCTGTGGCCTTTTGTAGTTGACAGATGGAAATTTTTTCAATGCAGATTTTCTAAGTGCCATCCAAGATTTTTTGTTATGATGCCCAATATTGGGGCCACCAGTTATTTATTTGTATCCCACCTTTATTATTTTTATAAATAACTCAAGGTGGTGAACATATCTAAGGCTCCTTCCTCTTACTATTTGCCCCACAACAACTCTCTAAAACGGGTTGGTCTGAGAGAAAGATTAACTGGCCCAAAGTCACCCACCTGGTTTTCCTAAGGTGGGACTTGAACACATATTCTCCTGCTTTCTAGCCTGCTGCTTTACCCACTAGACCAAACTTCTGTCCAGTTATACCATAATCTTTCAGCTTTGATTTTCAGATCTTGGTACTTCTTGATCTTCTCCGGTTCTTTGTCTTCTACTCTTCTCTCCCCTGATATTATTGTTATTATTATTATTGGTCGCATAGTCGGTCAGACTGAATTTGACATTTTTGTCTATCAATCGAGTCCTTAGTATTATTATTATTTACCTTATTTGGGTTGGATCCGGTGACTCCAATGGGATTAAGAAGGTCTTCCAACCCATGGGGTACAGGCCACAGATTCAGAGCCATTTTGCCAGAAACAAGAGTGTCTGTGTAATCAAACATGTTAATATTTCCCCACGCCAATGGGCAGTGCTCCTTCAAAAGAGCAAACAATCAGTGTTTAGTCTCCTCTATTAGTAAGATATTGCAAGCTCAGATTTAAAGGAAATAAACGAGGAAACATAAGTTACAGTACTACTTTTATCAATCAAGACAGCATAAATGTTGAGAATATTTTTTAAAACATCAGTTCGCCCTACTTCATTTCTAATAGTTGATGAGAAGAATTTTACCTCCTTTGCACCCTTTCTGCCTTTAACAGAGCAGATAGAAAGGCAAAGCCGAGCAGCACGTGGAAGATCAAGAACGAGCATCTCATACTGCAGCCATTCATTCCATCTGAAAGATATGTGTTTATTGCCAAATATTTTTCAATGACATGGTAAATCAAAAATTGGCAACAAAGATTTTTAGCGGTTACCAATAACTTTCTGGGTAGAATTCAAGCAGCTTATTTATTTATTCTAACGGGCAGGTACAGCACAATCACTGGTCACCTAGAAAGCCCTAGAGAGGCTTAGGAGCTGATTTCAACAAGAGCTAATCCTGTTATTAAAAGCCTAGGCAAATTTTAATTCCTGCAAATTTGCAGGAAAGGCTATTCTGAACGTCCGTTCCATTTTGAATGCCGCTCTGTTAATGCTAGACAGCATGTCCTATGCCCGTGGTGGCGAACCTATGGCATGCGTGCCACAGGTGGCACGCAGAGCCCTCTCTGTGGGCACATGCGCCGTTGCCCCAGTCTTAGGCCTTCAGCTGGGTTTTATAAAACCTTTTCGCTTTAGGCCTTCACCACCATGTGCAAAAAAAAAAAAAAGGTTCAATCAATCAATCAATTTTAACTTCCGCGGGAAAAAAAAGATCTTGCAAAGTTGGAATTGATTGATTGAACTTTTTAGTCCCACCCAGTCTGCCGTTACCACCGCAGCCATACCCACCATATGGGCCATGCCCACCCAATTGGCCACACCCACCCAATGGGCCACGCCCAATCAGCACCCGACGATACATAAGTGGGTTTTTGGTTGCAGTTTGGGCACTTGGTCTCTAAAAGGTTTGCCATCACTGTCCTATGCCGTTATAAAAACTGAGTGAGGTACGCACTGAACACTGAAGACTTCCCCCCTTATTTATGTCAATTAGAGAGCGCAAAGGAGAAAGATTTCAATTTTAGAGTTAAACAGTTCAGTTTTAGAGTTGGCTATACTGCACCTGCACAAAGCATAATGTAGGGATTACATTATCCCAGGAAGAAGCATTCTAACACTTGTTCAAACAAATTAACTACATGAAAACAAACTGTCCGGATAATGGTCATGGGCAGTACAAATAATCCTTAGCTTCTGGTGGCAATTGGGACTGGAATTTCTATTGCTAACTGATGCAATGTCACAAGACAAATTCATTCTTGTTTATGAGCAAGGGCATAAATTACCTAAGCATACTCTAACAGAGAAAATTTGGATCTAATCATCTGGATTTGCTCATATAAAAAAAATATCAAACTAAGCACAAACGTTAGTTGACACAGGACTCTTCATTATGTGATAAAAGTAGCACACCGCTGTATGCCATGTATCCTAGTAAACACTTCCTACAATTTCATCTTCATGATGTGCTCTGTTATTATAAAAGGTTAGCTTGCTTTTCTTTATTTCACTGATATCATTTACCTCGGATTGGAGCAAGGTACTCTTTGAGTATTCACGTTATCACATAAAGGCTCTCCTCCATGATAGATACCGGTTCGGACATAAATCTGAAAAAAATATACACTGGTTCAAAAAAAAGCAAAATGTACACAGAAAATCAATCAATTGGCTGATAATTTTTTATGTTTATTTGTATCCTGCTTCTAATATTTTTATAAATAATTCAAAGCGATTATGGGCAACTCTTAAATTAAATAGAATTAGCAAGTACAGGCCAATAAAAAGTTATTTTCTGTTTTAACACAAGAATTTACCAAAATTACTTTTATTTTATATTGGAAATCCACTGCATTTGAGACTAAATACAAGAATTAAAAACTCTGTAGAATAAAATCAAGGCCCTGTGTAAAAGTTTACTGAAGTTTGTAACAAAGTATATTTTAAAATGATCCAACACATAATTTCAATAAGAGGTACCCATGCTACCTTCATCAGAACATTTACTAACCAACTTCCATTTTTGATTGGATTGTTTTTGTTAGATACACCACAGAGTTCAGAATCAGGTATATTCTGATATTGCTAATCGAGAACACACCTATCATACTTGCACATCCAGAGTTCCTCTCCTACCTTGTCAATGTCCCGAATATTTACATTTACGTAAGTAGCACAGAGAATCTTAATTCTCAGATGAACGTTAATAGCCCAGAGAGATTTGGCAGAAGCTTCCCCATTCATGTAAGGAGTAGCTGTAGAAATACGTCTAGAATAAGATGGCATTGCAAATGTATCCAACGGCAGTTGGGCATAGAGACTCTCTTTAGTCATTAGCATCAAATTGGGCATTCGACCAAGCATGATACAGCTCCGGATATACTGAAATAGGCAAGTAGAATAAAACGAAAGCACAATGACTGTCCTGGGCATACCTTTTCTGAATCATGTTTAATTAGCTAGGAAGTTCACAATGTCAGCACGGTTAAATTTTTGCTAGTTAAGGCCAAGAAGGCAACACAACATCAGAATCAAATGCAGGTAACATGCAAGACTCAGGCTAAGGTTAAATAAAGTGTTACCATTTTATTTCAAACGGTTGACCTGGAGTCAATAAGACTGATTTCCGCTATATAACAATACATTATATGAAGTAAGTGGAATATTCAAAACTGAAATTTCTCAGTAAACCCGCTAAATAATATACACATCAAAATAGCTTTAGAGCATCATGTTGTGCATTATGCTAGATCAGTTGCATTGTTCTTATTTACACAGGTCTGTTTCCCCCGTAATTCCCCAACTCCAGTTTGGATGAATGACATTAATTCTGAAAAAACACTTGATATACACCTACCTTATACTGACTCAGTGGGTGCTTTTCTAACAAATACTCATCACAGCCACAGACTTTTAAAATATATTTCCCCTGGTACTCTAACACACAGAGTTTTAGCTGTTCTGATGATAGCAACATACTGCGTGTTTTTTTCCTGATTGCTTCAGCAATTACTTGTTCTGGCACATAATCGTGATTGATTTTTAAGGTGTACTTCTGTTTGTCATTGTTGGGGGAGACTATAACCCAAATCACTACTATTATTTGACCTGAAAAAGAAGAAAGTTGGTTCAGGTTGCAATTAAGCATCATACCACGCCACAGCAGACAGAAGGGAAAAGCTCTGGCCCTTTATGCTCCCCTATTTCAACATATCTTGAAATTAAAACAAAATAAAAAAATAAACAGACCCAAATCACTAAATACTATGCATCTTTTTTTGTCATTATAAAGGTAACAATTATGTTACTGGGCTGCCTTAACAGAGGAATAGAATCAAGATCACGTGAAGTATTAATACCACTTTACAATGCCTTGGTAAGGCCATATTTGGAATACTGCATCCAGTTTTGGTCACCACGATGTAAAAAAGATGCTGAGACTCTAGAAAGAGTACAGAGAAGAGCAACAAAGATGATTAGGGGACTGGAGGCTAAAACATATAAGGAACAGTTGCTAGAATTGCGTATGTCTAGTTTAATGAAGAGAAGGACGAGGGGGGGGGACATGATAGCAGTCTTCCAATATCTCAGGGGCTGCCACAAAGAAGATTCTCCAAAGCGCCTGAAGGCAGGACAAGAAGCAACGGATGGAAATTAATCAAGGAGAGAAGCAACCTAGAACTAAGGAGAAACTTCCTGACAGTTAGAACAATTAACCAGTGGAACAACTTGCCTCCAGAAGCGGTGAATGCTCCAACACTGGAAGTTTTTAAGAAGAGACTGGACAGCCATTTGTCCGAAATGGTGTAGGGTTTCCTGCCTGAGCAAGGGGTTGGACTCGATGACCTCCAAGGTCCCTTCCAACTTTATATTATTATTATTATTATTATTATTATTATTATTATTATTATTATTGTGAGTAAAGCACAGGATTATAAATTGGCACACTGATATTGCAGGGTGAGAGGCAGAAATCAGTGAACATGTTTGGATAGCTTCCAGCTTTATCAACAGCAAGCAGGTCAGAACCCAGAGATGCTGCACCTTTTCTGGTTCTGGAACAAACTGAAGGCAGCACAGGGAGGAGGAAATAGGGAAACTGCTGAACAGAAAGAATCAGTTTGAGACTGGGAATAGTTGGTGGAAAGAGGAACTGATTGTATCAAGTCAAATTTCTCCTTGTTTAAAATTGTATTAGCAACATGCAAAGAAATCTAAACAGCAAAACTGGAGGAGGTGGGAGGGGCGAGAAAGGCAAAGGGAATATATAGTGGAAGGACATCTACAATCTTGCTACAATGTGTGAATTCCATTTAGGAAACAAAAGCTGAATTCACTGCTGGCTTACTATGCAATAAATAACAAAAAACTTCCCAAAACTTTGTCATTGTTATTTATGTAGAAAAGAAATGGTTACACCAAAAAAAATTGTACCGAATAGATTAAAAACTATGTACATGAAATCAAATAAAATCTTTACTATGGTCACAGTTAAAAGTTTGCTTTAAAATGCACAGTATAAATTCATAAAGTATCATCCCATTTCTCTGAATGCCAAAACAATTAATTAATGCATTTTCTTTACCTTTATCAAGTTTATTGTATATATGCTTTGGTAGGTCAGATGATTCTATGTTTGGGGGACAGACGTACAAGGCTCTGCTATGGGGCGCATTAGCATCTCGTAGTTCTACTGCTTCTTTACAAACGTTAAGAATGTTTCGTCTGAAATCCTGAACTTCTGGATCCTTCACCAAGTCAAACTCACAAACGGGCATGCCAATAGCAAAACCTAAAAAGAAGAACACCTCCTTTGATACTGTGCCAGAGTGCAAGACTCCACCATCTCATCTCAAATCCTGCTAGTGATCTACCAAAGCTCAGCTCTGGGCTTGAATATCAAGCATGTTTCAACTATCCACCAGGAGGTGACCCAAAGGCCATGGGTGGTTCTTCAGTACAAGCTAGAAGATGTAAAATGTGTCCCCTCGTCACGCTAATCCAGTTTTAAGCAAGATGTGTTAAACAAACAACAGAAGCCTGGCTGAAACAAAATATTAAACTGTAAACATACAGTAAGAGTTGGAATCGCACATCTTGTTAAAAGCCAAAAGCAAACCACATTCCCCTTCAATATGGGATGGCTCCAGGACTGCAGTGATAGCAGGCTCATTTAGTGAAAAGTGGTATGATTTGTTCTATTTGGGGGATAAAGAAATAGTTTAAAGTCTTGATGCCACCGTTCCAAAATATAATACATTTGGTGTTTTTTTAGTGTCTATGGAAATTTTCAGACATCCAGGTCAGGGTTGTCCCAAAGGTGCATTTTCAAAAGGCAACTGGACTTTTTTGGTTTTTTTTCTTTGAAGACATTTTGCTTCTCACCCAAGAAGCTTCTTCAGTTCTGTTTTTCTAGTGATTTTATCTTTTCCCTTATCAGCAAATTTTCCCCTAACATGGGAACTTAGAACTGGCAGAGGGAGAACTGACATCCTGTCTCCCATTCACTCAGAGGATCTAATAGTATATGGAACCCGGCTACTATGTGGACAAGAAAACCTGGGTAAATTGTTTCTGTTTGGAGACACAGAATATCATGGTTATTTACAGAATTATGCAGATAGTCCTTGACTTGCAACTGTCACTTAATGACCGTTTAAAGTTAGTAATGGTCATGACAAAGGTGCTCATAAAACATCACATCCCTATCACATGACCACATTTTGGATGCTTCACAAGCAGCTTGCTTTTATGACTGGTTTCACTGTCTAGAAATCACATGACCACAATTTGAGCTCTTTCTTCCAGTAAGCAGCAAAATGCCCATTTGGGAGAATGGATTCTCTTACTGACCATGTGACATTGCTTAATGAACATGTAATTCAGACCTATGACCATGTGATTCATTTAATTTCCACTGTAAATATGGTCAAAATATTGGGTCTAGGCATGTGGGCACCCTTATTACTGCAATGACTTACAACCCAAATTTTGGTCCCAAATATAGTCCTAAATTGAGGATTGCCTGTAATCTTCTTTGTCACAAGAGGCATCAACTGCCCCTCCCCTGTCTTTTCCTTTCCAGCTAGCCCTCTATTTATCTTAATAAAATGGAAGGAATTACCATTTCATTGAGTTGTTCTAAAAGTTGGCTCATATGAAAGGATAAAAGCAAGGAATGGTGAATGACAAATTAAGTTTTGATTGTATGTTAAAAGACTGTTTCATTACCGGAAGACTAAAGCAATCTTTTTGAGCTATTGAGCTCATCGGTTTTGGAAGTGTGGACTCAGACATATAATTACAGCAACAGAGGTGAGCAAATTGCATATTCACAAAATGGCTATCAGCCTGGTTGGTCACAAAAAAACCCCATTTGTTTGTTCCCCAACCTGTACAACATTTCTTTATTATTTAAAAATATATTTCCTACTTTTAGGGCCAGTAAACACACTTCTAAACAAAACACTGGATTTAAATCACTCAACTTTTAAATTTTCTTATATGGTTATTTATTATATTTTTAAACTAGTCCAAAAAACTGTACTTTCTGGCAGATTACAAAATTATTTAAGATACTAAAAACAGCAAAAACATAAACAATAAAAGCGCCCACCCCTTAGGACTGCAAATACCTCAAATAAATGTACAGAGAGCTCTATATGAAAGGAAATATTCCTTTATATATTCTTGCCCCAAGCAATTTAAAGATCAGCACCACCTTAGAGTGTGCTAGAAGACTGACAGTCAACACAGTTGATGAAGCATTAGAACATGTACTAAATTATTATTTTGTATACATGATATTGCAGAGATGTATCTCCTTACACAATTAAAATCAGGTGAAAGGTCATTTAATCACATTTCCAGAAAACTAACAGTGCCTATCATATGAATCATCTCTCCCTGAGGTTGGAGGGAAGTGAGACACCTTTCTTTACAAGTACTTTAAATTGCATGCAGTAAATCATATATAGTTGCTGTAAGCAATAAATCGTATATAGCTGCAACAAATTAAGACAGCAAGCCTCACCAATTTCTCGATTCAGAATTTTCTCTTCTCTGTTGCCCACCGGTTCTATAACTTTTAAAAAAGGTTGGAAGAGCCGCAGATCACACAATCGCCGGGTTTCATCAAAGAATTCTTCTCTTTCTGCTTCTTGAGTAACACTTACAAAAATGTAAGATGATTCGTCTTGAAGGAGCTGATAGAGCGGGTACTTTCTAGCTTCTTTAAAGAGTTCATGTTTAATATTTAACAAGGTGGCCTCACGGAGGCATTCTAAAGTCACTATCATACCATTAGGTAGAAGACATTCTACTAGTATTTTTGGTGGCATTAGGTGCATGCCCCATAATTCACCGGATGATGGTCGTGGAGGCATTTTGTTAGGCCTCTTCTCTGACTATTATCAAAAAACTATGATTGTAGATTCCTGTAGGAAAGACTAAGTAAAGTTAAATAGGTTTATGTGAGTTTCACAATCACATTTTATCTCATATCACACCTTTTGAATTATGCATTAAAACAATGAATGCAAGATTTCTCAACAATTTTCCTTCCAGCCTTCATAATTAGATTAATTGTATCACCATGGCTCATCAGAAAATTAATAAAACTGCAAACCACATTTGACCAGGAGAATATTTGCAGTGACGAAGTATTTCGCCATGCCAACGGAAAATGGAAATTAGGAAACAGAAATGGCAGCAATCAAAGATTGACAGATTTGCCAGATAGAGTTTAACAGAACAGAAAGGCAGAGTGTCAGATATGCATTTATTTATTAAATTTATCCCCTCCCCCACTGTTCAGCTGACACTGAGCAGCTTACATCTAGATAAAACAAAATTCAATGGATTAAAATTACAAAAATTGAAACAAGCTAAAAAAACCCACAAGGGTTTGGAAGAGAGAGGTGGACCCCATGTCAGTTGGCATAGCCAGGTTTTAAGGCTTTTTCTGAAGGCTGAAAGAGGTATATAAGTATTCCATCAGAAGTTAAAAGCCACACAGTTCTGGCCATAAACAGATTGGAACAAAACTTAGAGTCCAGCCAGTTTACCATGATATATATTTGGTTGTAGTGGATAAGGTTCTCCCCTCCCTATCCATTACCTCCTCCAATGACAGCCTAATCAGCAACCTGAATTATTGGATAGAAATATAGTATGTTTCAGTTTCTAATTCTTTTGCTTTTAAGAAGAGACTGGACAGTCATTTGTCCGAAATGGTGTAGGGTTTCCTGCCTGAGCAGGGGGTTGGACTCGATGACCTCCAAGGTCCCTTCCAACTTTATTATTATTAATTATAAGAACATCCATATTTGAATAAAGTAAACCCCTTTACTCAAAAAACAAAAACCCACCCATTCCAAATGCAAGAGTACATGCAGTTCTTAGTAGGTCCTCTGAATTATATTTTAATAAAGTAACAAGGAAACTTTGCTACATTTGCATGTAATAAAGTACATATGCTCTTAAACTCATCATTTTTTGCTCTATGAGAGAACTTGGTTTGTGCTATACACACATGGAAAAGTTCTCACACATAAACAGTAGTGCACATGCATATCCACTTAACTGACCTCCATTCATGGAATTTTTAAGTTTAAGTCTCTCAAGTTAAACTTTGACCACTCTAGCACATTTTGGGGAGCAGGTCTCAAGGTAATCCAGGTTTGAGAATCCTTGCACTAACCAATAAAAGTACAAGTGGATCTTTTTTAAAAACGCAAAGGATTAAAATATTTTGAATTCAACACAGGCAAAATTGGACTGTGCCCAATTAATATCTCCTAACTAAAAAAATGTTTACCCCAATAAAGTCAAATACAAACTTCAGCTATAATCTTTTTGTTAGTCAGGGTATCAACTCTTCAAAAGATTCCCTAGAAATAGTTTTTTAAAGCTTTTTTATTTTGCTTGGAATTAAGGTACAGCATCATTTGAATGTTTGTTACATATCTGATTTATTTTTGCAAGTTAGAGTAGATGATGTGATCTTCTCATTACCCATAAACAAAAGCACAGTACCTGCAGACCAGTGGGCTTGAAGAGAAATGACAAGACAAATAAACAAGCAAATAAAATAAAAACGTACCTGTAAGTCTTATTATTTTGGAACAGGGAGATACCATACAGCTCCCTACTTCACATAATGGTCACATTATTGGGAAGTTCTCTGTTATCCACATATTGCAATTTAGGAATGGATTTTTTCTGTCATCCAGAAACATTCTACAATCTTTATATGAACTTCTTCTCAACTCTTAGACATCATACTGTTTGAATTTTTACTGAAAACACTAAAGTTATAAACAAATTCAACATTGCTATTGAAGGGTAAATGTCCAAATCATATGACTACCCTAGGAAAAAAAGAGGGGGGGAGAGAGGGAGAGAAAGAGAAGAATTATTTCAACAAGTTATATCATGGAAAGCTACACAGACATAAAGACTCAAATAGTAACAGCAATAGCAGAGTTCTATACTGCTTCATAGTGCTTGATGGCCTAAGTGGTTTACAGAGTCAGCATATCCCCTCAACAATCTGGGTCCTCATTTTAATGACCTCAGAAGGATGGACGGCTGGGTCAACCTTGAGCTGGTCAGGATCGAACTGCTGAATTAGCCTGCAATACTGCATTCAAACATTATATACTATAGAATGGGGAAAGGATTTTAGGGACAAAGATTATATAATTTTTTCCCCTTGTAATCTTAGATTCTGCTTTATGCCTAACAGCATTACCAATTAATATTTGTTCAAATTTATTAGTTATTGATTAAAGCTGATATCCTAAATATACAGTGTCCTCTTTGAGTTGGCCAGCCTTAAGAATCCAATCAATATATGTCTATATACATTTACAAGATACTTAGTAACTTATCACTTCTATTTTATGAAGTTCCTTAGAAAAACAAACTTTAGAGACTGAGCTGACTTTCCTCTTTCTCTCATATCTCCCTAAAATTTGTAATCCCTTCCTTACTGTCTCTTCTATAATGACACACAAGACTAATTTGATATGTAAGAATTTATATTTTTATGTTAAATTACTTAATGAAATATCACCATGTTACAAAATACAAACTATGCACATGTCAAACAAATTACTTTTTGATTATGCAACATTATTTGAAGCTCAGAAAAGGATTCCAAAATTAGACTATAACGAAAAATATATTAATATGTTATATAATATACATAATAATAATGTATATAATAACCCACATCAGTAAAGACAGCAACATAGAACATGCAACATACAGGACAGATATCATAGGTGGAATCGTAATTAGCCTGTTCCAGGATGTGTTGAAAATACCAGATTTTTTTCTATGTAAGAACATACCTTCCACTGTCTGGCCTTATTGTGGAAGTGGGGCGTAATTCCTGAGAAGGATGAGTGAAAAATACTGGGAGTTTATATAATTCCAACAGGGTCTCCCAAGATATTAAGATTACCATAGCTGTTCAGATAAAGCAAGCAGGAGGCTATACAAAAAATTGGAGATAGAAAATCATTTTAATGAGAATGGCAAAGGAATTGTTTATCCTATGTGGGAGAAGGTAATGGTACAGGTAATCCTTGTCACTGAAGCAGTAGACGTGAGCTTAAATGGACTCCAGAAGATGGTAGAGGACATGAAGACCTGGAGGAACGTTGCCCATGGGGTCACGATGGGTCGGACACGACTTCACAATTAACAACAACAATCCTTGTTTAGTAGCTGCCTAGTTTAATGACTGTTTGTAATTGCAATGGTGATGAAAAAATAACTTTTTAACCAATCACATCTACAATTTTTGCAGGTCTGTCAAGCAAAGGAAAGCTGAGTAAGATCATAAACACAGTCATAGTTTCACTCAGCAACAGCTTCACTCATCGAGCAAATTCCTATTCCTAATTGTGATTGCTAAACAAGGATTATCTGTGATCTATTCCTGTATTTTATCAAGAAAATCTATGGATCAACAATATAAAGTGATTGAAGATATAGTGGAAAATGAACTCCACGGGTTGGATAGCATTCAACATACTATTGAGGAAGTTCAGAGGCTCTTTTAGAGTTGTTAGTTTAAAGCCTTCAGGGCCTCTGGCTGCTGATGTTGCAATGCAGGGAAAAAAGTTTCAAAGCTACAGAAACAGATTTATAATGGAAACATGGAAATTAAGAAGTATGAACGTGGGAAAGCTTAACATAATGAAAAATGAAGTGAACCAGCCACATTTTGACAGCTATTGGTAAATTGAAAAGGACTGGAATTGGACCCTTTCAGTCAGAAAATGCCTAAAAGAACTATTTACTGGTATTACTTAGAACAGGGCTTTTCAACCTTTTTACCCATTGTACCACTTTCAGGATATGGCAATATCCGAGTACCACCAGTCGCCTAGCAAGGTAGCAAAAACTTGATGACCAAAAAAAAAAAAAAAAAAAGGAAAAAAGTGATAAAGTACAGGTAGTCCTCGACTTACAACAGTTCGCTTAGTGACTGTTCAAAGTTACAATGGCACTGAAAAAAGTGCCCCCAAGCCACATCCGAGCAAGACACCTGCCTGCCCACCCGGGGGCGCTCTTCCTCCTGTCCGAGGTTTTCATTGTTGTGAGCATTTCTGTTGGGGATTGGCAGCGGTGGGGTGGGGGGTGTTTGGTTTTTATTCCCCCCCTCCCGTCTGCTGGGTGGTTGCAGCAGGTTTTGGTCACTTCACACGACCCTGGGACACTGTGGCAGTCATAAATATGAATCAGTTGCCAAGCCTCTGAATGTAAATCACAAGTCCCTGGAGATGCTGCAACATTCCAGCTGATCGGCGCTTCTTCTGGGCTCAGAAGTGCCAGGATCAGCGTTGAGCTCCAGCTGGAGCCTGGCACTGATCCTGGCGCTTCCCCTGAGCCCTGACAGCCCTGCAGCTCTAGCCATCTCTCGCTCAGGTTTGTGTGGTGCTGCCACCGGTTCAGCTCATTCCCCTCCCCTGCTACCACTTTTCTAGGATGGTTGCATACCACCTGCCAGGTGCCAATGTACCACAGGTGGTACCTGTACCACTCATTGAAAAGCCCTGACTTAGAACACACACAAACATACACACACACACATAAAAGGAGGAGGAACAGAACTGCTTTTATAGTCAGGAAAAATAAAGCGAGACAGTACATGGATACAATGCAGTCAATGAGTGAATAATATCAGTTGACCTCTTGGAAAACCCATTAATATGATGATTATCCAAATTTATGGTCCAATCAGAAGAAAAAACAGGTTGATGATTTTCAAGTTCAGTCATGTTAAACCGAACACTCAAGCAGGTTGTGCTGCTTGTGGTTGAAGATGGGGATGCCAACGCTGAAAATATTAAGAGGAAAACATAGTTGGATTGCATGGCATTGGAAATGAAACAGGGGAATGACTTAATTTCTGCCAATCCAATTATTTCTTCATTGCTAATACTTCCAGTCTTCCCCATGTACCACCATGAGAAGAATATAAAGAAATCAAATTGACTATACTATACAGTGGAATAGAAAACCAGAGTTTTTACAGCAAAGAGGTTACCTGGATTTGGCAGTGGAACAGTTCATGTGCAAGTTCCAAATCAAACTAAAGTGGAAGAGGAAAATCAACCAGTTTTCACTGACAGGCAACCAGAGAATTGTGGAATGAAATGAAGTAAGTTGTTAGGGATGAATATGAAAAAAAGATACAGAAACACAAGAACGCAAAATAAATCTCAGCTCAAATGGCAGAAATTGTTAAGAAGAGAAGTAAAAGCCAAAAAGTATGATCACCTCTGAAAGGAACTTTAAAAACTTCATAGCTATTAGAAGAGATAAGTAGCAGCATTACAATGACATTTATAAAGACAAAGAAGAGTGAAACAGACTGAAAAAAGACAAAACTCTTCCAAAGGATCCCCAAACACTGAAGGAGGTTCTAACTTTGAATTAATAAGCTAAAGGATGTTGTATGTGTGTGCATGTGCGCGCATGCATACTTTCAAGTCAGTGTTGACTCCTGATGATTGCCTGGACAAGTCCCTGGTTATTTCATGTGGAAGGCAGGACTAGAATTCATGGTCTCCCGGTGTTCAGCCTAATGCTTTAACCACTACATCAAACACAAGGCCTGGGGGCCAGATGTGGCCCACGAAGTGCTTTCATGTGGCCCGCGAAGCCATCCTGGAAACAGTGAGGGAACGGCCCCCGCTGCCTTGGCCCTGGCATAGGCCACCAATGTACAATTTTGTGGTGGCCATCTATGCTGAAATTCATTCAGTCTTAGCTCCACAAGGCCGTCTGGAAACAGCGAGGAACCAGCCCCTGCTGCATTGGCCCCATCCCTGGGTGCATGCTGGTGAGGAATGAAGAAATACACCATCACCTGAAAGTGGCCAGCAAATGGCCCTTGCCTACTTCACATATCCAGCTTGATGGGCTCTGCCCTGGTCCCACCCCCTTCTGCCAGAGACCCTCAGATCTGTCCCACTCCTGCCCAGGCCCCCACAGGCACCCTTGATGCGAATGATGTAGAGCTGGCCACGCCCATCCAGTAGGCCACACCCACTCCATCCACACCCACCCAGCAGGCCATACCCACCCTGGCCACACACACCCCGAGGACAACCGCAGTGCTGAAATTGAGTCTGACACCCCTGCACTACACCAAACTGGCTCTCTTAATGGATGCTAATGGACAGATTCTAACTGATTCTAAGAAGATCAAAGATGGAAAGATAATAAATTTTATACAGTAGAAATGTTAACATCCAAAATAGTTGAAAAGATATTCCCTATTTATAAGGACCTCTAGTACTAGAATATGAAATTAGAGTACCATTCTAATCATTACAAGTTGGAAGAATACAGGAATTTATGGAATGTCTACAGAAATTGACAAGCAATAAATTAGAAGAGATTAGTTTATATATCAGTATCAAAGAAAGGAGATTTCACAAAGTGTGCAAACCATGATGCAATATTGTTAATTTTGCATACCAGGAAAGTAATGTTTAAGATCATCCATTGCAGACCACAGCCCTATATGGAAACTAAGATTGTATATCATCAGAGCTCCTCTCTGAGGGAGATGGGTGGTTAAGAATGATGAAATATAAACAAACAAAAATAAAATGGCAGGTGTTCAAACTGGCTGAGGAACAAGCAGTGTTACCAATGATGCCAACTGAGAAAGCCGAAGAGTACCAAGTAAAAGTTAGGATATGCTTTATTGATTACAGAAAGGCCCTTGATTATGTCGACAATGTCAAATTGTGGAATGTGTTTAGGAAAATTGTAATCCCAGGCGACACTGTCATCAGATGCTAATGAAACAAACCAGATGCCCTCTGGAAACCAAGCAGGTGTATCATCTCCCTAGGATAAGCAGATCAGTTGGGTCCGTACTTCTGAAGGGGGGGAAAAAAGACAGACTCTACAGCAATGGGAAAATGGTCTGACTATAACAAAAGACAGATCTTAACATCCCCTATTCTCAGATTATGTCACATCTGTTCCGGTTGGCAAGTTCCAATACCAAAGAGAAGGGACGAAGTTTCCTCCTTTACTTGGAAACTGTCCACTTCCCCTGCCACTCCTGTCCAATCAAATTCTATCAATAAAGACAAATTGTAGTCTTATGGTCTTCATCCAGCAGCCCAAGCTGACCTTTTCAGGCAGCATCAAATCAGGTCTCATTCCATAGTTGATGTTCTAAATAGCCAATGGCCATCTGTCCTCTTCTCTAACAGGCTGCAAGGGAGAAATTATGGTGGCCACATCAACTGACATCCACCATCAGAACAGCTACAAGTCTTGGGCTGATATTCTATATGTTGCCCACCCCACCCCACCCCAGTCCTATTCCTATTGCTCAAACTGCTCCAAGCCAGCAAACACCCCCCCCCCCAAACTAGACTAGCACTCTCAGTACACTAATTCAGAAAAGATGCTTGGTAAATAAATCTTCAAAACTCTCGCCGGCTTCACCCACCATATTTTCCACCTCTGAGGGAGAAAGGCTTGTCACCAACACTGCTGCAGGAGCTACAGACTCTTCAGTTTCAATGAGCATCCAAAATCCTGGCTCCTACAGGCTGCCAGTCGAGCTCCAACTTGATATATTTTGCTACCTCTTTATTACTGCTGCTGCTGCTACTCAAGAACTTGTTCATACAACCTCAACACTCCCAACCATCTCTAGTCAACCTTCACTCCTATTAACTTTACACAAAACCTTCCTTTTCCTAAAAACAATTGTTATATTATATTATGGTGCTGTAATGCAACATAATTCCTTACAAAAATTTATAAAAAGGAAGGTTCCACACTGTATTTCTATCTGCCACTGCAAGAAATTATCTCAAGCAGTAGTCCCCAATTCTTTTGAGCTACGGTCATGTCTGATATTTTGTGAAAGTAGCAGCTTTGACGATATGATAAGGAACCAAACAATATTGACAAAAACTGCTAAAGTTGCTCCCTGCCACTATTTTTAGTCTTTGCTCCTGTCCCCCCAAAAACCCCTTCACCATCAATTTTTCAAAATGTTTTAAGCATGGAATTTCAAGCAGTACAAAGCTGCCATTTTGAGTGTAAAATGGGCCTCTTGAGGTATTTCAAAGCCTATTATGATTGCTTTGCAAGTACAAAAGACTTCCAAAGTGCAGAAACAGCAGTTCTGCATAGGACATTTCACAAAATTTTAAATTAGAGAACTTTGAAAAATAAACCATTTTGTACAACACTACCATTATTAATCCCAAATTATCTTTATCTTCCCTAGCTGCGATCACTTATTTTTATTTCTAAGAATGCCCATGTAGCTTATTCAAATCCAGATATTTTTTTTAATGTATTTTTCCTTCTGTAAAAGCCGATTGTAGTTTGTTGAGGGGAAAAAAACCTTAATAAGTCAACAATTTAAAAAAAAAGAAAAAAGTAAAAGAAAATTCAATTGGTGATTGTTCAGATGTAATACCATCACTCTTATCTGCCCTTTAGGTTTCCAGGTGACTACACCATCTGTATTTGATAATGTAAATCTACCATGGAAAACATGCTGAGTAAATATGGACTTACTCAATTCCATTTTCCTACAGTATGTGAAATAAATTGTTTTGCCTCATACTTACTGAAATATGTTTACAGGCATTATCATTTCTTGAACACAGTACATTTTTAGAAATAATGTTGTGATTTAGTTGTAGAATTGTCCGTATTTTTAACATGCAGTTCTTTTTATAGTTTGGAACACCCAGATTCTAATAGTGCCACTGTTACTATTCAACAGATTAGCAAAGCCACAAAGTGAGTAGACTAGCAATCCTGCCAGTTCTTGTATTGTGTTTTGGACTACGGTGCCCAAGAAAATGATGAAAACATTTTGTTCTTTTGGCTTTGGGACTTTTAGGCAGAAACTTTGGCATATGAAGCAGCTGTTTCATATAGGCAAGTATTTTAACTGCTGTGAAAGTGACTTGATATCATTTCTGAATAATTAAGTCATCAACTGATTTTTTTCTATTTGTCAATCTTTCAATCAGATGTAAATTTGTAATTATACTGAAAGATAATTGTCAATGTACAATATTAATACATTACAGGTAACCCCCAACTTATGATCAGTCGCTTAGCAACTGTATGAAGTTATGATGGACCTCCTTGGAGCTATTTATGACCTGGATTCAAAGTTCCCGTGGTTATGTGATTGTATTTTGGGTGATTGGTAAATGGCCCACATCTATGGTCAGTCCAATTTATAATGTTTTCTGCCGGAAACCAGCATTTACTTCCATTATCCACAAAAAAATACCCATTGCAGATAACAGATTCGTTTAACAACTGCCGCATTTGCTTGATGGCCATAGTGTTTACTTAACAACAGTGGTGAATTATGTCTACTTTGGAACCAGTTAACTGTTGGTAACAATATTAAACACTGAAACAAAAAGTTTCTGTTAATATGCCTAGATAAAACAAACATGTATGAAGAATTTACTTCCAAGGACTGACTCAACTAATTCTGCCAACAGATGGATAAACCTGCTAGATTAGACCAAGCACCAATCAGGTTCCTTATAATGGCCAATTAGATACCTATAATAAACCCACCAAAGAATCAAGACAATAATTGCCCTAATTGTCTCCTCATTTGCAAGGAATATGCACAGGTTTAGTTTTTGTAAATCATGCATCAAAAAAATCTTTGAAATACACAAAAATACGTACTTTTTAAAAAATTAAAACAGCACTCATAAAGTTAGGCTCAAGCTTCAGAAGGTTCTTGATAGATCTGAACACTGGGCCTTATCCAGCTAAATGCAATTCAGAATTTGTTTAGGCAAAACAAAAACAAATGCATAGGTGTAGAATAGGTGGTACCTGGCTCAACAGCAGTAACTGTGAGAGAGATCTAGGAATCCCAGTGGACAATCGCTTAAGTATGAGTCAACAGTGTGCTGCAGCTACCAAAAAAGCCAAGGCAGTCCTAGGCTGTATCAACTGAGGGACAGTATCAAGGTCATGCAAAGTGTTCATACTGCTTTATAATGCAGTAGTAGGACCACACTTGGAATACTGCATCCAGTTTTGGTCACCATGACAGACAAATATATTGAGCCTCTGGAAAGAGTGCAGAGAAAAACAACAAAGGTGATTAGAAGACTGGAGGCTAAAATGTATGACGAACATTAGTCTAACGAAGAGAAGAATTAAGGGTGACATGATAACAGTCTTCCAATATTTGAGGGGCTGTTACAGAGAGGAGAGATTCAACCTATTCTTCATAGCATCTGAGGGCAAGACAAGAAGCAACAGATGGAAACTTATCAAAGAGAGATCCAACATACAATTAAGGAGACATTTCCTTTCAGTGAGAACAATTAATCAGTTGAACAGCTTGCCTCCAGAAACTGTGGATGCTCTATCACTGGAGTTTTTAAAGAAGAGACTGGACAGCCATTTGTCCAGAATGATACAGAGTCTCCTGCTTAAGAAGGAGGTTGGACTAGAAGACTTCCAAGGTCCCTTCCAACTCTTGTTATTCTGTAATTCTGTCAATTGTAACCTTTTATTCTACAGTAGTGGCCAAAATTGTGGAAACTTTTTGGGGAAAGTGTACACTAGAAATGCTACCTTTGGTTAAATTTCCACCAATTTTTCTTCCAATTTCTTTATAACTGTAGCCTTGTTCACTTAATAATACTATTTTACATTGCTTTCTGGGCAACCAGTCAACTCTTTGCACCATTACTTTTAATTTTATTACGTTTTACAAGCTCACTAAATGAAAGAACACAAAAAAAACCCAACCAACTTCATAGCGATCACATAACACACTGACAAATGTCCTCCTCTCAGCTTCAATACATGACATCAATAACTGAATCCTACTTGATCTGATTGGCTCATTGCCAAAACAAGATGACACCTGATTGGCTCTCTAAACAGTCATGCTTATTGGCTACAATCAGATGAAGGAAAACTACCTGATATCAACCTAAGCAAGTTGTGCTTCCTTTTTCTGGTTATTTGGATATAACTTTTCATAGAATACAGTACAGATAATTGAACAAACTATGTTGCATTACATTCTTGATTAAATTCTTTCCATTGATATATAATTTTATGGTACTACTCCAAAAAAAGTGGTATTATTAGCCATCAAACCTCAAAAATACACTTTTCCCAAAAGGTTTCTACAATTTTGGCCACTACTATATACTTCAGGCTAAGTAACAAGATAATTTTCCCTCTGTAGAAATGTATGTACTCAGTAATATTATTTTGTTACTCTTTGTATTTAATCTCTTACTGAACTATAGTTCCTCTTATGAAAGGACACCTGTTCTTAAAATAAGCAAGTTAACATTTGGTAAAAGGAACAAAGATAATTCCCAGGCTCACAATTTTTCCAACTTCAAAAATGCAAGGAACAATTCTTCGTTTTTTAAAACTTATTATGCCAATTTATATAGATGTCAACACTGGTAACATTAGATGTTCTTGCTTTGACAGCAGCATCCTGTAATAGTGATTCTGGTTGGTGATTTTAAGATTAAAATCAACAATCATATGATGTAGAATAAATACTACCGGTATTAACAGAATACCACTATAGCACAATTCCATATGAGGTCAATCAAATACAATCCATATATTATAATAAGTCACATGGAGGAGTCTTCAGACCACTGGAAACATCCAGATTTTTAAGAACTTGCTGAAATGCTGGTGAGGTTGGAACCAAACAAATCTCAGACAGTTTGGTATTCCGGAGGGCAGATACCTACTTGTGCACAAATGTCTATAGAATTACCAAATCGTTGCAATATTGTTTTGGTCTCTGCATCAATCTTCTCAAATTTCTGTATTGTCAGGGCCAAATTTACTATTACAATTCAAAGACTTCTATTTGGTATCTAGCATTAGTCTAAATACTGTGTACAAGTAAGTGTACAATCCAATAAAGCTTAGGTTTATTATGGAGAAAAAGTGTATTGAATACACATATCATTAAGATGAAAATGTAATTTATACTTAGAGCTTATGTATTAAACATTTCAGAGCATTATTACACTAGAGTGAACATGAGTTTAACACTGGAATTTTCCTTGTTTCAAGAAATATGTAATAAAGAAAACATTTTCTGTTAAGAAATAAATTTATGAGTATCACATAACCAGAACTGATGCTCAAAATATACATTTACTACCATGCAGGTCTCTCACTCACACTGCTAAAGAAACATCTTTGTAGAATATCATAACTGTACTCAGACTATCTTCATTGATAACCAAATATATTTCACTACAGTATTAGTTCTTCTTTTCAGTGTACCAAATTATTCCCTCTAGGTTTTAGGACTTGGGGCAATCAAGCATAACAATGAATCATAGAGTCCTGAACCATCTAAGAGTTTTTAAAAGAATTCAAATGTGAACTCACTAGCATCACAGAAATAAAACTGCAACTTGTTCTCAAGTATGGCTCAGTACCAGAGGGCAACCAGTGTTCCTTCACTGTTCAAAAAGAGACCTGGAAAGATCTGAGAAATTATAATCTGGACATATTAATATTGAGTCCAAGCAAATTGGTAAAACATTATTTTTTAAAAAACAAAACAAAGCCCACAAAGCCTATATAAGAACAAGTCTTCTGGAAGAAAAAAAAGAAAAAAAATGACAATTTTGTGCCATTATACTGGGCAGCTGAAGGAAACATGGATTCAAAGAGACATCTGTATGTTCTCAATACTCCAAGGTAAAAATGATTGCAAGGCTGCTTTCCAAAATGATGGAAATGGAGTAAAAACATTGCTGTGTGAAAGGGTTGGAATTAGTCATATGAATTTACACTTTTTGAAGACCCACAGCATATGCTTTGCTGTTGTTTATTCAGCTTGGGATTAGATAGCTCATTTCTCTTATGGTTTTTACACTAGATACTTTAACAATATTGTCATCAGGCAGTCCTTGATTTCTAACAGTAATGGAGTTGCCTATTACAGTTGTATGCTGTGATGGTCCTAAAGCTGGTTACCTAAGTGACCAACCCAATTTTACAACTATGTTGCAGCAGTTGTTAAGTGAACCAGCAAAGTTGTTAAGCAAATGCTGTAGTCATTAAGTGAACTCACTGTTTGCTATGGGACGTTTTTGCTGAAAACCAGAAATAAATATCAGTTATTGGCAAAAACATTGTAAATCACAGTCACATGGCCTTGGCACACTGTAACAGTTGTAAATGTGGGCTGGTTTCCAAGTGCCTCAATTGCGTTCACGTGACCATGAGGTAGCAGCAGTCAGAAACCCAAAATCGGGTCATAAGTACCTTTGAGGAGGAGTGACATAACTTTGAACATCATAAAACAACTGACCGTAAGTCAAGGACTACCTGAAGTTAATCAGATATTTACCTCTATGAATTACCTACAATTAATATGCATTAAAAAGATAGTAAGCCAAACAATACCAGTCTATATATTATGGGAACACAGCATTTTATACCTGGTATTATATGGATAACAACAGCAGTATTAAATACATCAGATTTTGATTATAAGTATTCCACTTCAGGATGACAGTAAATATGCATATAATATAAAGTATACAATCTACATACAAATCATACTTTGTAAAATATAAAGTAGGTCTACAAAATAACTGTAAAGTGATTTTTCTCTATACAGTACCAGGTTCTGAATTATGCAACAATAGTCAATATTCAGAATACAATAGCAATAGCAGTTAGATTTGTATACTGCTTCATAGTGCTTTATAACCCTCTCTAAGCGGTTTACAAATGTCAGCATATTTGCCCCAATAATCTGGGTCCTCATTTTACTGACCTCGGAAGGATGGAAGGCTGAGTCAACTTTGAGCCAATCAGGATCAAACTCCTGGCAATGGACAGAGTTAGCCTATAATACTGCATTTTAACCACCGCACCACCATGGCTCTTACAATAAAAAGGTACAATGTTTTTCCAGGTAGCATGGATATATTTAATTATATAATTTAAGAATGGGAAGGAATGTGATTCTGAGCTATTTATAAATACATTCATTGATAAGGTTTGCCTTTGATACCTATCTTCCTTTTAAAGCCTTTCTAAATGGTTTTTTTTCAAGTCAATGTTTACATAAGAAGCAGTTCTCAGTGTTTATGGAAACCATATTCCTCTCGCCTTATGTTAATCACAAGAGTGAATTCCAGACTGCTGCAATAATAAATGTAGCAAGGTGTAATCAACTACATTTTTGTCCTACTAGTCTGACTGAGATTACTCAGGTTTGTTTACGCAAATGGAAACACTCTAAATGGCAAGGGACAGATTGTTGTTATTGAAAACTGTACTTATAAATAAACAGTATTTGCAATGTTCCAGTTTTTACTGTTTTCTCCAACAATATTAGCTAGGCAGCCAGGTAAATATGCCACATAGCTAAAAAAATAGGGAAAAATTCTATTCATCCACAACTGCTTTTGTAAAAAGGAAAGATAGAGTGTAAAGGATATAAACATGACACTCCCGAGAGAAGGGGAAAAAGTACAAAAACAGGAATGGGGAGGAACTGCCCATAGAAATAGAAGATCCAGGAAACAGGAAAACAAGGAAGCCATCACATGGCAGAGTATAGGTAAAGAAACAGGGACTGAGAACCTTGCCGTCCCCAATCACATTTGGAGCGGAGTGTTGGATATGTTTGCTACCTTGAGTTATTTGTAAAAATAATAAGGGCAGAATACAAATAAAAGAATATCATGAATCTGATATGGAAGAGCATGGAGGAATAAATAAAAGGAAAGCATGTCCACAGTATGTAATAGCCCTGTAGAAAACTAAGCTGTATCTTGAGTTAATGTATCTATAATATGTTTACTGGATCATAATCTTCCACTAACATCTTCTAATCCCAATAGGACAGTCTTCTCTAATGTGACACTTTGGATGTGACTGGACCAACTCCCATAATTCCCAGTCTGCAGCTATATTACCCAGGTATTATGGGAGTTGAAAGTTAACGTATCTTGAAGGGATCTGTTTAGGGAAGGCTGAAAAAAACTTACTGCATTAGAAACATATTCACCTTAAAGTTCTCACCACCATTTTGGCTTTTCTAAAGCAGCTGTCTCTAATATTCCTAATATTCAAGGAAGGAAACAGTGATATGGAAAAAAGCAAAAGAAAAAAAAAACAAAACAGCATGAATTTCTGTTGATGAGAGATAGATATTACTAGAAATGCAAAATTACTGGTGATGAGTTTCAAAAACCAGACAACCACTAGATCTCTGAAAAAAATATAGATAATTCAAGAGTTCTCAAATTAAGGGTTATAACAGTTTTAATATATTTCACAGACAGGATTAATATAAATGAAATGGCCAAAAGCCTGATTTCAGCATATGTTTACACATTTTCAGGTTTTGAGGATCTATTGTCATCAGCCAGCAACATCGGAACCAACTATTCTAACAAATATTGGCACATTTTCAGCACAGTGTAGTGCTGTATTCTTTGCAGTAGTTGCAGAAATGTGATAATGAAGTTCAGTATTTTTATTCTTTTTATTTCAGAAAGTTGCACTGCTGTATCTACTTTTATTGAAGTATAGAGCTCTGTGCTACTATAGTGACTGTTGTTGCCCTCAGCTACTGCTCTTTGTATATTTATTGCTGTTCTTTTTCTACTGAATTTTAATTTTAGATTAGCCAGCCAGAGTTGCTATCATGAGATGGAGAGCCATATAAATTGACTGAAATAAACACAATAAATACAACCACTCCTAAAAGTAAATGGCATGTTTGCTTCTTGCTGAAGAGCAAGTCAATAAAATCATTAATATTCATAGGAATGTCACACAAACTTGTTTGCCATTTTCAGGGGATGCAGTAGAAGTGTATCACAAAGTTTGGAAAGTCTCAGCCTAGCTCCTTTTTACAGGCCTTTCCAAACAAGTCCATAGGAAAGCCCAACTTCAGAGAAATGTTGCAAGAAGGTGGTCAGCAAGACCCTGAGCATCTTGAAATCAGGATGGAATGAAAATGTAATAACATATACAAAGGATGAGCTGGGAACAGCAGCTTATGTGTGGGGTGCGGATGAGATTTTCCAGCTGGTAGTCCTCAACTTACGACCACAATTGAGCCCAAAGTTATGTTGCTAAGTGAGAAATTTGTTAAGTGAGTTCTGGCCCATTTTACAACTTTCTCATCACATTTCTTAAGTGAATCACTGCAGTTCTCAAATTAGTAACACGGTTGTTAAGTGAACCTGGCTTCCTCATTGACTTTGCTTGTCAGAAGATGTCAAAAGGGGATCACATGACTCCGGGACCTTGCAACCGTCATAAATGCAAGTCAGCTGTCAAGCATCCAAATGTAAATCCCGTGACCATGGGGATGCTGCAATGGTCATACGTGTGAAAAATGGTCACAAGTCACTTTTTCGGCACCGTTGTAACTTCAAAATGGTCACTAAAGGAACTGTTATTAAGTCGAGACTACCTGTAACTCGTTGGACCCATATGTAGATTTTTTTTTTTTAAAGGCTGAAAATAGCTTCCCTATTTCAGCAGGTGCGAAAGGAGGACGATGAGATGAAGCCTGGAGAGGTGGGCAAAGCCCTAAGCTGGTATACGGCGAATTAAGCAAGGGAGGCTAGAGACTGCCGGAGCTTAGCAGGGGCGAAGAGGCGAGACAGCAGCCACCCACCCTCCCACCGGGGCTCAACTGCCTGCTAACCCCGCCTGGGCTTCCCCTCGCCCCCTCCTCGCCATTCGTTGCCCAAAGCGTCGCTGCTTCTCCCACCGAAGCGCTGGTTCCCCTAGAGAAGACGGGGGACCCGGTAGTCCCGAAGCCCCTTCCCGCCACCGAGGACGTCTCCGCCCGCCAACCCAACCCTCCGTTCTCGGTTCCCGGGTGCGGACCATCACTTCGCCGGTTCACTCACCTTGGCCGGCCTCGCGTGGACCGGAGTCGATCCCCCACCTCAGAGGAAGGAGGCGGGGGTGGGGGGAAAACCTGTCTCCTCGCCCCGCTTCCCTCAGACGCCGCCGACGCCGCCCGTGGTCGCCCGCTCTTCCTCCGAAGGTCCACAGCGGGTCGGTGGGGGGCGGGCCGGGCGCGCGCGCGCACGCACACACACACACACGCTGCCCTCGGTGTTTGACAGACCTGCGAGCGCGCGCCGCTCGCGCACCCGCTCTCCTTTTAGCGGACGGGGCCCAGCGGCCGCGCGCGCACACGAGCGCCGGGGGCTCGGCCTTCCATTGGAGCTTTTCGTTCTTTCCTTTATTTTCTTCCCTCCTCCTCCTCCTCCTCTTCCTCTTCCCCTCCCCTTTCCTTCTTTTCTCCCTTCCGCCTTCGCTCCACCCTACAAACAAACAAAAACACCCACCTACGCCCCTCCCCCCTCCAAACAGGAAGCGAAAGGAGGCGACCCCGGATGCAGACCCAACAACGGCCGTTGGGAAGAAAAGAGGCCGCGCGTGGGGAGTTGGGGTGGGGAAGGAAGGATTGCGGGGGGGGTGTGGAAATCCAATCATAGGCACCGATCGGTTTCCAAAGCGCATGCGTCTGTGACGCAAGCGCGGTGTTTTGAGAGGTGTGGGTGGTTGGGGCAATAAAGGGGGGGCGAAATGGAGAAACTTTTATTACTACATTGTAATTAGTCTTGGTTTGCCTAACTATGGCGTATTTTAATAAGAATCTATAGGGAATAGCATGGAGCGCTAAGCCATGTGTCAGAGATTAACATCTCCAAAGCTACAGTTACAAAACAGACCAACTTAGAATGTGACTTTGATCTTGATGTGCAGACCTGGCACTCCTACCTCTTTTCCCTACAACGACAACCCTGTGAGGTGGGTTGGACTGAGAGTCACTGGCCCAAAGTCACCTAGTCGGTTTCATACATAAGGGAGATAGATCTAAAACTCACCTTCACCTCTGCAGGAAACTGGCTATATATCTATCAGTATGGTCACTAAGTGTCTCACTACTAATAACTTCATGGTGTGTAATCAAACATGGAGGAGAATATATAGATCAGGGTTGACATGCGGTCTCTTTGATGCTCTGAGCTTGGTTATTTTCTTGCAGACATTTCATTACCCAAACCAGGTAACATCATCAGTGCTAGTAAGAAGTAGGATTTGCTCTCATTTTATATTCTAATGGTTTGCCCCATCAGTGTGTGTCTTGGAGATCACTTGGTTGGGCTGTTACATAGAGCAGCTGGTTAGTATGGAAATGTATGGCAATATGTGTGTATTTGTCAGAGCTGATGGTGAAGTGTATTTGTTAGAGCTGGGTGAAAGTTGCCCCCCCTTGAAAGGAAGGAGTCCCTAAGAATTATTCTTAACCCATTTCCTCTTATCACAGGTGGCAAGAATGCTCACAGCCAGCTTTTGCAGCATACAAATATAAAAAAGGATATAGTCATCCTGCATTGAATCATTGGTTACTCCCATGATTCTTTAAGGATTTTTGAGGGGTACCTGGTGGAGCCATGTTTTGGAAGGGCAGGGATGCAGTGATTTGCAATTAGTCATGACCTGATGATTGATATTGTCAGCTAATAGAATGTACAATGGTTACTCACCCGTAGTACAAATAGATACGTAATTCTGGAAAGTGCAAAATGCCAAGTGTTAGAAAACAGGTACTTATTATAGAACTTGGAATAATTGGACTATTCCTTTTGTCAGAAATTATGAACATGGCATCATGCTGGATGCAGCTACTAAGAAGATTGATGAATTCAGTCAACTGGTTAAATATGGAGGCAAGTCATTCCATTTAATTGTTCTATCAGGAAATTTCTCTTGTTCTAGGTTGCTTCTGTCCTTGATTAGTTTCCATTCATTGCTTCCTGTCCTGCCTTCATGTCCTTTGGAGAATACCTTGACCCCCTCTCCTTAGATATTGGAACACTATAGGCTATTAATAGCCCTTTCTGATGTATGTCTCACAAGGAGTTAACTAGGAATTATAGTACTTGACTCTAATAATTAACAAGGGTCATTTTGAAAAAGGCTGTTTTTGGAATAGTTGGCTTAGGGCTTGAAAGATTAGAACAAAGATTTGGAATTAAGTCTAGAAATAATTGGACTAGACTGGGACTAATATTGTCATGAATCATTAAACAAGGAAGATGGGAACTGGCCAGCCAAATGCTTCTGAGGCATCATGTCAAAGTTATAGTTAGTCTACTACATCATTTACCAGTAAGAGGTTTGTTTGTTTTTCTGTTTTGCCTTTGACTCATTCTTGGAGACTATTGGGACAAGGCCATGCGGTTATCCAGGCAACAATGCATTTTGTCACTACCTCTTTAGAGCTGAGAGAAAGTGACAAGCCTGAAATCACCCAATTAGCTCCTGTGCCTAAAGAAAATTTAAATTAGTTTTAAATTTTCCCACTGCTAGTCCAGCCATTAACCACTAGACCAGACCATTCTCATTCAGAATGATCTATTTTAATTATAGACATTCCATTGCAGCTGTGCTGGATAATAATATGAATATTATTTAATGTGCTAGCAGTATTAAGAGTTATTCTCCACAATTGTATTTAAAGCTTAATGACCCCTAATCAATAATTGTTCCATAATATTGTTCCATAATAATGGCCTTGTTGTTCTAGATTACTCTTTTCCAGGTTCCGCCGTTAGGGAGGGACTAAGCAGTATTTCCAGTCACTTAGAGACCCTTAAGTCAATATCAAGATTTTGAAGCTTACTCAAAGCAAATAGAAGAACATTGTAATTGCAACCAACTAGAGCAGTGGTTCTCAACCTTTCTCAGGTTGAGACCCCACTTGCCCCGCCCATGCGTGCCGCGACCCTGACCCGGGTGTGTGTGTGTGCATGCGCGCGCGCCGAAAAAAAATTAAAATAAAAATAAAAAAAAACCAAAAAAACAAAATGGCGGCCGCGACAGGCGGATCTGCGCATGCCGCCATTTTGGTTTTTTTTAATTTTTTTAATTTTTTAAAAAAAAATTTAATTTTTTTTTCGGCGTGACGGGCGGATTTGCGCATGCGCGGATTGGCCCGTCGCACGCGCCGCGCATGCGTGGATCTGCCCGTCGCAGCCGTCATTTTGTTTTTTTTATTTTGTTTTATTTTTTTATTTTTTTAATTTTTTTATTTTTTTTTCGGCGCAACGGGCGGATCTGCACATGCGCGGTGCGCGCGCCAAAAAAATAAAAAAAATAAAAAAAATAAAAAAAATAAAAATAAAAAAATGGCGGCCCGCGGTGTCCGGCGACCCCCGCGAAATTGTCGTGCGACCCCAAATGGGGTCACGACCCCAAGGTTGAGAACCGCTGAACTAGGGATATTGTCCAAAACAATGCATCATAAAATCCAGGTTATGAAGCTTTTTTTAAATAAAAAAACAGTTCCTAATTAAGCAAAAATAGCCCAGAGTTATTACCAGTAGGGCAATGTACAAATTGTATGTTTGTGTACAGAGAGGATCCCACACATATGTATATATAGGACCCAAGTTGCAGACTGCAGAGAGGCTGTGCCACACTTAGTAACAGGATGTAAGAGGCAGGTAGGAAGGAACAGCTTGCGTGAAAAGGCACAACCAACTAGTTGGCTTATATACAGGAACATCTGCATGGTGTGCAGACTATATCTTCTCAAGTCCGGATGAAGATTTCCAAAGAAGGTCATGGAGAATTAAGAGGGCTGAGATCCTGTGGAACTTCCAGATCCAGATGGACAGGCAGGTACTGCTCAATCAACAGCAATAGCAATAGCACTTAGACTTATATACCACTTTACAGTGCTTCACACCCCTCTCTAAGCAGTTTACAGAGTCAGCATATTGTCCCCAACAATTTGGGACCTCATTTTACCGACCTCGGAAGAATGGAAGGCTGAGTCAACTTTAATCAACCAGACATTGTAGTAGAAGACAAGAACCGGAAGATGGTGATAGATACAGTGGTACCAAGTGACAGCAACATCTGGGAGAAGAAAGAATATGAGATACTGGAAAAATATTGGGGCCTGAAGGAGGTATTAGAGAGGATGTGGAAAATAAAAGCAAAAAATGATACCAATGGTAAGAGGAGCACTTGGGGCTGCGAGTCCTAAGCTGGGAGAGAGGTTTCAACAGATGCCAGGAACAACAGTGCTTTGTGTATTTCATGCCTCAGTGAATATTGAATAAGGGTTAGTTGCATTAGCTTTCCTGTTGGAGATGCAATTCAGGAAATGAATATTAATTCATATGGTTTCCATTTGCTCTATCAGTGCAAACTTTTGGGCTAAATTAGAATAATTAATAGGATAATTAGGCGATCAAACCGGTCAGTCCTAGAGGAGATCAACCCTGACTGCTCTTTAGAAGGCCAGATCCTGAAGTTGAAACTCAAGTACTTTGGCCATCTAATGAGAAGGAAGGACTGGAGAAGAGCCTAATGCTGGGAAAGATGGAGGGCAAGAGAAGAAGGGGATGACAGAGAATGAGGTGGCTGGATGGAGTCACTGAAGCAGTGGGCGTCAGCTTAAATGGACTCCAGAAGATGGTAGAGGACAGGAAGGACTGGAGGAACGTTGTCCATGGGGTCGTGATGGGTCAGACACGACTTCGCAACTAACGAAGAACATTGCATATGAGACATATATTCTTCTTATACAGATAGTCCTCAACTTACAACCATTCATTTAGTGAACACTGAAAAAAGTGACATGGCCGTTTTTCACATGGACAACTGTTACTGGTGTCCTGGGTTCTTGTGATCACCTTTTTGCCAGATTCACTTAAAAACCGGGTTACCAACTTAACTGCAGTTGTTCACTTAATTATGGCAAGAAGAGTCCTAAAATGGGGCAAAACTCCACAGATGTCTTGTTGAAATGTTAAATAATGTTAATAAAACTATGTTATTTGCATTTAGTTTATTTTAATAAATATCACTTATTACAGTACTGGTTCCTCCGAAGTAGAATATTCTAATTCAAATCAGACTTCTTTAAAAATAATTTTAGTTTCAACTATTTATTCATTTCAGAAGAAAGAGTAAATCATGACACATCACCTGGGTGAAACACAAAACAACTGATAGCAAAGCTGCTGCATTTTGACACATGCTTTTTGTTCCTGGATGATTACTGTTAATGTGATATGTAGAAATAAGGATAAGTTTCAATGTTTTCCACACCTTTAGCCACTGTAAAATGCTTAGTGTAAATATTTAAATTACTGTATGTATTTTTCTGAGTGTGTGTCAACTACAGCCCAGGTTTAAGAGCTAAGCATCGTGTGATGGAGTGAGCTCCCATTACTTGCCCCAGTTCCTGCTCACCTAGCAGTTTGAAAGCGTGCAAATGCAAGTCCATAAGTTTGTACCACCTCTATGGGAAGGTCACAGCATTCTGTGTCCCTTGGTGTATAGTCATGCTGGCCACATGACCACAAAAGTGCTTTTGGACAATGCAGGCTCCCTCAGCTAAGAAATGGAGATGAGCACCACCCACTAGAGTCGGACCTGATTGGACAGAGGAAAGCTTTATCTTTACCTTTTTATTTTTAAAGATGCTTGGTATCTTGAAGCAAAATGAGATCTGAGCTGCAAAAATCTAGAAACCCATTAGATGGGAGCAAAATAGCATAACATGTATCCTAGAATCATAGAATCGTAGAGTTGGAGGGGACCTCCCGGGTCATCGAGTCCAACCCCCTGCTCGAGGCAGGATTCCCTAAACCATCCCAGATAGATGGCCGTCCAGTCTCTGCTTGAAGACCTCCATCGAAGGGGAGCTCACCACCTCCTGTGGCAACCTGTTCCACTGGTTGATCACCCTTACTGTTAGAAATTTTTTTCTAACATCTAATCTGAATCTTTTCCCCTGCAGTTTCATCCCATTGTTTCTAGTCCTTCCTTGAGCAAGTGAGAACAGGGCTGATCCCTCTGCACTGTGACAGCCCTTCAGGTATTTGTAGACAGCTATCATGTCTCCTCTCAGTCTTCTTTTCTGTAGACTAAACATTCCTAATTCCTTTAACCGTTCCTCATAGGACATGGTTTGTAGACCATTCACCATCTTGGTAGCTCTCCTTTGAACCTGCTCCAGTTTGTCAGTGTCTTCCTTGAACTGGGGTGACCAGAACTGGACACAGTACTCCAGGTGAGGTCGGACCAAGGTAGAGTAGAGGGGAATAATAACTTCTCGTGATGTGGACTCTATGCTTCTCTTGATACACCCCAGGATCGTGTTTGCCTTTTTTGCAGCTGCTTCACACTGTTGCCTCATGTTCAATCGATGATCTACTAGGACACCGAGGTCCTTTTCACATGTACTGCTGCTCAGCTGGATTCCTCCCATACTATGCTTTTTTCATTTTTCTTACCCAGATGTAGTACCTTGCATTTTTCCTTGTTAAATACCATTTTATTAGTTGCAGCCCATTGTTCAAGTTTCTCTAAATCTTTTTGAATCCTTTCTCTCTCTGCTCTGGTGTTTGCAATCCCTCCTAGCTTTGTGTCATCTGCAAATTTGATCAGTTTCCCCTCAATTCCCTTATCCAAATCATTTATAAAAATATTAAACATAACTGGGCCCAGAACAGAGCCTTGTGGCACTCCGCTTGAGACTTTCTTCCAGTTGGATGTGCAGCCATTTATAGCCACTCTTTGAGTACGATTACTAAGCCAGTTATGAACCCACCTAACAGTCACCCTGTCAATCCCATATTTGATCATTTTTTTCAATGAGGATGGTGTGAGATACTTTGTCGAAAGCTTTGCTGAAATCCAGAAATACTATGTCTACTGTATTTCCCTGATCAACCCATTCCGTGATTTTGTCATAGAATGAAATTAGATTAGTTTGACATGACTTGTTTGTTACAAACCCATGTTGACTGCTGTTAATTATTGAATTCCCATCCAAATGCTGACATATATGTTGCTTAATAATTTGTTCAATAATCTTTCCTGGTACTGAAGTCAGGCTAACAGGCCTGTAGTTCCCTGGGTCTGCCTTCTTCCCTTTTTTGAAGATAGGGACAACATTTGCCCTTCTCCAATCATCTGGGACTTCTCCTGTTCTCCATGACTTTTCAAAGATTACAGCAAGTGGTTCAGCAATTACTTCTGCTAATTCCTTCAGTACCCGAGGATGTAATCCATCTGGACCTGGAGACTTAAACTCATTTAAGTTAGCTAAGTGTTCCCTTACCTTCTCTGTGTCGATTACATGCCTTAATTCTCTTAGTCCTTCACTAGCACAGCGAAGGTCAGTTGCAATTACATTATCTTTCTTAGAAAAAACAGATACAAAATAGGAGTTTAGAATCTCCGCCTTCTCAAGATCACTTTTGACCACTTCCCCATTCTCGTTCTCTAAACTTCCTATAGCCTCTTTAACTTTTCTTTTACTTTTGACATATCCCCAAAACCCTTTTTTATTGTTTTTAGTCTCTCTTGCAAGCCTCAATTCATTATTAACCTTAGCTTTTCTGATACTTGCCCTGCAATTTGTACAGATTACATTATAATCTTCCTTAGATATGTATCCCTCCGTCCAATTCTTAAACATTTCTTTTTTCCTTTTTAGCAAGTTTTTAAGTTCTAGGTTTATCCACCCTGGTCTCTTTAGATGTTTCCCATTCTTCCTTCTTTGAGGAATTGTTAAAGATTGCGCTTCTAGTATTGCATTTCTCAAAATATCCCATCCTTCTTGGACATTTCTATCCCTTAGTACATTCTGCCATTTGATCCCCCCTACCCTCTTCTTGAGTCCATCAAAATCTGCCTGTCTGAAGTCCAACTTTGAAGTCTGAGTCCTCTCAGGCTTTCCTTCCCTTATGCAGAATTCAAGGATAACATGATCACTACCTCGTAAGGTAGTGCTGCTCTCTCGAGTTTCTCTTGGTTTTGTCAGCCTGTGAATTCTAGACTCACCTTGGCTACAAAGCCATCTGGGTGACCTTTGGCTAGTCACTTTCTCTCAGCCTTAGGAAGGAGGCAATGTAAAACCACTTCTGAAAAACCTGGCCAAGAAAACTGCAGGGACTTGTCCAGGCAGTCTCCAAAAACTGGACACAGTTGAATGGAAATTAAAAACAAAACAAAACCCTGTAGTGTAGTTTTTTTTAACTTTCAGAATGCTTAATGTGAAGCAACTGGAAGGTTAATGGCTAAAAAAAAATAATTTAGCATTTTGACAGCCTGTTATATATAGAAAAGGAGTAATCTAATCATTGTGTTGCAGGCAGTGATTAGATTCATAAAGCCAATTAATCTGTTATCAGTAAACTATTGTTAAATAAACTTGTTTTGAGTTTAAATATCATGCTAAGCCTTATTTGCTAGATTTGGCGTGGGAGAACCTGACCTGGCATCAGGAATTTGGGAATCTGTGTAATCCCACTAAGCTATATATATCATGGCTTAGAAAGAAAGAGACAGAGAGTGAGAGACTATGCTGACTGTATAAGGTTATGATATAACGAGGAAAAAGCACCCACTTCTAATTAGTACAATGGGAGGGGGGCACTTCACACGTGATCTCCAGTGTTTATCCCTTGTCTGGGCTGTAAACTTCAGGGCAAGCAACCTTGGATGACAACGGAGTCTGAAGATTCAGTGCCGTCTAGTGACCATTTAGATTTTTGCAGCCTATATGTGATAACCCTGGGTTATTCAGTGTGTATGGATGTTTTTGTTCCCATCACTGCATTCAACAAGAGGGAGATGGAAATTCAAAACCCCTAAATGCTCAACTCCGTGATTCTTTGTTTTTTAAAAGGCAATACTCGATTTATAGAATTATGCGCCGTCATAACAGTGTTGTTATTTCGGTGGTTACGAGACTACACTGTTACTTTACAGTGGCGGGGTGGGAGGGAAAGCAATTCTCTGGATACCCTAACACGGAGGTTCTCAACCTTGGCAACTTTAAGACTTGTGGACTTCAACTCCCAGAATTCCTCAGCCAGCAAAGCTGGCTGAGGAATTCTGGGAGTTGAAGTCCACAAGTCTTAAAGTTGCCAAGGTTGAGAACCCCTGCCCTAACACCAAGTTAGGGGCACGCGCTGGGCTTAATTATACCTTTGATATTGGTTAGCGTGCATCGGCCACATCCAGCAGTTGGTCAACGCCAACAGTGGCTTAAGCTGAACCACGCGGTACGGAGACACCAGGAACTCCTAACCGAGTCTGCAAAATCGAGGCATCCTTGCAGCGGGTTTTCCACCTCCCCTAGGATTTTCCCAAGTCTAAGGTCCTGGGCTTCGGTCCTGGGAATCGGCGTCCTGCGAGTTGTGGGTCCAGCGCGCTCGGAGGCTCTCCGGCTGGGGGAAGCCCGCACGGGCGAAAAGCGATTCGGCCGCGCCTGGAAGATCCATGCGCTCTGGGGAGGAGACGTGGCAGGGTAGTCTCGCTGAGTCTCCTCCCTTCCAGTTTGGCTCTGCGGTCACTTCCTGCAGCTGTTCGCATCTGTGTCCGGTTATGCTACGCCCTCCCCCGGTCTCAGCCTCTCTCCTTGGTTATACAGGCAGCGGGGCTGGGGAGATGGGAAGAGCGAGCCGGAGGTGCTGAGCCTGCAACGGGGCGCGCCGCAGCCGGCGATCGGCGTCCTGGAGGCGACTGACGCCCGCGCACCTCCCTCTCCTCTTCCAGCTCGTAGAAAGCCGGTAGGTTCATGCCATCTTCTTCCCTCCCTGCCTTCCTTCTCTTCCGGAGATTTGGCGTGGGAGAGCCGTCACCCGGCAGACCCCGGCGAGGAAGCGGAGGCTCCGGCTCTGCCTTTCGTGGTTCGGGGCTTTGACACCTCTGTTGCAGCTGTTGTTGTTCAGCTCGGTTTTGGGGAAAAGTCTTCGGAGTGGCTGCAAGGCGATGCACATCTGTATCTGGAAAGGGAGAGGCAGGACTGGATCGGATCGAGAAGGCGAGGGAGGAAGGAAACTCATGGTGGTGATGATGAGGATGACGATGATGGTATCAATCCCTTGCAGTTTAACAATCAGTCTACCGTGAGACCCCCAGAACACCGGAGCAAGTGACAGAGAGAGAGAGAGAGAGAGAAACCCAGCTAGTCCTCAATTTACTATCACAATAGAGTACAAAATTTATGTTGCTAAGGGAGACATTTGCCCCACTTTATGACCTTTCTTACCACAGTTGTTAAGTGAATCACTGCAGTTGTTAAGTTAGTAGCACAGTTGTAAAGTGAATCTGGCTTTCCCTACTGACTTTGCTTGTCAGGTCACAAAAGGTGGTTTTATGACCCTGGGACACTGCAACTGTCACAATTGTGAGTTAGTTGCCAGGTGTCCAAATTTTGATCACGTGATCGTGGGGATGCTACAATGGTCATGACTGGGAAAAACGGACATAAGTCACTTTTTTTCAGTGCCGTTGTAACTTTGAATGGTCACTAAATGAACTGTTGTAAGTCGAGGACTACCTGTAATGCTTAAATTAACCTGAGGAGAGCCTGCTCTGCCACCTCAGCCCTACAAGGATGTTCTCTAAGCCTCGTCCTCAGCTGTGCTGAATCTGTTCTCTTTTGCGGTGGGGAGTAGTAAAAAATCTCATTCGGTGTTGTGAATTTCCTGCGGGAGTTATCAAATCCTCCTATTTTAATAGGCTCTCCCAGGGTGCTCCTTTCCATTTCATGAATCCTGAATCAAGCACTAGAGATCAACTTTCATTCCTAGATGAATTGCTCTAGCTTTCAACTGCTGAAGCTTTCTAGTTCCTTCTGGAAAATCTGTCCAGTTTCCCAATTATGTATTTATTTAGCTAACATGGAAAGATCTCTCCCGATGGCTCACTGTTATTTGCCATAATGAAGTATTGCAAAACCTGGACACTTGAGACCAGTGCAATGGCAGTAATACTTCTCCAGGAAAAGTCATAACAATGTAGGGAGAATGCACACATGTTCTTGTTAGGTGCCCTGTGAGCAACAGGTGCCCTGCTGAAATCTCTGAATGTCTAAGGAATGTCTCAATCATCCGGGTCATGATTGTCCCAAAAGTGCTTTTTCCAAAAGACAACTGGACTTTCTTGGTTTTTTGTTTGAAAATGTTTTTGCTTCTTCAGTTCAGTTCAGATGAAAAGCGACACATTAAAAAAAAAAAGAAGAAATTCTAGTAGGGACTGCTGGAATGTCTGAGCACCCTTGTCTAAATTTAGGGGTGGGTTCCCCCCCCACCGATTTTCCATCTGCAGGCATTTTTATGAAGGTCTCATGTTTATCTTGTTTTATGGTGTTTTCTCTTTGAATTGACTGAAATGTTCAGATGGGGTAAATGGGGTTATGTGAAAGAAATATTGCTGAACAGTGTTTACTTATTTCTTTCCCTTCTTTGGGAGAAGAAGAATCGGAAAAGGTATTGCAGATCAAAAGCAAATTTCAGTTCAGTCAAATCAATCACCTTAATAGTGAAGCGTTTTAAAAGATTGGATTTTATTCAGGTCCCCCTGAGCAATGAATTTCACTGTGTGGCCTTCACCAGTCACTCTCAACTTATTTTGCAGAGTTCTTAGAATAAAGTGGAGGGGGAAAACTGTTTTCCTCCCTTCACTAAAAGTAGGAAGCAGAAATATGACTCACTGAGTTCAATTTTTGTGTTTTTCTGTGTGCCTGTGTGTGTGTGTGTGTGTGTGCATTGCATCTAGCAAAAATTACCTATATCCTGCCCATCTTGTATATACACATCACTTAGACTGCCTTACATTACCGTATGCTGTCTTCAATTTGGGGGGGGGAGGAGAACAGGGAGTATATAATAACAGAAAAAAGTTTATACAAATGTAAATAGTGTTGTCTAGCAACAAGTGTGTTCCTTGGCAAGGGTTGCATAGAATGCCGGAAGATACCTGAAGCTTCAGATATTCAGGTATCTCCTGAATTTTCCTCCTGTAGTGATAGCAGACCATCGTACATTGGTATTGCATGCATGATATCATACATTTGTTGTCGTCATCATCATCATCATCATCTCTTCACCAATCAGATTTCCTGTAACTCTTCAATGAACCAGATAGAATAGAACAGAACAGAACAGAATATAACAATAACTTTATTGTCACTTTGAATGTACACTAATCGGCATACATTAAAATGAAATTTCGTTGCACACAGCTCTCAAAGGGTCACCACCTCCAATATATACTACATAAATATGCCAAAAATAAATAAATAAATAAATAAATAAATAAATAAATACATACATACATACATACATACATACATACATACATACAGAATTACACATATACCCAGTTCATGGACTATTATTGCGGTTGCCATCCATCGAAAATATAAGTGAGAGAGGTATTAGTTTTGAGAATGTCCTGAAACAAATTGTTATTGAGCATGCGCACAGACAGACATGAAAAAGTAGAACAACAGTTCATTTAGTGACCGTTCGAAGTTACAACGGCACTGAAAAAAGTGACTTATGATCATTTTTCACACAACGGTTGCAGCATCCCCACGATCATGTGATCAAAATTCAGACACTTGACAACCCGTTCATATTTATGGCGGTCGGAGTGTCCCGGGGTCATGTGAGCATCTTTTGGGACCTTCTGACAAAGTCAAAGGGGAAGCCAGATTCGCTTAACGACTGTGTCACTAACTTAACAGCTGCAGTGATTCACTGAACAACAATGGCAGGACAGGTTGTAAAATGGGGGCAAATTCACTTAACAAATATCTCACTTAGCAACGTAAATTTTGGGCTCGACTGTGGTCATTAAGTCGTGGATTAAGTCAAGGACGATGTATGTGTTTGTGGTGGTGCGGGGGGGGGGAGATTAAAGGAGCCTGATGAATTGTCACAGGGAAGGAGTTCCGTGGTTTATAGTGCCACTTACCGAGAAGGCCCTACTCCAGGGGTAGGCAACCTTCGCTCTTTTATGACTCGTGGACTTCAACTCCCAGAATTCCTGAACCAGCATGGCTCAGCTTGGAAACCTCTCCCTTTCCCCTCAGCATGGCTGGCTCAGGAATTCTGGGAGCTGAAGTCCACGAGTCATAAAAGGGCCAAGGTTGCCTACCCTAGGCCTAGGCCCCTTCATGACTCGTGGACTTCAACTCCCAGGATTCCTGAGCCAGCATGGCTCAGCTTGGAAACCTTTCCTTTCCCCTCAGCATGGCTGGCTCAGGAATTCTGGGAGTTGAAGTCCACCAGTCATAAAAGAGCCGAGGTTGCCTACCTCTGGCCTAGGCCTAGGCCACTTCATGACTCGTGGACTTCAACTCCCAGAATTCCTGAGCCAGCATGGCTCAGCCTGGAAACCTCTCCCTTTTCCCTCAGCATGGCTGGCTCAGGAATTCTGGGAGCTGAAGTCCACGAGTCATAAAAGAGCCAAGGTTGCCTACCCCTGCCCTACTCTTTTTGAAGTTCGCCAGCTCTCCTTTACACAGTTAGGAGTTTAATGCTAGCATATTAAATCAAGGCTGAGGAGAAGCAAATGATGAAGATGAAATTAAATCAAAATTCCACGTTCCAATTTTTGCTAGACAATACAGGTAATCCTACACTCCCAACCATTTGTTTAGTGAGCTTCGAAGTTACAACGGCACCGAAAAAAGTGACTTATGGCCAGTTTTCACACTTACGACGGTTGCAGAGTCCTCATGGTCATGTGATTAAAATTTGGGTGCTTGGCAACCTGGCACGTGTTTATGAAGTGGCAGCATCCTGGGGTCATGTGACCAACATTTGCGACCATCGTAGCCAGCGTCTGAGAAGCAAAGTCAATGCGGGAAGCCAGATTCTCCTTAATAACCAGCCGATTTACTTACCAACTGCACTGATTCACTTAACAACCATTGTGCAAAAAGCTTGTAAACTGGGGCATGACTGAACGAACAACTGCCTTGCTTAGCAGCTGAAATTCTGGGCTTAATTGTGATCGTAAGCCGAGGACTACCTGTACTTTTGGTTAAAAAGAAAAAAAGATTAGACCATGTCTTTCTTCTTTTGTTGCCCCGCCATTGAAAAATATAAAAAAGTGAACTAAACCCTCCAATTTTTCATATTACCTTGTGCAATCTGTACTCTTGCCTCACCAGACCAAAAGCAGTGTAGTAACCAGATGTGTATGTAGCTATGCGTATTTGGCTGTGCTTTCTGTTTCTTGCAGTTCCAGGCAGACGGCCTGGAAGGAATGCTTATGGGTAAAGTAAATTGTTGCAATCTTTAATAGGTTTGAGGCTGTACAGCACATCTACCACTTATAGATATACATATAGTTTTTTTCATGCCCACCTTTACTATTTATTTCAAAACCAAGGAGCAAGAAAGAATCATCCAACAGAATAATAGAAAATATTTGTAGCTCGGGTTTTAGATTTTTGGCAATGGATTATGTTTTCAGCAAGTTAATATTGTGGCGATCCCACAAAATTTCAGTATTCCACAGAAACGGCATATCTGCAAATGGGAGGCTTCCTTTCTTAAACTACGTTACCATTTATAATATTCCTGTTTGATATCACAAACATGCCTCTCCAGTTTGGTCTCCACTGATGTTAGATTTCAACTCCCAGATTTGCCACCCAGCTTAGGAAAACGAGAGTGTGGGAAAGCTGAGTTGGAAGACAAAAGTCTAAAAAAAAAAGGGGGGGGGTTTCCCTAGTTGACCTAAGATCGTATAATGGCTGGGAGTATACAGGTAGTTCTTGACTTACAACAGTTACAGTAGCACTGAAAAAAGTGACTTATTTTTCACACAATTGTTGCAGTCTCCCCAAGATCAATGATCAAAATTCAGACAGTTGGCAACTGACTCATATTTATGATAGTTGCAGTATCCCGGGGTCATGTGAACATCTTTTGTCACCTTCTGATGAGCAAAATCAATAGGGAAGTCAGATTCACTTAACAACTGTGTTCCTAACTTAAGAACTGCAGTGATTCACTTCACAACTGTGGCAAGAAAGGTCATAAAACGGGACAAAATTCATTTAACAACTGTCGCACTTAGTGTCAGAGCATGCACAGTCTTATTGCGCTGAGATAACCCAGGAGTAAACACAGTAAACAATGGTCTATATTACATGGTGGTTTATCTTACACTGTCTACAATATCATACATCAGGAACAATATACATACACGTGTTAATACAGCAGGCTCCAACACACAGCAGTTACAGCAGGAAACAGAAGAGAGAGCACACATCTGCGGAGCCTTCCCTTTTATACAAAGGCTGTTAAAGAGACACAGGCCCAGCTGGTTCTTAAAGGGACATAGACCCTGCTGAGTCATTTCCAACATTACATCATACATCTCACATTATACAAGCTGGTTAGCTGTTAAATTATTACCTTGACACTTAGCAACAGAAATTTTGGGCTCAATTGTGGCTGTAAGTCAAGGACTACCTGTATCCTATGCTAAACCAGAGACTAACAAATTCCATTGACTTGAGGACCACACTAGGCTACTGGTAACATGTCAAGGGCTACATCCCAAAAACCTCTGAGGCTATATATCCCCATTTTTGAAGCAGATTTGGGGAGTGGTGCAGTAAGGCAACCATTTTGTCCTTTATAGCTTGCCAAAATCCACCAAAATCCCCCCAAACTCCAAAATTTTGGTCCTGACTCTCTCCCCTCCAGGGGTCGGGATTATGGAAGGAATGCTGGTGGATCTCATGTAGCCGCTGGACCTCACATTTTGAACACCTGCAGTAGGCTAAAAAGTGAACTTTCTGGCCTTTGGCATAGCCTCTTATGCAAACTTAGTGAGGACTGCAAACCACAGTTTATTATCAAGCCAATTGTGACTTAATAGACTTTATAAAGATTCCTTAGCAGGTGAATACTGTGAATGAGTTGAACCAAATCTTGCCCTGTAGGTATACTATCCAACTCAGTTCTGACATTTGTCGTTGGAGGCTCCTGTTGAGTTGAATTTTTCTCTTGCTTTTCAGTCTGGATCCGAAGTCATCTTTGGGTTTCGAAGAGAGAATGCTGGAAGGTCGGTCAGCTAATGATTCTTTTGCAGCAAGCTGGGTTTCCTCCTCTTCCTCCTCCTGAAACGCCCCCATCTCTTCCTATGTCAGTGGCCACCAGGCCCACAGCCACCTTGCCACTTTCACCACCGAAACCGCTGGGACCGGGGCCATCCTTGCCACTTGCTCAAGATGAGGAACTCGCCACGAGGGGGGAGCAGGACCCCTTGCTGGAAGAACTATGCAAGCCATTGTGCTGTAGGCTTTGCAATGTTACCCTGAACTCTGCCCAACAAGCCCAGGCACACTACCAGGTGAGGATACCCTGTCTGCATGTCCAAATCTCCTGTGTAGTTCAGTGGGTTTCACAGCTGAAGGTTGCCATTTATTGTCCAAGGTGATATCATTGGAGGTGTCGGCATATAAACGGCAGGCTAATTCTGACCACCGCCCAGAGTTCAATCCTAATGGGCTCGAGGTTGACTCAGCCTTCCATCCTTCCATGGTCGGTAAAATGAGGACCTAGATTGTTGGGGGCAATATGCAAATTATGCTGACGTTGTAAACCCCCTAGAGCAGGGGGTGTCAAACTGCCGGCTCGCGGGCCGGATGCATCATGCCGAAACCGCGCCCACCTCATTGCCAGCAATGGAAAAAAAAGTCATGATACGTCGTGACATGTCACGTGACGTTACAGGTTTGAAACCCCTGCCCTAGAGAGTGCTGTAAAGCCCTATGGGGCGGTATATAAGTCTAAGTGCCATTGCTATAAACTGCAGTTTGTTTGAGAAGAAGCAGGTAGTCCTCGCATTCAAAGTTGCAACCTATCTACAAAAAAGGGAATTACTGTGTTTCCCCGAAAATAAGGCCCAACCGGAAAATAAGCCCCAGCATGATTTTTCAGGGCACTTGTAATACAAGCCCTACCCCCAAAATAAGCCCCCAGTTAACGTTGTCAGCCAGATGGATGCATTTAGTACCGTATTTCTCTGAAAATAAGACCTAACCGGAAAATAAGCCCTAATGCAGGGATTCTCAACCTTGGCAACTTTAAGACTTGTGGACTTCAACTCCCAGAATTCCTCAGCCAGCTTTGCTGGCTGAGGAATTCTGGGAGTTGAAGTCCACAAGTCTTAAAGTTGCCAAGGTTGAGAACCCCTGCCCTAATGCATCTTTTGGAGCAAAAAGTATGTCCCAGTTCTGCAGTTCTGACAGTTGGCTCCTCCCCTCTGGTCATATGACCACACTTTGGGTGCTTGGCAACATGGCTGTATTTACATCGATTTGGGGCATCCCATAGTTGCATGACTATGCTTTATGACTATTTTGCCTTAAACTGGAAGTTATTTCTGGTTTTCTGCAAAACTGCACCTTAGCGAACAATGGGTTCGCTTACAGTAATGAACATGGCAGTTGTCTTATGATAGCCATGTTTGCTTAATGACTGCCACAGAATAGTCATAAAATTGGGTTGGTCACGTGACTGATTTAATTTACGACTGTCACGACCTATGACTGTAATGGGCAGAATTCATTGTGGTTGTAAATTGAGGACTACCTGAACTGGCACACTGTTCTGGGCCATCTTTAGACAGCTCCTGGTATTGGACTAAAAGCTGAATTATAAAACAGGAGTCGTGCTTCACATAAAACCTTTGCCATAAGTTTGCAATACAGAGATTATAAATGAAGCATCTCCTTTTCAAAGAAGCCTGCTCTTTTTCCCCTGTGATTGTGGTTTGTAAGAAGGGTTTCTGTTTTGAAAGACAAGGTATAACTAATTGGAATGAACCATGATAAACATAAGGGAAGAATAATAATGGGCCCAATGAAGTAAAAATTGGAGGCTTGAATTCTACTTAATATTTTAAAATTATATAATGATCAGCATAGAAATCCAGTAATTTCATAAAAAGGACAGGATTCCTGAAAAATAAAATTCAGGATAAAAACTTACTTTGATTATAAGACAGAACACAGTCATAATACTATAATAGCCATATTCTATACCAGGGGTAAGCAACCTTGGCTCTTTTATGACTCATGGACTTCAACTCCCAGAATTCCTGAGCCAAGCTGGCTCAGGAATTCTGGGAGTTGAAGTCCACAAGTCATAAAAGAGCCAAGGTTGCTTACCCCTGTTCTATACCATTTATAATCCTACCTAGTATGTATCCATCAAGGCCAACAATCTGATTCCCCCCCCCTCCCCCAGTGAATTTGTCTACTTCCTGTTATGTCTGGCCTCTCGCAGCTCATTAAAATCCACGTAAATATGTATTTAAGAGGTTTATTTAATACATTTCAAAAGGATTCATTTCAAAGCAAGCTGCTGGCATTATGTTGGCCTGAACGGCCAAATCAGATCTATTTACATTTAGATAAACAGGCTCTCCTCCTCCTACATCCCAATTAACTTACTCTTTCTTCATCACATTGTCCAAGATCTCATTATTCTTCGATAGGTTTTCAAAACACCAGAAAACTGAGTTCCAAAACACTGCCAAAGTTTTCAGCCCACTCCTTGATGAACGTTGCTCGTGACAAAAGCGTAGTCTTTCTTTCCCCTTCTAATATAGTGTCCGATACGTCACTTCCCCAATTACTTCCTTTTTCCAGTTAACTGACACCTTCGCTTATCAAACCTTCGGAACCTCGGATTAATCCATTTATCTTCTTGTTCTAAATCTGACTCATCATTTTGAGAATCTGATTCAGAATGCATACAAAGCTCTTCATTGTCTATCTCAGCTGCCGGGAGGGGAAACCACCCAGAGGGGCCTGGCTGCTGATCCTCGGCTGCCGGGAGGGGAAAACACCCAGAGGGGCCTGGCTGCTGATCCTCATCCTCTGATACTTCCCAAGCTGGTTCAGGGACACTCACAACACTTCCCATCCCACCATTTAATGGCAATGCATTCCATAATTAATTCAGTTTTGTCCATGTAATTTGGGCTTTGCAGACTGATGGAGGAGGGGGAGAGGGGAGGGTTCCTTGTGAGTGGCTGGCAAGTGTGCTTGTGCAGCTCCACTTCTGCGAGCGGTGTGCGTAAACACATGCCAGTTGCCAAGTAACCCAGTTTTTGATCATGTGACCGTGGGGATGCTGCAGCAGTTGTTAAGTGTGAAAACCAGTCATAAGTCGCTTTTTTCAGTGCTGTAACTTCAAATGGTTACTAAAGGAATGGTTTTAAGTTAAGGACTACTTGTATCTGTCCAAAGTCAGGGAGATTATACCTGTTCTAAAATCTAGGTAAAAATCACCTTCTGAAATTATGCTGTTTTTTCTCCCACCTTCCTAGTTTGATTACAAAGACCTGCTTCTTAATAGAGAAATGTCTCTCTCTTCAAGAGCTATTTGCCCAGGTTCGCCTGGTGCACCAGCTGCGGCCCTATTTGGACTGGGAGTCTCTTCTCACAGTCACTCATGCCCTTATCACCTCGAGGTTTGACTACTGCAATGCTCTCTGCATGGGGCTACCTTTGAAAAACGTTCGGAGACTTCAGGTAATGCAGAATGCAGCCGCGCGAGCAGTATTGGGCCTACCTAGAAATGCCCACATTTCAACATCACTCCGCGAGCTGCATTGGCTGCCAATTGGTCTCCAAACGCAATTCAAAGTGTTGGTTATGACCTATAAAGCCCTACATGGCATCGGACCAGGTTACTTACGGGACCGTCTGCTGCCCCATGAAACCCAGCGACCGGTTAGGGTCCACAGAGTCGGCCTTCTCCAGGTCCCGTCAGCCAGACAGTGTCACCTGGCGGGGCCTAGGGGAAGAGCCTTCTCTGTTGCGGCCCCAGCCCTCTGGAATTAACTCCCCCCGGAGATCCGTATTGCCCCCACCCTTTCCGCCTTTCGCAAATTATTGAAGACCCATCTTTGCCGGCAGGCCTGGGGCAGCTAACACCTTGCCCCTAGCCAGTGTATGTATGTTTGTATGTCTGTTTCTGGTTGATTGTTTTTTTTTAATTAATGGGTTTTATAATGTATTTTAATATTGGATTTCTTTATGTTAGTATTCATGCTGTGAGCCACCCTGAGTTCTTGGAATAGGGCGGCATAGAAATCTAATAAATAGTAATAATAGTAATAATAATAATAATAATAGTAATAATAATAATAATAATAATAATAATAATATTTTAGACTGAATGGCCCATCAGGACCCCACTCCTGATGTGGATGTGTTCAAGACTCTTTGGTAGGGAGCAGTTTCAAGCATTCTATGGGGTAAAAAGGGTCCTTCAACCCCTGCAAGGCTTAAAGCACTAATTTCCCTCCTTCATCTAACCACAAATCCACCCCTCATGGAACCTCCCCCCCAAAAAAAAATCTAGAAAAGGAAGCTCTGAAGATTTAATTCCACCACTTATTATTGATGGCTTAAGAAGGAATGGTGGTAGGTCAGTGATGGCTTTGGTGCAATTTGTGCTAGGCCAGGGGTGGGCAACCTTGGCTCTTTTATGACTCGTGGACTTCAACTCCCAGAATTCCTGAGCCAGCATGGCTCAGCTTGGAAACCTTTCCGTTTCCCCTCAGCATGGCTGGCTCAGGAATTCTGGGAGCTGAAGTCCACAAGTCATAAAAGAGCCAAGGTTGCCTAACCCTGTGCTAGGCTAATAACAGAAATTTGATTTTTCCAGGGTAAAAACCACAGTAAGAAACTTCGGAACTACTATGCTGCCAACAGCTGTCCAGCTTCTGCCCGAGTGAGTAACTCTCTTGAGCCAACTACTCATCCGATGGTGTCCCTTGCACCCCAGGTAATAATGTGTAGCAGTGCCATATTAATCAATCAGTAGTGCATCTTCTTTCAGAAAATAGGATATTGCATATTGTTTTGTTGGGTTCTGATTTATGTGTTTTCTTCTAAATCTAAGTTTAATTCCGTTTTCTTACAAACTGTTGAGTTGTTAAAAAGCAGAGGGTGACTATTGAACTTTAAGGCAAACTAGATGATGTACTAAATGTGTGTTTATTTTAAAGTGTTCAGATTTTATTCTTAAATGGTAACTTAATTCATTGCTCCCAGCACTTCAATCTGTTTCTCTCCAAAGCTGCTGCCTCTTTGCAGGTTTAAGGTTTTCTTGAATGTACCAATTCCTTCCCTTCTCTAGGGACTGTTATTGTTTAAATATAAACAACTAGATAGGCTTAAGCATACATATATTTAATATATTGTCTAGATCAGTGGCTCCCAACCTATTCTATACCCCGCACCCCTAGAACGCTTTTGATATATTCTCACATCCTTACAAAAGTTCAAAATAACGGCAACGAATTATGCATATACACTATAACTTTGAAAACCCAGGTTTTTACACCCCCTGGAATATCATCTCGCACCTCTGGTTGGGAACCCCTGGTTTAGATGAAGCTTCGCTGACTGGTCCTGCTATAAAAGCCTATAACCTGATTCACACATTATGTTCAGTTATGGTTTACTTAATCATAATACATTGGCTATACCACAATTGGCTTGGTTCACACATTACGCTAAGCCACGAACCAGAATTCACAAAGCAAAGTAGTGTATTCATGCAGCATTCTTAATGAAAACAAACTACAATTTAACTTAGTAAATTGTGGCAACCAAGTCTGTGTGCTTTGCGCTGTTAGTTCTCTTGGGGTTGCGGGCAAACATAGGATTTCTCTTTCATTGGAACGTGATTACACTCGTATCATTTGGTGCCATTTTCCAGCATTAAATGGGGGAGACTGGGGAGTGTGTTCAATGAAGATCAAATAAGATTGTGGTTCATCTGCCTACACATTTCAGTGGTCACCCATTTTTTTAAAATCAAATATATATAAAACGACACCCAAAAGAAAAATAAAAGATGCCAGTTTATATTTTGAAACCACTATGACTATGTGAAGATTTTAGTTTTCTTGAGAAGTCTATAATGATGGGAAAAGTGGAAGGAAAGAGAAGAGGATGACCAGCAGAGGAAGAAATGAAGGATCAGGTTGAGTATAGATCATAGCTGGGTGGAGTAATTCAGGACTGGAATTTGAACAAGGTACTTCTTCCTTCTACTAGATCAAGGGTCTTCAACCTTGGCCCTTTTATGTCTCGTGGACTTCAATTCTGGGAGTTGAAGTCCACAAGTCATAAAAGGGTCACATTTGAAGACCCCTGTAGTAGATGGATCACATGAAGAAGACTAGCAAATGTCCGATCATCCATCTCTGTGTCTGCAGATATTCCTTGTTGCCCATCAAGTTTCTTTCTCTGCCCTGCTTCTTTGAGTCTAGAAAAATAAGCATGTATGTTTCTCTAAACAACCCCCATTTATCTGTTACAGATAGTCCTCAACTTACAACTATTTGTTGAGTGAGCATTCAAAATTATAACAACACTGGAAAAAGTGACTTATGACTGTTTTTTTTTTCATGCTCATGACTGTTGCGGCACCCCCATGGTCACATGATCGAAATTTGGATGCTTGGCAACTGGTTCATATTTATGGGGGTTGCAGTGTCCCGGGGTCATGTGATCCCCTTTGGCGACCTTTTGACAAGCGAATTTGGGAAGCCAAATGCACTTAACCGTTTCACTAATTTAACAACTGCAGCAATTCACTTAACAAGCATGGCAACAAAGGTCATAAAATGGGGCAGAACTCATTATGGTGAAAAAAGCAAGGTTCTACATTTAGGCAAGAAAAACCAAATATACAGGTATAGTATAGAGGGTACTTTGCTCAACAGTAGTAACTGTGAGAGGGACCTAGGAGTCCTAGTGGACAATCATTTAAATATGAGCCAGCAGTGTGCTGCAGCTGCCAAAAAAGCCAACACAGTGCTGGGCTGCATTAACAGAGGGATAGAATCAAGATCACGTGAAGTGTTAATACCGCTTTACAATGCCTTGGTAAGGCCACACTTGGAATACAGCATCCAGTTTTGGTCACCGTGATGTAAAAAAGATGTTGAGACTCTAGAAAGAGTATAGAGAAGAGCAACAAAGATAATCAGGGGACTAGAGGCTAAAACATATAAGGAACGGTTGCTGGAATTGGGTATGTCTAGTTTAATGAAGAGAAGGACGAGCGGGGGGGGGACATGATAGCAGTGTTCCAATATTTGAGGGGCTGCCATATAGAAGAGGGAATCAAACTATTCTCAAAGCGCCGTAAGGCAGGACAAGAAGCAACAGATGGAAACTAATCAAGGAGAGAAGCAACCTAGAACAAAGGAGAAACTTCCTGACAGTTAGAACAATTAACCAGTGGAACAACCTGCCTCCAGAAGCTGTGAATGCTCCAACACTGGAAGTTTTTAAGAAGCGACTGGACAGCCATTTGTCTGAAATGGTATAGGGTTTCCTGCCTGAGCAGGGGGTTGGACTAGATGACCTCCAAGGTTCCTTCCAACTTTATTATTATTATTATTATTATTATTATTATTATTATTATTATTATTATTATTATTATTAACAACTGTCTCACTTAGCAGTGTAAATTTTCGGCTCGGTTGTAGTTATAAGTCAAGGACTATCCTGTAGAAAACTGATATTTTGGTGTGTGGATCATGGGAATAAATAGGTATTATAACATCTGATGTACAGATATTATATTGCCTATGTATTTGGCCATTCAACATATTGTTATATATTTTATAACTAGTTCCTGGCCTCTGCCTAAAATTAAAGTTTAATGGCAACTTCACTAATTTATTTTCTGAGAAGCAGGACTCTCTAGCTGCCAAATGGGGAAGGCAACCCCTAAGACACATTCAGATGTGTCCACAAGCCTGAAAGGATTGGGAAACTGTAGAATAAATGATCCTGTGTATTCTAGAAGAAACACAGAGAAAATTGGCATTCATATATCTCTTTCAGTATAGTTCAGTTCCTTTAATTAAGGGGAATTAATTATATTCCCTCAAGTCAAGTGTAAATTCATAAGGCTGGCCACTGGGTGGAGGCAGTTTCTTAGATTAAAAAAAAAAAGAGCTTTAAAATCTAAAATGTCTTTTCACAATACTTACCCTCATAAAAGCAAATGGGTGTCATTGCTATGTTGGGAATAATTTCCAGTGAGGTCAGCTATGATACTACGATTTTACAAAGAAGTCTGAAAAGGAGACTCATCAAAAATTTACTAGTAGCAGTGAACCAACCAATCAGTATCTCAGCCTAAAGACTGTTGGGCAAATAACGGACAGATGAAAATGAAAATTGAAAAATGTTGAATTCGCTAAGGAAATAGAATGTAAATAAGCTTTAAAATTGAAATTTTCATTTGTTGATAGGCTGCTGAAGCACAGAATTTGGGGGCAATTTACGAAAACAGTAAAATGCAATTGTATTCCTTTCAATAAAAGCCAGAAAGAAGATTACAAATTAGTTAGTTAAAGTATGGTTAATCCTTTCCCCATTGACTGTCCTTCTCAGAAGCCATCTGGGAAGATTGCAAATGGAGATCACAAGAGCTTGGGACACTGCAACCTTTGTAAATACATGGTGGTTGCCAAGCACTTGAACTGTAATTACACAACTATGGGGTGCTTTGACAGTCATAAGTCCAAGAACCAGTCATAAGTCACTCTTTTCTGCATCATTGTAACTTTGAACAATCTCTAAATAAAGGGCTGTCAGCTGAAAACTACCTGAAGGGAGATTCAGACTACATGTCAAGATGAATTTCCTGATGATAAGAGCTGTTGAAAATCAGGGATGTCCAATCTTAAGCAACTTTTTTTTTTTGCACTTTAGACCAGAGGTTTATTGTACAAATATTGTTCAATGGTTAGATTCAAATTAAGGTTGACATCCTAAGCATATTGAAAATAATGAGAATCATGTCAGGAACAATGACAGTTATACAATTCAGAGAAAAGAAATCACAAAACAAAAGTATCAAGAGGACGATCTGTTGTAGATAACCTATAGTCATAAAATCAGTGCATAATGTTTATTAGATTAAACAGGAGTGTTAAATTCAGGGATTGCCTATTGTCGGAATAGCTGCCTTCCAGAATAGATGGGCCCCAAAAATGTATGTCCTCTCCACTCCCATTTTTTTTTGTATATTACATGGTTTTAAGGCACTTTAAGAATTTCAGATGCTCAAAGCACATACAGTATTTTAACACTTAACAATCCTGAAAATTTTTTCTAAAATGTTGCATGGCAACTCTGAGGTGGGCCTTTTGTCCCATATTATCACAGGAAAATAGGAGAATGGAGCAGAGATCTGGCTATTAAGCTTTGTTTGTAGGGCAAAATCCTATCTCTTCCTTCTCTTCTCCTACTACCAACTTGATTTTTACAATTGTTTTGCCATTATGTTCAGGATATGGGTATTCATATTTTTCCAGAGGTATCTACCACTTAATGGCAGAACAATGTGGTTATATTCCAAAAGGCTACCTTTGACTTAGGGAAGTCTTTGACTCTCCTTGACTCATAAAGATTTTTTTTTTAATATATAAAATTCTTTTATTAAAACAATCAACATTGAACATAAAAACATATTGTGCAGCAATCATCATGGCACCTGATATACAATACTAAGTATTAGTCATTGAAAACGTCTGAATTAGTAAGCCTTTTCCCACCCCTTGCGTCTAGCCTCAACTATACTCCTGTTACACTTTGTTTGATTGGTGTTTCTCTTATCTGGTTCCATATTGAACTGTGGACTTCAAGTCCCAAAATTCCCCAGCCAGCTGGCTGGGGAATACTGGGAGCTGAAGTCCACCAGTCTTAAAGTTGCCTGGATTGGACATCTTGGGGATAATTGATGGATTTCCGAACTACAAAAAACTGGATCAAATAACTTTGCCTCCAATTCATACATAAAGTTTTTAAACATGCTTTTAAACACGGAGTTTCTCTGTAGAAAACTCAGGACTGGGGACAAAATAAAATCTCTATTTCAGCTGTTACCTACTGCATTTCATTGAACTGGAGTCTTGTAAGGACTTTTGGACTGCTTACGAAGTCATATAGATAAACATGGTAAAAATAAAAGCTGTAACACTAGGTCTAAAAATACTGTATTGACAGCTTTTGGGATCTCAGTCAGAATTTTTGTTTGGAAAGAAAACAAATGCTTTGATATATCTAAATATATCCTTCTTTTTTTTGCCCAGGGGTCCTCCCCGAAACCAGGAGGGCGAGTGATCTTGGCCACGGAGAACGATTATTGCAAACTGTGTGATGCGTCCTTTTCTTCACCAGCAGTGGCCCAGGCTCACTATCAGGGCAAGAATCATGCCAAAAGGCTGCGGCTGGCTGAGGCACAGAACAACTCGTTCTTGTAGGTATTATTAAACGCTCAGCAGTGGTAACGGCTCCAGTAGTTCCGCTAATGTTTCCTGCTGACGCCTGTAAATTTTCCTCACCTCCCTGCAATTAATTGGTGTTTTCCTACTGTCAATAAACAGAGAGTCGTCTGAAATGGCCAGCAAAAGGAAAGCACGAAAAGAAGGGAACGAATTCAAGATGACGCAGAGCAGAAGGAATGTTTATGCTGTGCAAAATAACACAGGTATGGTCAAGATTGGCAAGAGTCTTTGGTATTCTCCAGGGCTTTCCCAGGCCATACCACAACAATTTGGTGAGATTTATTTATTTATTTATTCGCTTCACTAGAGTAGAATAAAAAGCAGAGGTTTCTCTCGCCAAACTTGGTAACTTTTAAGATTTGTGGATTTCAACTCCCAGAATTCCGCAGCCAGCCATGGCTGAGGAGAGTAGGAGTCCCCTAATCTGGGAGTGCAAGTGAACTGATCTTAATGTTGCTAAATTTGGAGATCGCTGTTCTAAGCCAAGGAAACACCCACATTTCAGCCCTAGTTCCTTACCTTGTTAAAAAAAAAAGAGTGCAGAACTGAATATCAAAGGGTCCTGTTCTAATAATACATCACACCACCCTGCCTCTCAGGAACTCATGCCCTTATCACCTCCGGGCTCGACTACTGCAATGCTCTCTACATGGGGCTACCTTTGAAAAACGTTCGGAGACTTCAGGTAATGCAGAATGCAGCCGCGCGAGCAGTGTTGGGCCTGCCCAGAAATGCCCACATTTCGGCATCACTCCGCGAGCTGCATTGGCTGCCAATTGGTCTCCGAACGCAATTCAAAGTGTTGGTTATGACCTATAAAGCCCTACATGGCATCGGACCAGGTTACTTACGGGACCGTCTGCTGCCCCATGAAACCCAGCGACCGGTTAGGGCCCACAGAGTCGGCTTCTCCAGGTCCCGTCAGCCAGACAGTGTCGCCTGGCGGGGCCTAGGGGAAGAGCCTTCTCTGTTGCGGCCCCGGCCCTCTGGAACCAATTTCCCTCGGAGATCCGTGTCGCCCCCACCCTCTCCGCCTTTCGTAAACTGCTTAAAACACACCTCTGCCGGCAGGCCTGGGGCAGTTAACATCTTGCCCCTAGCCAGTGTGTGTATGTTTGTTGAATGATTGGTTTTCTCTTAACTTAGGGGTTTTTATATATGTATTTTAACTGGTGATTTCTATTTATGTTGTGAGCCGCCCTGAGTTCTCCGGAATAGGTCGGCATAGAAGTCAAATCAAATAAATAAATAAATAAATAAACAAACAAACTCATAAGCTCTTTGACACAATGCTGTCATGTTGTGCAATCCTCTCCCCCTCTAGGTGCTGCAGTTTAAGACTTCTTAATACAGGTAGTCCTCAATTTATGACCATAACTGAATTCAATTTTCCATTGCTAAGCAAGATAGTTGTTAAGTAAGCATTGCCTCATTTTACCACCTTTTTTTTTTTTGCCACAATGGTTGTCAAGTGAATCACTGCAGTTGTTAAGTTAGCAGCACGGTTGTTAAATGAACCTGGCTTTCCCCATTAGCTTTGCTCATCAGAAGGTTGCAAAAGTTGGACCACATGACCTCGGGACACGGCAACTGTGCTAAATACATGCCAGTTGCCAAAGCCCTTTATGGCAATGGACCAGGTTACTTGCGGGACCGTCTTCTGCCTCACGAATCCCAGCGACCGGTTAGGGCACATAGGGTTGGCCTCCTACGAGTCCCGCCTATTAGGCGGGGCCTAGGGCAAGGGCCTTCTCCGTCGCTGCCCCAGCCCTCTGGAACCAGCTTCCCACAGAGGTTCGCACTGCTTCCTCCCTCCTAGTTTTCCAGAAATTACTGAAGACTTATTTATGCCGACAGGCTTGGGGCGTATGAACTGTACTCTGCCCCTGGGCCTAGGAATGTGCCTCCATCAGTGACTGTGTGCTGATTGTGATTGTATGCTCTATGAATGTGTTTTGGATTGAATGAATGTGTTTTGGATTGGATGGTTGATTGTCATTGGTAAATTAATTTTATCGTATTATTGTTGTAAGCCGCCCTGGGTCTCCAGAGAAGGGCAGCATAGAAATTTAAATAAAGTTAAAGTTAAAGTTAAAGTCCGAATTTCGATCATGTGACTACAGGGATGCGGCAATAATCGTAAGTCACTGTTTTCAGTGCTGTTGTAACCTTAAACCGTTACTAAACCTTGTAAGTAACGAATGGACAGTTGTAAGTCAAGGACTACCTGTATTCGAGAAAATGTACTGGTTCTCATGAGTTGTTGATATGATTTGAGGGTGGAACCAGCTGAGCTCTGGTGGATGTCATCTTTTGGGAAAATTCTTCCTGGTTGGCTATCTCCAAAAAAATGCCTTGTTTGCTTTCCTCCAGGCCCTTATTTCAACCCCCGCTCCCGTCAGCGGATACCTCGTGACCTTGCCATGTGCGTCACCCCCAGCGGCCAGTTCTACTGCTCCATGTGCAATGCCGGGGCCAGCGAGGAGATGGAGTTCCGGCAGCATTTGGAGAGCAAGCAACACAAGAGCAAAGTCTCTGAACAGCGGTATAAGAACGAGATGGAGAACCTCGGCTACGTCCAATGAGACTCGATCCCCGATAGCCGCTCTTTTTTTTTTTTTTACTTTTCCCTATGTAGGGAGCAGCTTCTGCTTGCTTGCCTGCCACGTGCCCTGCATCTGTGCTCTGTGCCTTAGGAGGCCTGCTCCCCAGCTCTCTCCGTGCTTCTCACAAACCTAACAGTGAAGTCAATGAATTCAAGTCAAAAAGACAAGAGAAACGGGGTCACACCTCCCCATTGGCAGGAATGTGTGCTACAGGATATTGGATGTTGATGTGTCTGGCCCGTTAGCTGCCTTCGAAAGAGAACCTGCCCCTTTCACTGGTCCCCTGCCATCCCCCTTGCATGAGTGAGCTTTGCTTGGGAAGGTAGCGAAGGGTTCATCCCCTCTCTCTCTCTCTCTTTTTGCTGTGCATCACGCCACGTTTGCATATGGCGACTTGGTGAAACAAAGGACAAAGGGTCAGCCTACGGTGGCGTCACCTGTCTGAGGAACGCTTCCAATTCCTCCTCCCTGATTAAGTCCCGTCATCTCCAGCTGTGAAACGATTTGGGAGAGCAGAGGCAGGAAAGACCTCTGTGGCTAGTCAGAATGATAAGAACTGAGCGAATTGAACCAGTAGGGACCCGGCTGCTTTTAAACAGTAACGGAAAAAAAGGAAAAAAATGTAAGCGCACCAAGTGAATCCTGGAAAGAGTGAGTCTTAGGATGTAAATTCTTTTTAAATCAGTATCTTTTTTTTTTTTAGGCCCACCTAGAAGCCAGGAAAAAGATGCGTTGTTTTAATAAATAGCAACCTGATGCTATGCCCAGGCGAGGTCTGAAGCGTTTTCAAGACAGGCACTGCACTGAAAAAGGCTTCAGGCTTCAGTTCAATAGCATCCGGTTCTTTTAACATCCTCAAGTTGCTGTAGCTTCCTGCAAAATAATCATTTATTATTATTCTGGGGGAAGATCCAGTGCTGGGTTTGAAACCAAATTCAAGTATGCTTGGGTGTAGTATATTACGGTAGAATGAATGAGAGAATTTCCTGTCCCTAATTTGAGGCTTTGCATCTGTTGGAATTGCTGCTAAGATGATGCTGACTTGGTACTTTGAACGAAATAGGAAAAGCAGTTTCCAAATTATTTTGTAATAGGTGGGGTCTTTTCCCTTCCTGACACTTTCATTAATTGATTTTTTAAAAAATGCTTTCCATTTTTGGCAAAACATCCACAAGCAGTCTGGGCATTACTGATTTGAGAACAAAAATCTGAAAATGAGTTCTTTTGGTTTGTACTGTACTGTTTTGTTTTGTTGTTAGATCTAGCAATGGAGGCCAATAGCCTCCAAATCTCCAGAATGATGCTTTCAGATGCAACTGCTTCCCATAAAGCACATCCTAGACTGGGATAGGCAACTATGTCCCCTTTATGACCTGTAGACTTCAACTCCCAGAAATCCTGGCTCAGGAATTCTGGGAGTTGAAGTCCACAGGTCATAAAATGGCCATGGTTGCCCACTCCTATCTTAGACAAATGCATAGGTACTATGCATGATATATATGCTGTATTTGTGAACTTCTAACCCAAATCAAGTGAAACTCTTCTCATTAGCTGTCTCTGTCCTTGTCTGGAGTTGACCATGTAGATGGCCACCAACTTCTATCTCGAGCATGCTTGCAGGAATAACATTTTGTTGCAACCTCAACTGTTAGAGGAATTGATGTTCTTTCTCTTTTAAATATACTCCCATGGTTGAACCACGGGAGCATATTTAAAAGAGAGAGAACATCAATTGATGTTCAAGTGACAATGATGCAGCATTCCACCATAACACCAACACGATGCAAACCTCTCTTCCTCATGGGTGTCTTTTTGTTTTTAACTTTTCATTTGTAACCTTCTAAGTTTTAAGCTTTGGGAAAGTTGCTTTTCTAATTCTCCTAATCATAGTCTTTAGAGGTAGGTGCTAAAAGCTCTCCACCCCAACCCTGTTCAGATGTGTTGGATTTCAATTCCCACAATTCCACCACCACCATATACGAGAGTTCGAAACTTAGCACGTCTGGACACGCTAAATAGGGTTTAATCCTTTGCTAGGTTCAGCCCTATTGTTAGAGATGATAACTTTCCTTTGCAAGTGGGAGAAAAGACTAGATTTGAAACGAACACAAAGAACATATCCATGCAAAGAAATGAAAAACTGAGATACTTAAGATAGGAATTGAGACGGAGGAGTGCCTAATTACTATTTGTCCTAAAACTCAGCTGTTGATTTCATTGAGAACAGATCTATCAAAAATCCAGGTGGATTATGAAAATCCAAGTGGATTATTTTGCTTTTACCAATAGAAGAGAATATTTGTAGCTCAGGGTTGAACTGTGGGGTACTTGGTGCTCTCTGAGCTTGGTGGTTTTCTTGTAGACGTTTCATTACCCAGCTAGGTAACATCATCAGTACTAACATCATCTGAGAGCAAACCCTAGTCCCTTCTAGCACTCATAATGTAAGAAAACAAGTTCAGAGAGCATCAAGGACTCCAGATTAGCTCTTAAAGGTAAAAGATTGGTATCTTTTTTGGCATAAATCTTCAGCCTGTTTGGAAGTTTGCAGACATAATGATTATAGACCTTAAGAGGTGACAATTGGAAAGGGAAAACAAAGGAAATGAAATATTTATCAAGTTGTCTCACTGGCCAGTAGATTGATTTTTTTGTATGTGTGCTGCTACTAATCTGTATATTTTTGTATTTATTTTGATCATGCTGACCATTAATAAGCTCACAAATATTTAAGGTGTTATCTGATGGTTTTTATTTTTTGCTGCTTTTTTAATTTTGATAACATACATATCATTATTTTTTTGAAAAGTTATTTATTATGTTTCTAGAAATGTGTTTTCTTTTGACCTTTCCATGAATGTTTTGTTCTTAAATGATCCCTATAGGATCCAGTCATTGGACCTGAGTGGCCAAGCAAATACTATGCGGTAACATCAATCTTTGATTGTTTAGGACTATGATGCTACTTAGGATTTGTAGCTTTGTCTCTGTAAAACATAGGAGCATTATCTTTATTGCAACATTGCCATTTTCTCATGGGTCTATCCGACCTGGCTCACAGATCACACTACTAAGCCATGTTTTATTAATAACCCACAATTGAGTTCGTATATCACACTAAGCCAAACAAGTATGGTTTACAAACCAGAACAGCTAGTCTAAAGATGGCAGTGGGTGGTTTTCTAGAGGATAGTTATGGTATTTTAAATAAAGGGTCAAATCATTAAGACCTAATCTTGAGTTTAAATTTCCTCCCAAGTTGACCAATGTTTCTGTATAGATTGTTACCAGAACAGACATATAATCTAGATCAGGGGCGTCCAACCTTGGCAACTTTAATAATTGTGGACTTCAACTCCTAGAATTCACCAGCCTGCCAGAATTACAGGCTGGAGAATTCTGGGAGTTGATGTCCACAAGTCTTAAAGTTGCCAAGGTTGGGTACCTCTGATCTAGATCTTGCCATATTTCTTTATAGCAAGACTACGTCAACCGACTTCAGCCTAAGTAGAAATTAAATGTGTCAAGTTTAACCTAGGTGTACTTTCAATTGGAAATTAATATACACATGGGTTTTAATATATCCAAATGGGGAAGAAGTTGCTTCCTAGGGTATTGTGTGATATCGGTCCAGCTTTAGCATCCCTCTCAGTCATGTTCCCAGCAGTGAAATAAAATCAAGGTTTGCTATAGAATGAATGAATATTACATGGATCCTTTCTAATCTCCATTCTTATAAGGTTTTTTTTTTTAATGTCTTCGTCTTCTCCTTGGTTGATCTTTTGCAGGATGCTTGCACAAGTCACCCTGCATTTTTTCAAGGCACTTCTTTGTAAGCCTTAGAATGGATGAGCAGTAAATTAAGGAAAATGTTGCAGTGAGACCTGAGGCTGGGCCCTTCCTTGTAACAATTTAGGACAGCGGTTCTCAACCTTTTCCGGGGCTCGACCTTGGCCCGCATCACACATGCATGGCGCGATGGGGCGCATCGTGCATGCGCGGCGCAACGGGGCGCATCGTGCATGCGCGGTGCGACGGGGCACATCGTGCATGCGTGGCGCGACGGGGCACATCGCGATAGGGAAAAAAAATGGCCAACCAAAAAAAAAAAAGAAAATGGCTGACCCAAAAAATAAAAAATAAAAAAATGGCAGACTGCAGTGCTTGGTGACCCCCGTGAAATGGTCGTTCGACCCCAAATGGGGTCGCGACCCACAGGTTGAGAACCGCTGATTTAGGAGGAGCTCAAAACACCTATTTTCCCTCCATTTGTTATTGTACATTTTTGAAAGAATGTAAGAAATAGATGACACAAGTAGTGAAATACAAGCAGATATGCACCTGATCTGAAATACATAGCTAGTATAGTGTAATACATCATTGGAAACTTAAAAGTACTGTGAGATATTTCGTATCTATTTTCTAAACAAAATTTGCCTGCCTCTATTGAACTTTAAGCTAAAGCTTGGTTAATTTAGTTCAAGTCATTAAAAAAATATAGATAGTAAATACCGGTAATACATTAAATCTCCATAGAGATTCTCAGACATCCAGGTCACCCAGGTTGTCTCAAAGAGGATTTTAATTTTTTTTAAAAAATAAACCCAGTCCAGTTGCTTTTTAAAAAATGGAAAAGCACTTTTGAGAATACGTTAAAGCAATTCTATAAACCAGTGTTTCTCAACCTCAGCAACTTTTAAGATATGTGGACTTCGACTCCCAGAATTCTCCAGCCAGCCACTGCTATAAACTATATATCACATTAGGATATGAATTTTAAAAATTTTGGATGTAGCATGATTCTGTGCATAATAATAATCTAGTCCTAGAATGGTTTTCAGTAAGAATTAAATTTCTATACAGGTAGTCCTTGACTTAATGACCACAATTCAGCCCAAAATTTCTGTTGCTAAGTGAGACATTTGTTAAGTGAATTTTGCTCCATTTTACGACCTTTCGTGCCACAGTTGTGAGGTGAATCGCTGCAGTTGTTAAATTAGTAACATGGTTGTTCAGTGAATCTGGTTTTCACATTGACTTTGCTTGTCAGAAAGTTGCAAAAGTTGATCACATGACCACGGGACACTACAATGGTCATAAAAGTGAGTCAGTTCCCAAGAGCCTGAATTTTGACCACATGAGCATGGGGGATGTTGCAACAGTTGTAAGTGTGAAAAACGGTCATAAGTCACTTTTTTCAGTGCCGTTCTAACTTTGAAGGGTCACTAAATGAACTGTTGTAAGTCAAGGACTACCAGTATAATATTACTCTAAATACCATGGGAGGCCTCCTCCTTCAATTTAGTTAACCATTCTTCCAAAGAGAGAACCCTTGCAGCCACCCTGACCTTTTTAAGTATTAAGATTTTCCATTTGTCTGGAAAATCAACTACACCTAAATAAACTACAGTCAAGGCTATCTGCAACCGGCATTTTGTTTCTACTGCTTAAGCAATAGGTTTAGCTTGAGTTGGTAAGCCTATTTTGTCATTGCAATAACACACAATATTAATGTTTTCGTACTGAGCAGTTGGCCACAAGTTATGGAACGTTTGAACATCCGAATCTTGCTTAGATCTTATTTGGCTCTTATTCATTATCATTAGATCAGCCTGATGGCATTGACATTTTGTAGGAGCTGGCTTAGAGATTTGAGTACCCCAGCAATCCTTACTAACTTTGTTAAAGCTCATCTGTAGAGAGACCTGGTTAAATTAATTTAAATTATTGAATCTAAGCACTTCCTGACTCCAACATGGAAAGTACAATATAATAAAACCATAAAAGAGAACAGGAACTTGATGCCAAGTCTGTCTAACAACATCCACACCCCCAAATAAATCTGACAGGGGCCCCAACACTCTAATCCAGGGCCCAGAAAAATATCCGGTTCTATTAAGGCTTTCAGAAACATCAGGTTTAATTTGAAAGGTTCATTGGTTCTTCATTCTTTTCTTTTTTACTGCACAATAATAAAGATTCAGTCTGTGATATGTTCTTTCTTTTGTTGAGATAAGAGTCGAAACAGGAATTTAAATTTTATCTCCCATCTGGATACTGATAACTGTCTCTTAATATAGTATTTTGTGCTTCCATAATAATTGTTAAACTTAGCTACAAGGTTTAGGATAACAATTTTTGTTAAAAAAAGAAGAAGCCCTTTTTGCTATTTATTATTGTTAAAGATTAAAAAGTGCAAATTACTGTCTGGCATTAATAGACGTTGCCTAGATATAAAATTGGAGGCACTTTTCATTTCCATCATGTAAAATTGCCATCATGAACCTCTTTCGCAGAAGCTGAAATTGCTGTGGGGGATGGAAGTGTATGCTATGATAGCAGTTGCAAAATATTTCCGATTATCTGATTCTTTCCGAAAGGAGGAAGGGGTTTAATTACATTTTTTTCTCAATCTCGGTTTGAGATTGTCCCATTCTAAAGCATCATACCAGTTTGACATATAAGTACTGTAGGACTTGTATTATTTTTACTTGCAAATTCTCGTTCCTGAATGCTAAGCATTCAGTAATGTGGGGTTGTTTTGAAAGCTTGGAAGGGATGTTGACCGTTCCTTCTTTCCCTATACCCTTGCTCCAAATTCATAGAATCATATGATTATTAGAAGAGAACTTGGAGGTCTTCTATAACAGATGTCTCCAACCTTTCTCAGTTGGTGGACCAGAGGAAAAGGGAAGGGGAAGTATTTTACGGGCGCATGCACGTGCGCACATACAAATGGGGCCGTGAACACACATGACGCAAATGGGACGGTGTTAGGACATGCGTGGCACTCGCTAGCACCGCCCCATTTTTGCCACGCAGCACCTCATTTGCGTAGTGGTGATGCTAGCGTGAGTGGGGGCAAGTGCGCACACACACGTGTGCATACTGGCCAGCCTGTTCTGTGGCCCAGTGGCCAGTAGGCCACGGCCCGATAGTGGGTCATGGGCCACAGGTTGGGGACCTCTCTTCTACAACATCCTATCCAGGACAGAACCTCATACCTCTCAGAGAAGTCACTATCCAATCTATTCAGCAGTGTTTAGTTTTCAATTTCACATTCTGGCTTAAAGAAGATTTAATTTCAGTAAAAAGACATTTGTCAGATTTACTTACCAGGACTTTTTTTTTAAATGTGGAATTTTAGTCTTTTCCCAAGGATGGCGCAATTATTGAATGTGATTTGAGTGAAGGGATGCCTTGATCCTATGTTTGGCATGCCGTGAGCTGCTTAGAGCTTACAAAAGTTACTTTCAGAGAAACTCAGATGATGTGGTTTATTCAGGATTCAACCTCTTTAAGACTGTGGACTTCAGTTCCCAGAATTCAGAACTCAACACGGCTGGCTGAGGAATTCTGGGAGTTGAAGTGTACAAATCTTAAAGCTGCCAAGGTTGGAGACCCCAGCCGGTTTTAGCTTAGAGCAGCAGTTCTTAAACTCAGTCAGAGCCTGTGGGGCGAAGGGTCTTAAACTACATAGAAGAGGGTCACAACTTTTAAAAAACTCAGCTTTGCACAGGCAGAGTAGCAGTGCTGTAAAAGCTTGTTTGGGGCTTAGTCCTAGTGGACAATTAACACCTACATTGATATATAATTATCACTGTCAGATTTATTTCTTAGCTAAATCTATCACCAAAGAAAGTTTTGCTGAGGTTTGAGGTGGGGGTGGGGAAACACAAATTGTTTTGGGTGTCATGGTACTGCAAACTTCGAGGACTGCTGGCTTAGTGTAATATGTGAATCCAGTCACTGTGATTTGTAAACCATTTGTGGCTAAGCACCCGGTATAAACTCAACTGCTAGGGCTGAGTCAACATTTGAACCTTATCTGGTTTAAATATGGTTTCTTAATGTGATGTTAGAATCCAGCTGCTGCTTTCCACAGAGATGCCCACGACTTAATATACTTATTGAGTTGTGCAGTGCAAGAGTACTCACATAAATACACCCATTAATACCAAAAAGAGAGGGGAGAAATCTGTATGTTTAGGGTTTGGTTGGAAATCACCTCAATTTGAAGGTGTAAAATGTATTTCTGGGTTCAGTTTGGAACTTTTGTATGAAGAGACATCCTTTATGTGGGTTGTAAACTGTGACATATTGCAGAGACCTTTAGGAAATAATAGCATTTGCAGTTGCCACTTATTTTTTTTATAGTCTTGAGGATCTACCGCTTCTGTCTTTTGGTTTCTATGCCAGAAACATGGCTTTAGGCCCTTCATATTTTTTTTTCCTTTCCTCTTTGGAGTCTTAAAAATGGCAATTTCAGTCTTTATGTCTGGTGACGTTTCACTGTGGAATTTGAGCCCCGCAAAGCTACTGACAAGATCAATATGCAGCCTTTACAGACTTTGCACAGCTTTCTAATAAAATGTACTGTTTGGATTGTGATGACTATTAAATAGTGTGTTGCGTTAAAATGCGTCACAGATTACATGCATTTCAACAACCATCAGGTCCTCACTTCTCTGAAGATCTACTTCCTTAGATGATCTGAAGCAAGATTGGAGAACCAGGACATTCCATTTGGTAAAATCCTTCAGTAAGTGGACAGGTCTGGGTCGAAACATACATTTGATTTAATTTTAATTCAAATAATATAACAGAACAATAGAGTTGGAAGGGACCTTGGAGGTCTTCGAGTTCAACCCCCTGCTCAAGCAGGAGACCCTTTACCAGGGGTAGGCAACCTTGGCTCTTTTATGACTCGTGGACTTCAACTCCCAGAATGCCTACCCCTGCCCTATACCATTTCAGACAAATGGTTGTCCAGTCTTTATTTATTTATTTTTTTGAAAGCCTCTAGTAATGGAGCACCCACAACTTCTGAAGGCAAGCTAGTCAGGAAATTTCTCCTTAATTCCAGGCTGTTTCTCTCCTTGATTATTTTCTATCCATTGTTTCTTGTCTTGCCTTTTGGACCAGAACTGGATGCAGTATTCCAAGGGTGGCCGTAATCATTTAAGAACACTTAAATGATTAAGATGATTATCTTAATCATGTAAGAGCACTTAATTATTGCCCACCTTTGCAAGAATTCAGCCATGTTAATTTTTTGGGAAGATGGAGATTTGGATAGTTTGCATATGACCCTGAGGGTAAAGGTTGCACACTCTTGGCTGTGAGATTTCTTTACACATGCACAAGAGTCGTTGGCTTTCACTTGAAGACCTGAAGTATCCAGAAGTGTTGTGTCTAACATGAAATGCTGCTTTGTGGGCTTGTCTTTTTTAATCCTTGATTCACTCATGCATATTCTCTCTTCACGTTAGAGTTGGCAAGTGATAAATGTATTATGGGAAGGACGATGGACCTTCTGACAGGCTGGGCTGGCAAAAATCTTCATAGCGTGATGGAGACATGGCCTCAGTTACAAAAGAAACTGGTCACTGTAATATAAACAAGACAAACTGTTTGTACAAATCTGAAAGCTCAATAGGCATAACAGGCTAAACCCATAATGCAGTTTTCTTTGTTCTTCCCAATCAATTATAATTTATTCAATAAGTCTTGGTTAAGCCAACTGTCACCCAGTCTAAAATGCTCATCGATGCAAAACCATCTCCTTATTTACAGAATTTATGAATTGGGTTGGAGACTGGCTGATCTCTTCTTTCAGGGTCTACAGCCTCTCTTTCTAGCGTGTGATATTCTCCATACATTTGGCAAGGTGATACATAGGATGAGGTTACAGATGGCTTTTTTTCCAAGTGGTTTCTCACCACTGTATCTGTCATAGCTCAGTCATCTAATTTATTTATATGTTATTTTTTAAGGGTGAAAATGTGACCTCGGCAGCTTTCCCACCTCAAATTAAAACACTTTAACATTTTTCTTCCCATTTTATTCTTTTATGGTAAGATTACAAAAAATAGAACACAATCTCCCCAAACAGAACTAAGAAATAAAAAAAAATCCAAATTAAGAAAACCCCGAAAAAAGTATCAATACAAAATATCTAAAATATTTTGTAAACCACTACATATTTACAAAATAGGCCTTATAAGAGTATCTTGATACCAAATAATAGAAATAATTTTGGCAAATAAATTCTGTTATTCTGCTAATTTACAAATACCTAAGATCTATTATTATACCGCTCTATTATTATATGGATCAATATAGTCTACAGTCTAGTTTTCTGCTTCATTTTCTGATTATTTGTAGTATTTTCCAAAATGGAGAAATTATACATTTCCAAAAATCAACCTTTAATAGCTGGAATAATATCAAAATACAGGTAGTCCTTGACGTATGGCCACAATTGAGCCCAACATTGCTAAGCAAGATAGTTGTTAAATGAATTTTGCCCCATTTTATGACCTTTCTTGCCACAGTTCACCACAATGTAAAAAAAGATGTTGAGACTCTAGAAAGAGTGCAGAGAAGAGCAACAAAGATGATTAGGGGACTGGAGGCTAAAACATATAAGGAATGGTTGCAGGAATTGGGTATGTCTAGTTTAATGAAGAGAAGGACGAGGGGGGAACATGATAGCAGTCTTCCAATATCTCAGGGGCTGCCACAAAGAAGAGGGAGTTGAGTTATTCTCCAAAGCGCCTGAGGGCAGGACAAGAAGCAACGGATGGAAACTAATCAAGGAGAGAAGCAACCTAGAACTAAGGAGAAACTTCCTGACAGTTAGAACAATTAACCAGTGGAACAACCTGCCTCCCGAAGTTGTGGGTGTTCCAACACTGGAAGTTTTTAAGAATTGACTGGACAGCCATTTGTCCGAAATGGTATAGGGCAGTGGTTCTCAACCTTTTTAATGCCGTGACCCCCAACCGGTCATAAGTCGAGGACTACCCAACCGGTCGTAAGTCGAGGACCCCAACCGGTTGTAAGTTGAGGACTTTCCCTGCCTGGGAGCACCGTGCATGTGTGGTGCTGCCCTCTGCTCCAGCTGAGGCATAGCTGGCAAGGGGCAGCGATGGCGCAGGGCGATCACTGGCTGGGCCACCAGCTGGCCCAGCCCAAGGGAGGTAAGGCACCCGCCGGGCCCCACGCGTGCCAGCAACCCTCCCTGCGCCCGCTGGCCTCCCACCTCCCACCCCTGGCCCTCTTTTACTTACATTTTTAGTAGTTGCTCAGCAGGGAGGGGTGGAAAATTCCGGATAGCTCGCCTTCTCTGCAGACAACTTGCAGCACCGTTTGCAGACTGGAACTTTTGGCGGGCTCAGCAGGGCAGAGACAGCCTGGACAATTCCCCTTGGCTTTTGAAAGTCAATAGAATTAAACTCTATTCAAGAGAGTCTATTCTATTGGCTTTCAAAAGCCAATAGAATAAGAGGGAGTAGCACAGCTAAGGAAAAGGGGGAAAAATGGTGGACTGCATTGTTTGGCGACCCCCGTGAAAGGGTCATTCGACCCCAAATGGGGTCGCGACCCACAGGTTGAGAACCGCTGGTAAAGGGCTTCCTGCCTGAGCAGGGGATTGGACTAGATGACCTCCAAGGTCCCTTCCAACTTTTAAATAATAATAATAATAATAATAATAATAATAATAATAATAATAATAATAATAATAATAATAATAATAATGATAATAATAATAATAATAATAGTTGTTAAGTGAATCCCTGCAGTTGTTAAGTTAGTCACACGGTTGTTAAATGAATCTGGCTTCCCCATTGTCTTTCCTTGTCAGAAGGTCGCAATAGAAGATCACATGACCCTGGGACACTGCAACTGTCATAATTACACGCCAGTTGCCAAGTGTCTGATGGTTGTCAGTATGAAAAATGGTCATAAGTCACTTATTTTCAAGGCTGCTGACTCTGAATGGTCACTAAACAAATGGTTGTAAGTTGAGGATACTTGTAATTCTTTAAATAACTCCCATGCCCATCTACAATTTCTCAAGACAGGTTCCAAATTTTTGAATACAGTTTAGCATCGCACAACTTTTTTTTAACATTTAGGAATTTCCCCATAAATCTATTTATGAAAATTGACACTGAAATTGTTGTTCCAAAAAGAATACCAACATTTTGCAAGATAAGATCATGGTGTGGGCAGTGATCCCCCAAATTTTTTTACGTCTCCTACAAAACAAATTCGATGTCCATTCGTTCAAATGCATTTTTGATGAAACACGTTTAGTTTCAAGTCCATCGTTAACATTTTTTAAGCACTTGCAATCTCTGATAACGGCATTCATTCTGTAAATCCCATTATAGACGGTCCTCACTTACTAAGCACACCTGCGACCGGCAGCTCTGTCACTAAGTGACACAGTTGCTGAGCAAAAAATCATGTGGCTACACCAGACTTATGATGTCATTTCCACTTCCATTGATAAGGATATCACACTTGTTAAGGAAGACTGATTGCAGCTGGTGACTTCACTTCAAATTCTCCATTAATTCTGCTTGTTGGAAGCTGGTTGTGAAGCTCACAAATGTCAGGTGCATCACTATGGGCTGCTGCAGTCATTGTAAATGTAAGCCTTGGTTGTGAACCTTTTTTTTTCAACTATCATAACATTCAATTCCTTTGAAGCTATAAAGGTGTCTGGCTCACATTGTATTTGTCCATCCATCCATCTGTCCTTCCATACATGCATCCATCTTCTACACCCGATAAGGCCCAAGGAATTCTTGCAGTATACATTCTTGGAAATAGAATATTTTTCCTACTGTTTGTTGATTCAAGAAATTGCCATGACCATAATAGGAATAAATATTTTTTAACAAGACCCACGGGGGATAATATTCTGTTTTTATTCCGCCTACTTGTTGCTGATAAAATATAAGCCCAATGATATTTTTGCAAGTCCAGTAAATTAAAACCACCGCCATCATGTGGCAATCTCAATTTAGATAGTGAATTCCTTGGTGCTCTATTTTCCCCAAACAAATTTCCTAAATAACTTCTCAATCTGAAGAAAGGATTTATTTATTATGCCTCTGAAGATTTAAGCGAGGACTAACATTCATTTTAAAAGCATTAATTTTAACCAACAAAATTAATGCAGTCTGAATTCATCTATTAACACCCTAATAAATATTTTGCAAAAGTTTATTTTGTCGCATGTTCTTTTGAAATAGAATGCCCCAAATATTTAATATTATCAGTAAAAATCACCAGAACCAACTCTTTACATCATTTTGCTGATTTATTAGAGCCTAAGGGAAAGTAAACAAGATTTATCCCAATTAATCTTAAAATAGTTCAACATAAACAATGGTGAATGAGGATCAGCAGTAAATTTTAAAATGCTGGTCTAGAAATATACTGAAGTTAGAATAGAATAACAGAGTTGGAAGGGACCTTGGAGGTCATCTAGTCCAGCCCCCTGCTCAGGCAGGAAACCCTCTACCATTTCAGACAAATGGCTGTCCAGTCTCTTCTTAAAAATTTCCACTGTTGGAGCACCCACAACTTCTGGAGGCAGGTTGTTCCACTAGTTAATTGTTCTAACTGTCAGGAAGTTTCTCCTTAGTTCTAGGTTGCTTCTCTCCTTGATTAGTTTCCATCCATTGCTTCTTGTCCTGCCTTCAGGTGCTTTGGAGAATAACTCAACTCCCTCTTCTTTGTGGCAGCCCCTTAGATATTGGAACACTGCAATCATGTCATCCCTAATCCTTCTCTTCATTAAACTAGATCTCACAAGTGCAGTAAAGTAACCACCACAGTGTGAGGGGGTTCATTTTTGAACTGGAGGTGTATTGTGTTGCAAAGGTGGCAATAGATACAGAAAAACACTTCCTGGGAAGCATGGTGCGCTGAAGATGACTCTGTGAGAATGGAGTGGGCAAGCATGTTGAGAGGAGAAGCCAGTGAATTGGATCCTTAAACGCCTCTCCGGATTAAGGAGAAGACCTGGGATCTCCCATAGTATTCCATACAGATGCTCCTTGTGATAAGGAGAATTAAGGAGAGAACCAATCTAGAACTAAGGAGAATTTTCCTGACAGTTAGAACAATTAATCAGTGGAATGACTTGCTTCCAGAAGTTGTGAGTGCTCCAACACTGGAGGTTTTTAAGAAGAAATGTGTCTGAAATGATATAGGGTTTCCTGCTTGACCAGAGGGTTGGACTAGAACACCTCCAAGGTCCTTTCCAACTCTGTTGTTCTATTAAGACTATAAATCAGCATTCTTAGAGGTCTGGAAGCCAGGAGAATCAGCTCTACCTAAGCTGTGGTTTAGAACCTTCTAAAGCAGGGGTGTCAAACTGACGGCCTGTGGGCTGGTTGCATCACGCGGAGGCCGCGCCCACCCCAGCTCCAGCAATGCAAAAAAAATTTTGCGACACATCATGACACATCATGTGACGCAGTGAGTTTGATACCCATGTTCTAAAGAAACCACTTCCTTAATCACTTTTCCTGCAAATGACTTATAAATTGCCTTTGGGATATGAAGATGCTTCAGAAGGGCAAGTGTTTATTACACTGGGTGATTTTCCTTCAATCCTCAGAGAGAGAAGTTTCATGTGAGTTTAAGAATTAAAGATATTTTTTTTGTATATTTGAACATAAACAGCAAAAGGATGATTAGAACATCTATGGAAAGTTTTTTTTTAAATGGACAAAGAGGCCAGATTGACTGGAAATAAGATTATGAATTAATTATAAGAATATTCTCTGGTTTGTTTAGAATCCTATTAAAATACATATGAAGATTAAGAATTTAAGTGTAAGGAATCTTTCCCTGGGCAAAAGTTGTGCATTAAAGAAGAAGAAGCAGGGGGTTGGACTAGAAGACCTCCAAGATCTCTTTCAAATCTGTTATTCTATTCTATTCTATTCTATTCTATTCTGTTCTGTTCTGTTCTGTTCTGTTCTGTTCTGTTCTGTTCTGTTCTGTTCTGTTCCGTTCCATTCCATTTATTCTGTTCTGTTCTGTTCTGTTCTTTTCTGTTCTATTCTATTCTATTTTGGAACTGGTTATGTTCAATAATGCATGGTTTAGTAAATTTTATTTTATTTGCTTTCTTTTTTCTTTCGGCCAGCTCTCATCTCCCTACCCACCAACCTTGATAACAGAAGCACTATGGACAAGGCACAAAAGCGTAACATTTCAGAACAGGATTAATATATATATCTTAATAATCTCTCTCTCTCTCTCTCTCTCTCTCTCTCTCTCTCTCTCTCTCTCTCTCTCTCTCTCTCTCAATATATAAAATATAAATATATATAAAATATATATAGACTAAACACATAAAAGGTTTGGAACTGAAACAACTATAAAATGGCCCCAATTGTCCATAATTTGGGACAACCGGGCCACAATTTCTGCAATTACATTACAAGTGAAATGCTATTGCTGAAATTGTTCAGAAAGGAAGAGAGGAAAATTAAGTGTCATTCTGGGCTCATGGTAATTCATATGCTATGGAAAATGTTCATTCTCTCTCCTAAGGATGCAGCAGGTAACTGACCTTGTTGGCACAGGGTTCAAATACACCACAGTTAGTGAAATATACTCCTTTGAACCCCATAATGTAATTTGTTGGGCTTTTGTTTAGAGAGGGTGCAAACCCAGCCATTGTGTAAGAAATACCCCTCATTCATAGATTCTTCCACTCTCGTAAGAGAGTGCATCCAGGCTCAAACACACAACTCTATACAACTCACCACAAACACACACACACACACACAAGACACACACGCATACACACACGCACGCACGCACACACACACTCACATGCACACATACACACATACAAACACATGCATACACAGAGTGGATTAAGGCCAACTGATATTTGGTGAATCTTAATTTGAAAAGAGCCACTTTGGTGTAGTGGTTAAAGCATCAGGCACAGAAACCAGGAGACTCTGAACATTAGTCTCTCCTTAAGCATGAAAGCTGACTGGGTGACTTTGGGCCAGTCATATTCTCTCCCAACCCTAGGAAGAAGAAGGCAATGACACAAGAGACCTTCAAAAAAATCTCACCCCAAAAAACTGCAGGGACAAGTCCAGGAAGCTGCCCGGAGTCAACATTGTTTGAAGGTGTAGAGGCTCCATGGTGAAGGATTCTGGGAGATGTATTTCAGCAATACCTACAGATCCACAAATTCTCCATATAAAAATATGGCACCACTGTAACAATATAGTGAGGGATAATTGGTTCTCTACTTTGATAACAGAGGGACTATTTCTGAAGTCCATTTGCTGGGAGACAAGTGGGCTTCTTTGCGCAGTTGGTTGACCATGGTGAGAACAGACTGCTGCACTAGATGAGGCAAAGGTCCACTCTTAGGTTCTTATGTACACCTTGACCAGATTATTCACTATCAAACTGATGTTTTATAAGTGATCCTTGACTTACAACTTTAATTGAGCCTAGAATTAGGGTTGTAAATTGTGGCAGTCAGATCACCACATGATGACTTGACTTTACAACTGCATCCTGGCACAGGGAAGCATCTCTGTGGCATGCCATGTTTTTTCTCTCCAGGAAGCTGCCTGGAAGACAGTCCACCTCAAAATCCAGGCAGCGATTCAAGCTTGGGTTTCAGGACAGCCCCCAGGAAGCAGCCAGTCACAATGGCTTGTGACCTTGCCTGCTACCTACCTGGTTGACTTGCTGGGGAAGTCAGCCAGGAAGATTGCAAATGGAGATCAAATGCTCATAGAGTGTTTTACAGCCTGTTGTAAATGCAAACAGGTTACCAAGCACCCAGATTGTAATCATGTGACTGCAAAGGTGCGGCCATGACTGTACATTTTGGCACTGATTATACATCCCTTCATTCAGTGCCGTCATAATTTCAAACCATCACTGAACAAATGGCCATTAAGTGGGGACTTCTTTAGTTTCCCATCTTAAGAATATTATTAATGATTATAATTATTCAGTATTATAGTAACTATTTATTTAGTAGGATACGCAACACTCATTAACTAACTTTTATTTTTTATGATTACGATTATTTTTTGTGATTATAACTTTTTAGTATTATTTTAATTACTGTTATTTAACATTTGTACATGACAGTCTGCTTGCTAAAGTGATGAATTACTATTGTATCTTTCCCTACCCTTATCCCAACCTCACTCCCCAACCCCATCCAACACCCTTACCGATCTTATCCCTTCCCCACCGTTATAAAATCTAATAAAATATTTTTTTAAAAAGAATATTTCCTGTTTTAATTGACTTTTAACTATGCATTTAGGAGTACTGGCTAAATCAGAAAGGGTAGCAAGCTTAAAACCATTCATTTTCATTGATTTTTCCCCCCAAGACTTAATTCTATCACATCTTTCAGTTTATTTATTTTTTTAAAATTAGAGCATTTTGTTTTCCTCCTACATAAACAGGCTTTAAAGGAATCAAATAAGGTATTAACCAACCCAAACATAATCTCTCTGGCTTAATTAGTGTTATTGGGGTCAGCTAAAAAAACCTCAAACATTTCTTGTTTGAAAGCAAAGAAGATAAAAGGCACAATCCTGTTAATCAGTTAACCAAGAAATAGCTTCAAAATACAACACAGAGACAGGAAAGCTCAGAATAGGGACATGATATATTTGATATCCAGCCTTAGATCCTAGGGCTGCATAGATAACCCCAATATTTCTTGGGCATGAGTTCAGGAATATGTACTGATTCAAACTCAGGATATTCATAATTATGCAACATTTCTCCATGTAGATGTTAATGACAGAAAGATCAAAAACTTATGTGGATCACAGATTTGGATCCTATGGACACCCCTGCTGGAAAATTTCAGAAGTGGTTAGACCACAAAGCAAAACCCATCATCCTGGAAGGAATGGCCAAGCACGCTCAACTGCATGGATATGTGCAATCAGGCGCAACGGAGCTAGCTGTGATGGAGGCCCTACTTTATTATGAAAACAAAGTCCAGTTGCCTGTTGAAAAAGCCCTTTTGAAACAACCATGACCTGAATGACTGAGAATCTCCATAGACATTATTATGAGAAGATTTTCCATTTGAAGATATTTTCTTTCTGAAGGGCTAAACTTGGAAGGGACATCCAATCCTAGGGCAGTTCATGAATGCAAAATTGCATGCCACAAGAGAAGCCTTGAATCAGTCTATACCAGGGGTGTCAAATTCAATTTCATTGAGGGCCGCATCAGCACTGCGGTTGCCCTCAGTGGGCCAGGTGGGTGTAGCCAGGGTAGGTGTGGCCTACTGGATGGGTGTGGCCAGCTGTACATAGTTCGTGTCAAGGGTGCCTGTGGGGGCCTGGGCAGGAATGGGATAGATCTAAGGGTCTCTGCTACAAGGAGGTGGTACCAGGGCAAGTGCCAAGGCAGGGTCCACTGGAGGAGCCTCACTGTTCCTCTCAGGCCATGCAGGGTGTTGGGGGGCTTATGGGGCTAAGACGGAATGCGTTTCAGCATAGATGGCCACCACAAAATTGTACGTTGGCTCCCGGCTGGCCTGGGCCAGAGCCAAGGCAGAGGGGGCCATTCCCTCACTGTTTCCAGGATGGCTTCGCGGGCCGCATAAAACCACTTTGTGGGCCGCATCCGGCCCCCGGGCCTTGTGTTTGACATGTCTGCTCTATGGAGAGTTAGTACATGGCCAACCCATTAAAATGACAGGATCAGAAAAAAAAATATTTCTGGTTTCTTAAGATTCATTCTTTTTTGTATTGGAGGCTAGCAGTTATATCTGCTGCAGCTGCCAAACAAGCCAAAACAATCCTAGACTGCATTAAGAGAGGGATATAATCAAGATCATGTGAAGTGTTAGTATTACTTTATAATGCTTTAGTAAGACCATACCTGAAATACTGCATCCAGTTTTGGTCACCACGATGTAAAAAAGATGTTGAGACTCTAGAAAGAGTACAGAGAAGAGAAACAAATTAGGGGATTGGAGGATAAAACATACAAAAAATCATTGCAAGAATTGGGTATGTCTAGGAGTTTAACAAAGAGAAGGACTAGGGGTGACATGATAGCGGTGTTCCTATATCTCAGGGGTTGCCACAAAGAAGGGGGGTTAAGCTTTTCTCCAAAGCACCTGAAGGCAGGACAAGAAGCAAAGGATGGAAACTAATCAAGGAGAGAAGCAACCTAGAACTAAGGAGAAATTTCCTGACAGAGGCAAAGTTTGCTTTCAGATTTTTAGGTGCTCCATCACTACAAGTTTTTGAGAAGAGATTGGGCAAACATTTCTCTGAAATGCTATAGCAGGGGTGTCAAACTGCCGGCCTGCGGGTTGGACGCGTCGTCGCAAAACCGCGCTCACCCCATTGCCGGCAATGGCAAAAAAGTTACGATACATAGCACGACGTCACATGACATCGCGAGTTTGACATGTCTGTGCTATAGGGTCTTCTGTTTGAGCAGGGGGTTGGACTAGAAGACCTCCAAGGTCCTTTGCAACTCTGTTATTCCCTTATTCAGTATACCCCACTTTTTTTTCAAGGAAGTCACCTGGCAGTAAGACAAAATCACTGAACTTGATTTTTCTTATACCTTTTACTCCTTTGTTGATGATGCATTCATTGATATACTGTATCTAGATGAACCTATCTTTTTTAAACAAATATTAAATATTTTCAGATAGTTTCTGGAAACAAATTGCTTTTTTACCGAACTAAATGGCTACGGCTCCAAAATCATTTGTTTTTTCTTTTAGTGGCTGAATAAAAATAACCCGATATTCCAAGAACTGTCTCTGTTTAATTAGCATCTTAAATAATTCTAGTTAGATTTTGGTCCTTTCCAGAGCGCTGAACTATTTCAGATGGCAGTGGATTATCTTTCGAAAATGAGATTCTTTCCATTTTAATTAAAAAATACAATCAAGGGAAAGGATGGTTTGATCCCATGAGATACAGGGAAAGTGGTTGGGGGTCTGATTAAGAACTGGATCATTAGCAGAAACGGCAGCTGCTAAGAAAGTTACCCATGAAAATTATACCTTACTCAAACTGCTGCCTCTGCCTGGACATGTGTATTTACGCGAAAGAGCAGTGCAAAATTAAAAGTGCTCGATTGTTGCAAGACTTTAAACTTAAAATTTGATCTCTTTTTAAAATGATTAGGGAATGAACCCTCATTTTTAATCCTTAATTTAGCATTCCAGCCTATTTCAGCTTTGTTAATATAAATGGGTTAATATAAAGCAGTGTTTCTTAACTTTGATAATTTTAAGAAGTGTGGACTTCAGCTCGCAGAATTTAAGTAGTATGTTATTTTTTATGTTTCTTTACTCTTGTTCTCCTTTCTTTTTTTTCCATTGTTTTATCTATTCCTTAAGAAATGTAAAAGCGTGAGATGGTTCATATGGAAAAATAGAGTTAAATTTTTAAATGTAATTAATTTTTGAGAAAATCTTAACCAGTAAGAATACCTAGAACTAAGGAGAAACTTCCTGACAGTTAAAACAATTAACCAGTGGAACAACCTGCCTCCAGAAGCGGTGAATGCTCCAACATTGGGAGTTTTTAAGAAGAAACTAGACAGCCATTTGTCCAAAATGGTATAGGGTTACCTGCCTGAGCAGGGGGTTGGACTTGATGACCTCCAAGGTCCCTTTCAACTTTTATTATTATTATTATTATTATTATTATTATTATTATTATTATTATTATTATTATTATTTTATTTTGTTTTATTTTATTTTATTTTATTTTATTTTATTTTATTTTATTTTATTTTATTTATTTGTTTCGATTTCTATGCCGCCCTATTCTGAAAACTCAGGGCGGTTTACAACATATTAGTCTTGTTGTTGTTATTATTGTTATTGTTATTTCTTGGAAATGAATCTCCTTTCTCTAACACAATTATAAAATCACAGTTGTAAACCTGCTTTGCTAGTCCTTGCCCAGGTAAAACATCCACTCTCAGGAACGTTCAGAAGCACACACAGAATTCTTCAGCTTCCAACAAAAGCACAGCAAATCTGCCAGAAAGAAATGTCATTAGACTGGAAAGAAAACCTGTCAAAGGAGAAGGAACTGTTGGGTTATTCAGTTTGCTTGATTGCCAAAAGGTAAAAATTACCTTTAGTAACTCATTTATGAATGCACATGATGGATTGTGTTAATTTCAGAAATAAATGGAGTTCAAAATAACTGTATATTAGGACAGGTAGGTCCTAAAGGTATGATTATCAATCCTTTGATGATGCCCTCTAGATCTCCCTTGCTGCTTCTTGGATGGGCATCAGTGCTTGGAAATGCTTGAGTTCATTTAATCTACTCACAGTATCATATCTCATTTTAATTATCAGAGATGGTGGCAGCCAAAGAGTAGGCTTTTATTCCTAACAGATGTTATTGTATAAGGTAATGTGGATTTCCCCTATATTGTGTTTATTTATTTATTTATATTTGTAAGAGTTTGTCTTTTTTCCATCTTAAGTTATGTCCTTTTTGTTTGATTTCCATTTTATCCTTCAAATTCTCCTTTTTCTGCTTTCAGTTGTATACTCATATACCCACAGTTGCTATGGAAACTAGCAATTTATTCAAGGTCAAGACATAACAGCAGATAAGGAATATAAACCAAATCAGAGTCTCTGAAACAAGGTTGCTTGAGTAGTTTTAACTGGAGCATCCAGAATAATAGTCTACATCTAGTCCAGAGTTCCAAGATCCAGTTCAGGGTTGTCAGCCAATCCAGATGTCAAAATTTCAAAGACAGAATCAATATGAACATCACACAACAGCAAGAGACCATATGGTTGATTCCAGTGACGGTTCATGGTTCAGGGCTGCTTCTTAAATCAGGCTGCAGCTAACTGCAATTAATCAAGGGATTTACTCCCTTATTTGGCAAGTAGTCTCACAGAATGTCTTTGCTCTGCTCTTCACTCTATTCAGCAGGTGTGGGGGGTTGGAAGATCTGACTTCATCATCATCTGACCACACCAACTGTTCAGATAGTGCCTCTGTTTGATCAGCCTCAGGTGATTCATGATTTTGTGTCCTCAGTCTGATATTTCTCAGGTTTTGTTGGAGCCTCTAATGTAGCATCTGAGTTGTCTGAGTCCTAGCCCATGACACAAAGTGTCTCTGTACTTAACAAAACCTTTCTTTGCATCACTTGAAACCTCCTAATCTCACTTCTCCTGGATTATCTAACTCCTTGGTAATCCTGACTCTTCTATTGTTTTACAACTCAGCCATTAGACCTTTTCAGTTCTACAATCTCTCTTCTTTATCTTTCCTTTCCTTAGGATATCTTGACATGCTTCTTTCCATGTCTGGGATTCCAGATTACACATATCTGGGATTGAGGTTGTTTGTCATTTTTCTCTATATATTAGTTTTCCCTCTTAAAGGATTGAGGGAAGCAGCAAAGTTGCCTGCTTTTCCAATCTTCTTTCCCAGGTCAACTTTTTTCTAAGATGTTTCATCTGGTGGGTTGCCAATCACATTTTCTCCAGTCCTGTCTCATGTATATACGCCTACACCTCCAACAGCTCACCTGGCTAATCACTTCATTCTCCTTTTCCTTCAATCATCTTGTATTCCATGTGGTGCTTGGTTTTAAGGCTTTGTGACCTCTCCCTTTCTTTCTATCAGAATATGTCCAATTCACTGCATGTTCTCCCAACCAAAAGCCTCTTTTTCTAACCAGAAAGTGTCTTCCCATGCTACATCTCTTGTCAATTTTAAAATCTTCTCAGATTCACCTCCTTGGGTTTCAGAAAGGTACTTGCTTATGTGCTGCAGGACATGGGCTTCTGGTGGGGAGATACTATCAGGTGACTAAAGACCTCAGTGAAAGTCAAGCAGAGACAGTCATGTCACATGAAGTTGGTGATGGACAACAACCTTCTCTACCACTTACTAAACAATTTTTAAGGGCTATGGACAAATACAGTGTCCATCTACATCATAGGCAACCTTGGCTCTTTTATGACTCATGGACTTCAACTCCCAGAATTCCTGAGCCAGCTATGCTAGGAATTCTGGGAATTGAAGTCCACGAGTCATAAAAGAGCCAATGTTGCCTACTCCTGCCCCTAGGACAGTGGTGGCGAACCTATGGCACGGGTGCCAGAGGCGGCACTCAGAGCCCTCTATGTGGGCACGTGCGCCGTTGCCCCAGTCCTAGGCCTTCAGCTGGGTTTTATAAAACCTTTTCGCTTTAGGCCTCCACCACCGTGTACAAAAAAAAAAAAAAAGTTCAATCAGTCAATTTCAACTTCTCACAGGAAAAAAAAGATCTTGTTGGAATTGTTTGATTGAACCTTTTAGTCCCACCCAGTCTGTTGTTACCACTGCAGCCATGCCCACCCAATGGACTACACCCACCCAAAGGGCCACGCCCACCCAAAGGGCCACACCCAGCCAATGGACCACACCCACCCAGCACTCGATGATGCATAAGTGGGTTTTGGGTTGCAGTTTGGGCACTCGGTCTCTAAAAGGTTTGCCATCACTGCCCTACGACATAGCCTTATTATGCTAAGTGACCATTGAAGGCCCTTGGAAAATATCTGATCATCTCATTCAAGTATGACTTGGTCAGCTTGAGGTTCCTTCTTTGGATACTACTCCCATTCCCCTTCTCGATGAAACTTGCTTTCTCTTCATGTACAGGTAGTCCTCGACTTAGTGACCATTCAAAGTTTCAACAGCACTGAAAAAAAGTAACTTATGACCATTTTTTTATACTTATGACTGTTGCAGCATCCCCTTGGTCACATGATCAAAATTCAGACGCTTGGCAGCTGTCTCACATTTATAACAGTTGCAGTGTCCCCGGGTCACCTTTTTTTTTTTAACCTTCTGACAAGCAAAGTCAATGGGGAAGCCAGATCCAACGGGGAAGCCAGGTTAACAACTGTGTTACTCACTTAACAACTGCAGTGATTCATTTAACAGCTGTGGCAAGAAAAGTCGCAAAGTGAGGCAAAATTCACTTAACAAATGTCTCAGCCAGCAACTGAAATTTTGGGTTCAGTTGTAGTTGTAAGCTGAGGAGTATCTTTATTTAGCAAACTCAAAATCAGGATATCAAAATTATTGTCACAGCCTCCCTGAATTTAAATTAAAATGTACCTCAACACAGATGTGTGAATAATTTATTAATTTTAAGGAGGAAACAAGGATTCCCCACCCCCTTTCTGCTCTTTTAAATCTCTTTCTAAACTAGAAAATCCGTGGTCTTCTAGTTTATGCATCTGAACATTTGGCATTAGCATCGACAGGCAGTATGGAAAGAAAGAGGTTGAAAGCTTCACTCAACCACCAAGTCTTGCTAGGTGGACCTCAAGGCAATCACACGTTCTCAGTTTTATCTCTTTCCCCTTTTACGAGAACAAAAATAGGGGCAATGGGAACAATTATATTCCCTCTGGCTTCCTGGAGGTAACTCAAGATGTAAATTAAAATTAGACTCTGCATATTTACAGCACCTATCAACTGCACAGAGGACAATGGGGTTGACTTCTGAGAAATCACCCATGTGGTTTGGCTGAGAGCATCTCGAGACCATAAAATAAAATTCCTTCCCAAATCTATAATATCTCTGTCTCTTGTCTCGCACAAAATTCAATTCCTTTGCTGATCTTACTTGTCATAGATCATAATTTGTGGATGCTCCAGAGCCTGCCATGTTAGAATTAAGGATGATTCATGCCACCCTTTTAGTCTGTCAGAATGAGGTAGATTCGATCTGTGCTGCAGCTGTGCCCATGCCAAAGCCCTTGCTAGTCAACAGTTCCCAGCATTATTTACATTAGTCTTCTGTACTTTCAGCCAGCTGACATGGATTGAACTGCCTAATGTTTGAGCTTACCTGCCAGCTGTGCATGGTATCAATAGTCTTATTTTCCTCTGTAAGATTGATTGTTTAGCAAACAGCCTTTATAATGAATTGTCTGCCTTGGCAGCTTGCCTCTTCTGACTGGGCCAAAGACCCATCTGGCCACCCATTATGGGTGGGTTTTTTTTTTTAAAAAAAGCATGATAAATAGACCCACACATTATCCAGTCAATGATATTTGCATGTCACGGTGCCCATTTCTGAATTGGGGAAACAAACACATTTTGAGCAATATTGCAAACTTTTTTTTTTGTGTCATCAGAGCATAAAAGAAGCAGAGTGCAGGATCTGATGAAGACTCTTTAGCCTACTGTTTTGTGTTCACAAAGACCAATGAGATGCTTCTGACTTATTCTTTATTCATGTCCTGTGTGTCCTCCAGAAGTTTATGGCAGGACCCCTAAGTCTCCCGCTTTAATTTCCACTGACAGTAACAATTCTGTGAAGTACGTTGGGCTGAAATATAATGAATGATCCAAGTCACTCAGTAAACTTTTATGTCAAAAGCTGGACTTGATTGTGGGTCTCCCGAATTCTAATCCAGCATGTTGTGAGTAACTTTCAGTGAAAAGAAGGGTGGCATGATAGCAATGTCCCAATATTTGAGGGGAAGAGAGGGCTAACCAATTCTCCAAAGCACCTGAAGGAAGGACAAGAAGCAATGGATGGAAGCTAATCTAGGGGAGAAGCAACTAGAACTAAAGAGATAGTGAGAACAATAGAGCAGTGGAATGGGTTGTCTCCAGAAGTTGTGGGTGCTCCATCACTGGAGATTTTTAAAGAAGAGATCGGACAACCATTTGTCTGAAATGGTATAGGGTCTCCTGCTTGAGCAGGGGGTTGGACTAGAAGACCTCCAAGTCCCTTCCAACTCTGTTATTCGGTTGCAATTTGTATTGAGGGACATATTTATTGCCTCTGATCCTGGAAGTCAGAGCTCCCCTTGACTAGTAGCCATAGATAGTTTTATCCTGTGTTTGTCTAGTGTCCTGTTAAAGCCATCTTTGTTCATCAGGGTCAACATATTAAATTGTAGAAGAGGGCTCCATAGCTTGTGTGGGTGTGTGAAGTTATATGTCTTATTGCCTCTCTTAAATCTCTTTTCATTCAGCTTCTTTAAATAATCTCATTAGATTCCAGTAATATGAAAGAGAAAACCCCCAGCCCCACTTCTACACTATACACCAGCGGTTCTCAACCTTTTTCAGGCTGAGACCCCACCTGTGCCGCCCATGCGCGCCGCGACCCCGACCTGCGCCGTGCATGCGCGGCGTGACAGGCCGAACCATGCATGCGCAGTGCGACGGCCCGAACCACACATTCGTGGCGTGTGCGCAATGGCCCGAACCGCGCATGTGCGGCGCGACGGGCCGAATTGCGCATGTGCGGCGCGACGGGCCGAATTGCGCATGTGCGGTGTGACGGGCTGAATTGCGCATGCGCGGCACGTGTGCGATGGGCTGAATCACGCATGCATGGCGTGATGGGCCGAATCCACATGCGCGGTGCGCGTGCGACGGTCGAGGGGAAATGGGAAAAAAAAATGGGGAAAAAAATGGCGGACTGCCGTGTCTGGCGACCCCCGTGAAACGGTCGTTCGACCCCAAATGGGGTCGCAACCCACAGGTTGAGAACCGCTGCTATACACAGACAGGCAAGCACACACATATTCACACCCTCATAGATTGTTTCATTTTTATTTATCTGTTACTATGAATTCACCGGCGATATTCTACAAGATTTCAGTACTCAGAGTATTTGGATCCATCCCAATTCATTTCTTATCTACAAAGACGAGATAATTTTTTTTTTAAGTAAAGCCATTAAATCTGGAAGAGTTGATTCAAAGTTAGAGAGAATCAATAGCCCACAATAAAATTTTCAGTTCCTGCTCTCGGTGAAGACTTTGCCCTCAGTAGCTCTGCTTGACTCATTCAAAGGCAGACCGCCTTTCATTGAAATAAGGAAAGACACCATAGGACAGCCTTGTTTGATGCCCTCAGCTTATCAAATGAGCTCTGAAAATATTGTTCATGCTCTTCTACTTATGTTCATGGATGTTCTCAGCCAGATGTGTTCTGACTACCAATCAGATTGTATTCAAATTCTGCAGCTAGAGTGTGTTGTTGTTGTGTGAAGTATTTGTAGCATCTTCATTTGATCTTATTGCCTGAGTCAATCCATAATAATAAATCATGCTTTGGTTTCTTGAGCAAAGTTCAGCCTCCTGATTCACATTGGCTTATTGGAACCTGATTCTTGTGGCTTGCAAATCAGGTGTGAATTATGAATACTATCAATCATGGTTTAATATTGAGGAAACCTTGATTTACTGAATGCACAACTCCACTCACACCATGTTAAGCCACAAACCATGGGGAATGAATAATAGCAATTGGATTCATATTTCCAACTAAGTTACAACTAAAATAGTATGACTTAGTTTCACAAACCAGTCAATAGATGAAGTGGGGCTATTCTCCAATTTAATTTTATGTCCATTGCTTTATAGCTTCTCAGGTTTTTCTTCATTGCTCTTGTATATCTGGCCCAGAATGGAGAACAAGCTGTCACTGTCATATCTCCACTTCATATCTCCAGTTCTGTCTCCTACCAATCAAATGAAGAAGACCAGAAAGATTGTATCTCATCTTTTGTTCAAGGTGATGTACCCGTGGCTCCCCCCCATTTTTCTCATAACAACAATCCTGCAAGGTAGGTTGCTTTAAGAATGGCTGGCCCTAAATTACCTTTTTTGATGGCTGCAGAATTGATTGGAAATAATATTTTCCTATTATATATCCTAGAGAATGTAAGATTAGACAAAGGTCATGAGTTTATGTGCAATGACATAGAAGTCCCACTGTCTACACCAGACATGTCAAACACAAGGCCCGGGGCCGGATGTGGCCTGCAAAGTGGTTTCATGTGGCCCGTGAAGCCATCCTGGAAACAGTGAGGGAATGGCCCCGGCTGCCTTGGCCCTGGCCCAGGCCGGCCGGGAGCCAATGTACAATTTTGTGGTGGCCAACTATGCTGAAACGCATTCAGTCTTAGCTCCACAAGGCCGTCTGGAAACAGCGAGGAACCAGTGCCTGCCGCATCGGCCCTGCCCCCTGGGTGCATGCTGGGGAGGTGTCATCCTTTGTGAGGAATGAAGAAATGGACCATGCCTTGGCACTTGCCCCGTCCCACCCCCTTCTGCCAGAGACCCTCAGATCTGTCCCACTCCTGCCCAGGCCCCCACAGGCACCCTCGACGCGAACGATGTAGAGCTGGGCACGCCCACCCAGTAGGCCACACCCACTCCATTTACACCCACCCAGGAGGCCGCACCCACCCTGTTCCCCCACCCCCTCCGAGGGCAACCGCAATGCTGATGCAGCCCTCAATGAAATTGAGTTTGACACCCCTGGTCCACATGATAGCCACATATCTAAGTAGCCATGTCCTGGGATCACGTGATCACCTTTATTGACCCTCTGACAAGCAAAAACAACGGGAAGCCACTTTCACTTAACAACTGTGTTACTAACTTAACTGCAGTGATTTACTTTAATAACTGTGGCAAGAAAGGTTGTAAAATGGGACAAAACTCACTTAACAACTGTCTTGTTTAGCAACAGAGGTGTTGGGGGTCAATCCTGGTAACAAGTACAGGACTACCTGTAAGCAATTTCTGTATCAGTTACTACTCAAGCACGCAACTTTTTGGTATGCAGATTAGTTACGGAAGGCTGTGGATTGTCTCAATGTTCTGATTTAAGACAACAGGGAACCATAAACTTACCAAACAATCTGATTTGCTGATTCAACTAAAATGTGATTATGCGGTTTGTGGCTCTTTGGGCCACGAGAACATAGCTTGTATCTTTGACTGCTTTGGATGGGCCCTAGCTTTTCTCCTCCAAAATTCCTTTCCACAGCTGAATTCTCTGTGGATATCAAAGCAAGATGTTGTGTAGGGAAAATTAGACTCCTTAGCCTGAGGTGCAAAAAGCTTTTAAATGATTTACATTGATCTTGACTATGAAAGCTTTTTTATCTGGGTCAAGAATTCAAGGGGGCCAAAAGAGCAGCTGAAAGAATGCTGCAGAAATAAAACAATAAAGAATAAAGTAAAATCAATTCAGAGAAACAAATGTGTATAATATCAGTATGTAATATTAGTAATATAGGTAGTTCTGGATTTATGACCACAATTGAGCCCCAAAAGTTCTGTTGTTAAGTGAGATATTTACTAAGTGAGTTTTGCCCCATTTTACATTTCTTGCCACAGTTGTTAAGTGAATCACTGCAGTTGATAAGTTAGTTACATGGTTGTTAAGAAAATCTGGCTTCCCTATTGACTTTGCTTGTCAAAAGGTTGCCAAAGGTGATCACATGACCCTGGGACTCAGCAATGATCATAAGTATAAATTAGCTGCCATGCATCTGAATTTTGGTCATATGATCAAGCAGATGCTACAAAGGTTGTAACTGTGAAAAATGGTCATGACTGTAGCCATTTTTTTCTTCTCATTCTAGGTTGCCACATAGAATGGAGGGAGTGGGGTTGCCCAGGTGCTTCGTTAGTCAAAATAATCTTTTGTTCCGTAGGAACCAGGGTCATTGGCTGCTCCTGAGACTAGGAACTGGGTGTTGCGTAAAAAGCCCGCCAAATAACCATTTTGGGGAACATAGTTGCTTGCATAATTTTATGGGTGGGACATTTAACTTTGTATGGGGAAATTGTTACTTGTGTATTCAGACTTGGTTTCACTTTTGACTGTGCCGATACTATTGTAACAATAAACATGTTCTTTGAGGAATTTTCAAGCCTCGGAGTTCTGCTTTATTTGTCTCTGTCAGAACCATGACAAAGTCACTTTTTTCAGTGCCTTAAGTGAAAGGTCACTAAATGAACTGTTGTAAGTCGAGGACTTCCTGTCATAGTAATTGCAAAAGGCAGCTTTACTTGGGTTAGCTTACAACCTGCAGCGCTACCTTTAGCACCACTGAACGACAATATCTCCTTATCCCAGGTCCTTGGGAAGGATGCGATGACAAAAATGCCAGCTCTAGTCTAAACATCTGACTGACTGTGTGTGACCAACCAAAATAATAATAATAATAATAATAATAATAATAATAATAATAATAATAATAATAATAATAATAATAATAATAATAATAATAATAATGTTGGAAGGGACCTTGGAGGTCATCTAGTCAAACCCCTGCTCAGGAAGGAAACCCTATACCATTTCAGACAAATGGCTGTCCAGTCTCTTCTTAAAAACTTCCAGTGTTGGAGCATTCAAAGCTTCTGGAGGCAGGTTCTTTCACTGGTTAATTGTTCTAACTGTCAGGAAATTTCTCCTTAGTTCCAGGTTGCTTCTCTCGTTGATTAGTTTCCATCCATTGCTTCTTGTCCTGCCTTCAGGCACCTTGGAAAATAATAATACCCTTTTCCTAACAGTACCTACAATTGGACAGCAAAAGTGATTTTGGCAACGGTTTACTCTCCAAGCTTGTTTCAATTTAGTTTCTGAGCATTTCACTACCAGACTAGGCAACATGATCAGCAGAATTTTTTTGTCCTATTCCTCTATACCCAAGAAACCAGACCATTTGAATAACCAATCAACAAGAGAACCAATCAGCTGCTCAGAATTTAAATATAGTTCCACACAAACAACCAAGACATATATAAGCTAAAGAGGAATAGGACAAGGAAATCCTGCAGATGTTACCTAATCTGGTAATGAAATGTTCAGAAACTAAATTGAAACAAGCTTGGAGAGCAAACCACTGGCAAAATATAAAACTCAAGCTACAAATATTTTCTATTATTATTTCAAAGTAAAAGTGATTGCTCAGACAGGTATTGTGTTCCTTCCTTTCCTTTGCAAACATCCACAAGTTTTCCCAACTCTTTCAAATAAAAATCTCAAAGGCAAGTTCCATTTTGCAATTACACCCTGAACGTAACAGATGTGGATTTTGAATTAAGATTAATGTCCTTCACTGAGTTCAGAGGAAATTCAGCTCAGAAATTGCTCCATAGTCAGTAATTCCAGTTTGTGTGTGGAACGTGTACGTTAAAAGTAAATTTTCTCTGGTTAAATTTGTATTACTCTGAGTGCTCAACTGGAGATAATAAAAATGAATGGGGACTATGTTTAGTAGGATCTGTTTGGAGAGCTGCAGTTAGAAAGGTCATGGAAATGTCCCTTATTAGGGTGGTGAAATTATAAAATGCATTGCAATATGCAGGAATGCATACTAAACACTTCTTTATGAATAATTCAAGCAGCCATGTCCTTTAGCAGCTCATATAATGTATTTAGGTGTTGCCCTCAGCTGTCTATGCATGTGAGTATGTGCACCACCCTTCACCTCAATGCATATGCATGCAACAACAAACATGTATAAGCCAAAATCTCTTATGTTTAATATTTAAAGTACAGCACAAAAATTTAAGTAGTGGCTGGTGATGGGGGGGAGGGAGAAATCAAAGTAAAGAGGTCAGTTATTTATTCTCCAAAGCACCTGAGGGCAGGACAAGAAGTAATTGGATGGGAGCTCATTAAAGAGAGATTCAATCTGGAACTAAGGAGAAATTTTCTAACAGTGAGAACAATTAATCAATTGAATAGCTTGCCTCCCAGAGTTGTGGGTGCTCCATCATTGGAGGACTTCAAGAAAAGATTGGATAACTATTTGTCTGGGATGATATACTGCCTTGGGCAGAGGTTTGGATCAAAAGGTCTCCAAGTTCCCTTCAGGGCTTATAATTCTAGGTGAATACATCCCCAAAATTTCTTCAGAATGTCCCCCCCCCATCTATTTTTCTCTTTGCCTTTTATGTTTTGATTCTGTACTTTTTTTTACCTCTTTAAGATTATGCAGTTATTTACTTATTCAATTTCTATAGCTACCTATCTCAATGGCTCTCCAAAACTATAAAAAGAATGAAAACAAGCATTTTAAAAAGAGTAAAAATATCCAAAATAAATGTATACAGCAGTTGAGATACTTGATCATAAAGCCAAGTAAAGTGGCCCTTACCACAGTCAGCACTCCAAGCTTGGAAACACAGCAAGGTTTTTAAAAACTTTACAAAAGGCCAACAAGGGTTCGGGTCATTCTACTCTCCAAGGGAAGGATATTCCACAGAGAAGGCGCTTTTGCAGAAAAGGCCCATCCTTCAGTCTCCACTAACTGACTCTCTGGCTGACAGGATCTGCAGCATGCCCAATCTGCTGGACTGAACTGGATGAGTAGAAACTCTTGGAAATGAAAAAAAAAAAGTAAAAAAAATGAAGACGGTGGCATTGATCACATGGTTGTAGCTAATATTTTGACTTTTTGGACCTCTCCATCCAGTGGTGGGATTCAGCCGGTTCGCACCACTTCGGCAGAACCGGTAGCTAATTTTTTGTTGCCCAGGCCCAGAACGGACTTCCAGAAGTGGCATCTACACAGAAAACTGGTTGTTTACATATTTGAATCCTACCACTGCCTCCATCCTTAACTTCTTGGATAAATGTTACGAAAGCCATAGTGTTCTCGTAGTTATGGAAATAAAATGAAGGTTGTTTCTGTGGTGCTCACATTAAACATGTTAGTTGAGAATAAGCACAGCTTTGTTGTAGAAAAGATATGTTTTAAAAACTGTTGAAACAAATATTAGTAAGCCTACGAAAAACTAACTGGCTGCACCCATTTTTTTAAACACATTTTATTGGTTTTTTAAAATTATTAAGAAAAAGTACTCAGGACCCACCGTGGTGGTTGGGTGGTCCAACATTCAAAAGTAAAAACATATATAAACAACTCAATACATTTCACTATCCCCTCTCTATTTCCCTCAATTAACATAATACATTTAAATATTCCATTTCTATTTTAAATTTCTATTACTACTAAACCTGTTTTATAACTTTATCAGTTTACAATTACCATAGTTTAACTTTAAAACAACAAATTATCAATTCTAATTCTTAATCTCTCCCATTCCTCATTTTATCACCAATCTCATTTATTTCTTCTTCCACTACACAATAGATATCCTAATATCAATAAAATATTAATCAGCCCTATACATATGTAATCCCAGAATCAATCCATCTCTTTAAAATAACGAGATAATATTAAACCTTAATTCATTCAGATTCATCAAACAAAATTCAAATTTTCTTCAATTACTTATCATGCCTTATCACATCTTTGTTGTCAGACAGAAAAGTCATCCTAGTAATTTAAAACACTCCATTAATTATTGGCAGCATCCAGTCTAAACAGTCATCATTTTTTCAATTCCAATACATAATGATTTTCATTTTATTCCCAAATGCTACGTAAATACTCAAATCCAGTACATTCTTAATCTGTTTAAAATATCTATTCTAATATCACGCATATATATATATATATATATATATATATATATATATATATATATATATATATATATATATATATATATATATATATATATATATATATATATATATATATATATATATATATATATATATATATATATATATATATATATATATATATATATATATATATATATATATATATATTTAAATTGCTAACAAAGAATAAGGGAGAACTGGTATAGCTATTTCGAGTTTCTTAACTCTCTTCAGCCAGAACTTACCCTTCTGAGAGTCTGCATGTTAGGCAGTTGTATTAACCTCTAGGCCACAGGCTCTGTCTCACTTTGTTAGCAGTCAGGGAGGGAAGATGTATATCGAGTGTTTCTTTTTTTAAATTGCACCCTGTAAACCCAAATATGGGAGAAAGAAATCTTTCTTTCTTTTACCTGTTTCAGCTCAACCCAGAGCCATCCGCAGGAACAAATATATATATATATATGTTTTACAGGGTGCAATTTAAAAAAAGAAACACTCGATATACATCTTCCCTCCCTGACTGCTAACAAAGTGAGACAGAGCCTGTGGCCTAGAGGTTAATACAACTGCCTAACATGCAGACTGCCCAGGTTCGAATCTCAGAAGGGTAAGTTCTGGCTGAAGAGAGTTAAGAAACTCGAAATAGCTATACCAGTTCTCCCTTATTCTTTGTTAGCAATTTAAATAAAAACATATATATATATTTGTTCCTGCAGATGGCTCTGGGTTGAGCTGAAACAGGTAAAAGAAAGAAAGATTTCTTTCTCCCATATTTGGGTTTACAGGGTGCAATTTAAGAAGAAACACTCAATATACATATACATATACATATACATATACATATACATATACATATACATATACATATACATATACATATACATATACATATACATATACATATACATATACATATACATATACATATACATATACATATACATATACATAAACATATATATATATATATATATATATATATATATATATATATATATATATATATATATATATATATATATATATATATATATATATATATATATATATATATATATATATATATATATATATATATATATATATATATATATATATATGTTTTCTGAGGTTTTCGTGGGTGTTTGTATGTAGGTCTTTGGTTCTTCGGGTTTTCTCCCACATAGAATTTGAAGTGTCTTGGCGACGTTTCGACGAAGTCTCATTCGTCATCTTCAGGCTGGTGCTTTCAGCTTCTGCTTCTAGGAGCAATGTGAGATTTTAGCTGTTTCTTCCTTTTAACTGCCAGTGGGGGTTTGAACTGATTGGCTGGGAGCTCAGCTGTGTTCTGATTGGGTGGAGGTGTGTTCTGATTGGTTAGGGGCTTGGCTGTGCTCTGATTGGATGGGGGGTTGGCTGTGCTCTGATTGGCTGGGGGAGTGTTCTGTTTGGGTGGGGGCTTTGTTGTGCTCAGGTTAGTCAGTGTTACAAGGGGATTAGAGATGGTGGACTGTATAGCTGTTTGGCTTTGCGTTCGTGGTCGTGCCTCATCTTCATGGTGGGTGTCAGTTTGCTTCGTGTATGGATTGGAGGGGTTTAAGGTGGCTAATGATGCAGCTGTGGTCTGGCTTCTGGTTTGTGGTCGTGCCTCCTCATCAGTGTGGGTTTGGGTTTGCTTTTTGCCTGAATGTGTGGTGGTGACATCCTGTGTGGTTTTTGTGAGTGTAGGTCTGGTGTCATTCCCCGTGCTATGGACTCGTCTGTCAATAAGGGCGGGTTTCCAAATGGCTGGTAGGCGGGAGGTATCATCTCGTTTGTTCATGCTGTGTGGGCGTTTTTCTATCTCGATGGCTTCTCTGATTATTCTGTTATTAAAGTGTTCAGTTTTGGCGATAGTTCTGGTCTTTTTGAAATCAATTTCATGTCCTGTGGCTTTGAGGTGTTGGACCAGGGAAGAAGTTGGTTCCTCTTTTTTGACTGAGTTTTTGTGTTCTTCAATGCGTGCACTTATTCTTCTGTTGGTTTGTCCAATGTATGTGGTGGAGCAGGCAGTACATGGGATTTCATATACTCCTTGATTTTCTAATTCAATTTTGTCTTTAGGGTTTCTTAGGATGGTGGATATTTTTCTGTTTGTGCAGAATTCTGTTTTGATATTATGTTTGTGAAGGATCTTGCTGATCCTGTCTGTGGTGCCTTTTATGTATGGGAGGAGGGCTTTGCCGTTTTCTTGTTCTCTGTCTTGGATTTTAGTGGGAGTTTCTTTTTGGATTAAGTTGGAAATCTTATTTCTTTGGAATCCGTTGGATGTAAGTACATTAGTGCAGTCCATAAATCCAGTATTGCCTTTTAATCCATTACACAATTTTAAATTTCTCTTTTCAGTCTAATTCTGGGTTTTTTTCCTGTGCCAAGAAGGTTTCCATAAACACGCTTCCCTTTCAATCAGTAGGTCTATTTTTGTTGCTTGGAATGGCCTTTGAAGAAGTAGGAGTCCCATCCTCTGCATCAAACATCTGTTTCTCTCCTCCTTAAAGTATCGTTGCTTTGTAGTTTCAAATCTCAATCTTTGCTTCTTCTGTTCCTCAAAGTTACAAATGAGAGATTTGTAAGGTAGGATAAGTTCCTCTTTTATCTCTGTTAATTCCTCTTCTAGTATATCTTGGTTTGTAAAATAGTCAGGTGTAGTCTGAGCATCCACTTGAATGTTTGAAGTGAAATTTCTGGATCTTAGTTCTGTGATAGGTTCTTTCAATATGGCACAAATTTCTGCAGTGGCCTCATGTATCTTTTCCAGGAAAAGATTATAGTTTAATTGTGAATGCAGTTTCTCCATTTTGATAGTAGTTAGAAAAAAATCTCTTTTTTGTGGAGGCTGTATTTGGTGAAAATTGGTCTATATCCACCTCCACAATTCCCACAGCTCAGCTTATCTTTTTTCAAAAATAATTTGAAGGTCAAATCTGGTCTAATTTCAAAAAGTAACCAGAAAATGCAATATTAAATTTTCGCCATTAGATGTCCTCAGTAAGTTAAGAAAGAATCTTTTCCAGGCACCATTTCCTTATTTCTATCTTTAAAAGTATAGAGTGAAAGAAGAAATAATCTTCCAACACCAAGTGATAATACAGTTCTTAGGAAAAAGAGAGAGAGAGAGAGTTTTCTGTATCCCAAAAAATATGAAAGTAAAATTTAATCTTGTAAAATGCCTTCCTTCCCAAAGACATAAAAGCTGCTTTCTTTAGCCAGGGAAATAATTCCAACAAGGCTCTTACAGGTAAAAAACAAAGTCAAATAGAGAGAGTAGCAAGGAAAAGTCTCACTTGGATTCACCACGGGGGCTCTCACAGCTTAGATGTTCCTGACTTGCAGTTTGAAGCAGCAGGGTGATCGGCCATTTTCTTCTCTGTCGGCCCTCACAGATCGCCTGGACAGCTGGTGGAGCCGCTGCTTCTCCGCAGCTGAGCTGAAGCCTCCTCGATGGAAGTCACACCCTCCAGGGCGACTTTTGACCCGCATAAGGGTCGACTGGTGGAGGGAAAGCTAGCCGATGCGGAGACAAGTCTCCGTGCGACTAGGAATGCTGCGAACCGGAACCGGAAGTCCGGCTGCACCCATTTTTTTTAAAATAAGGGATGCTGGGGTTACTGAATCATTCCCATTTGTAGAAGGCCCTGAGGTGTTCATGATGGCCCAAATATTGTTAGAAGTTCTACTTGTCATGTCCACTGATTTCAAGGTGTTATTTTACAACCTTTCTGAATTACAGGGCCTTAGAATTGATTTCTGAGGTCCCAGCATTTCTAGCTACACTATCAGATATACTGTACAGAATCCTTAGGAGGTTGTCTAATGTACATTCAGGTTACTGGGGTCCAACACCTTCCCAAGTCAACACAACCCCACCTGGCCTCTAGGCCAGAGGTCCCCAACTTTTTGGGTAGCAGGGACCGGTTCCATGGAGACCGATTTTTCTGTGGACCAGAGGGTGCATGATTTTGGGTGCTGCCTGCATCCCATGGATGGGGCTTTGCTTTTTTGTGCAGACTGGTTGCTGGCACTCTGCGGCCCGGTACTGGTCCACAGACCGGGGGTTGGGGACCCCTGCTCTAGGCAACACACACACAAGTACTCAAAGGCTATACATACTGTTTACTATACCACTCAATTCTCAATTCTCAGTTCTCAATTTCTTAATTCTACTACAATGACTACTCTTCCACTACTTCTCTTTGTGAATCCTGGCAAACAGTAAGACTCCATTTGCCTTGGGTTTCTTTTAGTTTCCCAAACAAACAGAACTCAGCTTTTATAGCCATCAGTTGCTGGGTTGGCCAGGGAGACAGAGGTAACAGCAACAGAGTTGGAAGGGACCTTGGAAGTCATCTAGTCCAATCCTCTCATGCAGGAGACCTATACTATTTCTGACAAATGTCTGTCCAGTATCTTCTTAAAAGCCTCCAGTGATAAAGCACCCACAACTTCCGAAGGCAATTTGTTCCGCTGATTGATTGTTCTCACTGTCAGGAAAATTCTCCTTAGTTCTAGGTTGATTTTCTCCTTGATTACTTTCCATCCATTGTTTCTTGTCTTGCCTTCTGGTGCTTTGCAGAAGAGATTCACCCCCTCTTCCTTGTGGCAGCAGATCTTAAGTGAAAAGGGCAGCAGCAGCTGAGGTGTGGCCATTTTGCAAGCAGGAGGGAAAATGAAGATGGTGGTTTCTAGATTCTGCTGCTCACTGCTTGTTGGAATACTGAGAAGAAAAAGTTATGGTGTATCAGGAATAATTTGTGGGCCTAGTCTGGACCCTAGGTCTTGAATGGAAGCTATGGCAACTGAAGAGGTTCATGTGAGCCCTCTGTCAAATTCTCATTCATGATCTGCAGAAGTGTTTGTTGAGGAAAAAAGAAAGAATTTCAGTTAGAATGCAAGAAAGGAATTTGTCTCCTCAGGGTAACTTTGAGTGTGTACTTAATTGTTTCCAAAACAACTGATTTTTTTTTATTGTTTAGAAGCCATCCAGAATCATTTGAGAGTGAGTGGGCATCCATCTAAATAAACAAACAAGCTTATTTGTGGCCTAGTGAATGTCATGGTCCCCTCTAGTGAGTAAATGCATTTGAATTGAACTAGATCAGTTTGGTCTACAGAAAATTAAGCGTGCTTAACTCTCTGTGAATTAATAGAATGAGTTTAATTGATTATCAATTAGACCTGAACATGGCTGTGCCAGGAATTTAGTCTTTCAGTGTAATGTAAGAAATTTGAATCTGACAGCTGCAACTGTATACTTTTCAAAAGTCAAGAAATTAAATATCCAATGCTTACAATTTCATTCACTTAGTCTATGTGTGACATACTTATTTATATTCAATGCATCTTTAGACCAATGGATGGCTATAAAAATCAAATGAAGGCAGGGAAAAGCTTATTAAATTTTTCTTTTTCTGCATATTGATGAGATGCCTCTTATTCCATTACCTCAGGGGTGTCAAACTGCTGGCCCTCAGGCTGGTTGCATCATACAGAGGCCATGCCCACCCCACCTCCGGCAATGCAAAAAAAAGTCACAATACGTCGTGACACATCACGTGACATGACGAGTTTGACACCCACGCATTAGCTAGTTTTCCAGGATTTTCTATCTTTTTTTTTTTTCAGAAAGAACCCCAAAGATTTAGTGTAAAGGCAAGCAAAGAAAGAAAAGACTAAATATCTACTGTAAATCGGAAACCTCAGTTTGGTTCCTTTTGTTGACAACTTGGGATTCAGTCAGCAGTGGTAAACATTGAAAATGATGTTATTCCTTCTAATTCAGTATTTATCAAACTTAGTAATTTTAAGAATATATTTCAATGCCTTTAGAATTCCCAGCCAGCCATGGCTGGCTGTGAAATTCTGGGAGTTGAAGTCCACACTCCGTAGAGTTTGCAAAGTTGAGAAACACTGTTTTACTTAGATGATGGAAAATTCCAGGGCTGATTACGAACTGAGTCTGCTTTATTTTGAACAATCTTTTAGGATAAACAATTTGTTTACAAGTGACAATATTTGGATGAGCTTGTCTGGACTCAAAAACTAAATTAAACATTCCTTCAAGCAATTGTCCATTTAAGTCCATCTGAAATCATTTCATCACTTTAATTTTTAATTCCATTCACATGGCTGGAAATACTTTAAGTCCTGTTCACCAACTTCCAAATTTCCATCAAAATCAGCGTACCTTTTCTTATGAATGAATACATGAATGCAGGCATGCATAAATAGAGCAAAGAACATTACGTTGTTTACTACTTTTTTTTGCAAGTCTCTTCTCTTATATACACATTTTTCAATAACTTTCATAATGCCCCTTTTCTTTCCCAGTAATTTCTTTTGTAGGCATTTTTCTGTTATTTATTATCCCACAATGCATTCTATTTTGTGATGCCATTAACATAATTCTGCATTCTTTTATACTATAACATTATTCTTATCACTCTGTTGCAAGCATCTCTACAACTTTTTTTTTTCTTGCATCCATTTTCTGTTTGGGAATTGTTGCAATCATTACACTTTTAAGAAAACTGACAACAGAAAAAGACCTAGTTGTCCATCGAGTTTGCCCTTTGAAGCTTTTTTTTGTTTTCTTTTTAATTTACGTATTTGTTATTTTTAATTGTTATTGTTATTTATGTATTTATTTCAGATGATGGAGATGGGGTTATCCCAATTAAGTTCAAACTCAGTTATTGTCGATTGACTCACTACCTACGCTGGAAGTTGGTTCCAAGCTCCCAATACTCATACTTTCTAACATTACCTTTTGAATTTCCCTCTTGTCAGTTTGAGGTTAGGATCAATATCAAAAATACTGCCTTATTTATATACTTAATACATTTAAAGGTCAGAGTCATGTCCCCCTTTCTCTTCCATCCCCCAGGCTGCACGTATTCAGTTCCTTGAATATCTCCTGATATGTCCCTCAGACCTACACCATTTTTGTTGCCTGTCTCTGGACTTGCTCAGTCTTATCCATATCTATAAGTGAGGTCTCCAGAATGGGACACAGTATTCCAAATGGGATCTGACTAACACCCTATATATAGTGGGCACTATAGTGAGATTAGGACCTTCTTTTCCTGCTGGTTATCCCTATAGTGATGCATCCCTTTTATTCTTGCTTCTCTTGCTTCTTTCCTGGTCCTACATGTCTATTTTCCTCCAATATTCACTTTTGACATTACCCCAAACCAGTCATCTTGTTTATTCAGTTTTTGTCTCTCTGAATAGCACCATCATTGTTTGTACTCTTCTACCTCTTCATGCTAAGTACAAGAATACTTTGATCTCATTAAGAAAATTATCAAATAATCAGACCTGATTTTATGACTATTAAAATCATGATCAAAATCATTAAAATCAGTCATTAAGTAAATCTGGCTTCCCCAGCTGACCACTGGGAAAGTTGCAAATTGCTGTCCCTTGACCACAAGACACTACACCCATCATAAAGTGGAATCAGTGGCCAAGTGCTCAAATTGTGATCACATGGTTGCGGGGTTCATAACTTTGAGAAAGGGTCATGCCACTTTTTCCAAAGTCATCATAATGTCCAACTGCTGTTAAAGTTTACCGGTCTTTGTTATGTTATATTAGTCATTCTCTGCTAATAATAAGGATAATACCAATTTGGTCCAGATTCCACATGCACAATCAAAGCCCAGTTTACCCCGTGCATGCTTGAGCACTTATGTACACACTTGGATCTTTAATCTAGACTAGAGACTATCTTGCAAGCCAACATACTGTTGGCTGCATGCCATCAACTAGTGTAATATTCTAATGCCTACTCAGGATGTTCAATCACTCATCTAAATAAAGCATCAATAATTTCTACTAGGAAGTTCAGTAACACAAGAAGTTTCAATCCAGTTCTAGAAAGCTTGAACCTTTGACCTAAATGGTGCCTATCCATTGATTAAATTCCCAAGACACAATAACCCATACACCAGCCAAACTCATCTCATCTCATCTATTTTGTGAACCCACCTTTTACATTTTTATTTTACATCTCACCGTATTACAAGCGCTCACACAACTGGCTGAATTCAGTAAATGAGGGTACGGGTTCATATTGTATGGAAGGAAACATTGTTCTCTCTGTGTTTGCCTCTAGATGGCTGGGACTAAACCTCTCCACCCTGAAATAGTTAATTTGAATGGAAGCTGGGATATTTATTTTAAGAAAAGCATAAAAAGCTGTCAGAGAGTAATTGCAGCCTTTGATATAACAGAGGAAGGATGTTTGATTTTTCCCCCCAAGATCACATGATGTCCCAGCTACAGCTGTGCTTTTAATTTCGCTGCTATTTGCTTTACATAATGTATGTGCCTTGGTTATCTTAGAAAGCAAGGTTGCCTCCCCCCTAAAAATTCAATAGTGTGTGGGGTGGACAAAAAGATACTTTCCATCACCACTGAAAAAAACATTTGCTCAGAGACCATGCGTCACCTTGACTGTGGCTAGAATCTGAGAATGACCTTTCTGTTATTACACTGGTAAGCTGAGGGAATCAGGGAGTAAATAAATGAATGTCCCTGTTATTCCCCCCTCTCTTTCTCCTTTTTTTTTATAAAAAAAATCTCCCCCTCCTCCTCTGGCAAGGCAACTGACAGGTGAAGATTCAGGAAATAAAAACCACAATTTTGCAGTTTGGCCTTATTCTGCTTTCTCTCTTAAACCTCTTTCTGAAGGATATCCAAAGCTGGAGAGTTTTTGTAAAGGAAATGAAGAATCAACTGTAGGTGACAAAGATATTGATAGTGATACTACTATTACTACTACTACTACTACTACTACTACTACTACTACTACTACTACTACTACTGCTACTGCTGCTGCTGCTGCTGCTGCTATGCCAAACCCAGTCTAAATTTCTTCGCTGACTGTGCAAAGAACTATAATAATAATAATAACAACAACAACAATAACAACAACAACATAACAACATAACACCCCGGACTTAACAATTGTCGATAAGAAAGACAAAAAAGTCTGGATAGTGGATGTGGCAGTGCCTGGAGACAGCAGAATAGATGAGAAAGAACTGGAGAAGATAACAAGATACAAAGACCTACAAATAGAAATAGAAAGACTGTGGCAAAAGCAAGCAAGGGTAGTACCAATAGTAATAGGTGCCTTGGGTGCAATCCCAAAACAACTGGAGCACCACTTGAACACCATTGGCATTGACAAATTCGCTATTAGTCAATTGCAAAAGGCGGCCTTACTAGGAACTGCTTCCATCCTGCGACAATATCTGTAATACCATCAAACATCCACATCTGCCTATCCCAGGTCCTTGGTAAGGACTCGATAGGTAGACAAAATGCCAAATCCAGTCTGAACATCTGGCTAACTGTACAATGATTAAAATAATAATAATAATAATAATAATAATAATAATAATAATAATAATAATAATAATGTTGGAAGGGACGTTGGAGGTCATCTAGTCCAACCCTCTGCTCAGGCAGGAAACCCTATACCATTTCAGACAAATGGCTGTCCAGTCTCTTCTTAAAAACTTCCAGTGTTGGAGCATTCACCACTTCTGGAGACAGGTTGTTCCCCTGGTTAATTGTTCTAACTGTCATGAAGTTTCTCCTTAGTTCTAGGTTGCTTCTCTCCTTGATTAGTTTCCATCCGTTGCTTCTTGTCTTGCCTTCAGGCACTTTGGAGAATAGCTTGACTCCCTCTTCTTTGTGGCAGCCCCTGAGATATTGAAACACTGCTATGTCCCCCCCCCGGTCCTTCTCTTCATTAAACTAGACATTCCCAATTCCAGCAGCCGTTCCTTATATGCTTTAGCCTTCAGTCCCCTGATCATCTTTGTTGCTCTTCTGTGTACTCTTTCTAGAGTTTCAACATCTTAATGAGAAGGAGGAGAAGGAACAATACATTGCACTGGTAAACACAACAAAACTGACAATGACAACAGAGCACCCAATAGATGGCAGGAGGAAACACTCCTTCAGTGGATCAATTGGAGCTCTTTAGGTCACTAATCTCAGAACACTTCTCCATGTGATCTACAAGGTTGCGAAGGAGGCCTTCTTTCTGGATGGCTGGAAAATACTACATTGAAGCAAGAACACTTTGAGCACTCGACTGCCGATAAGGTGAATAATAGAATAACAGAGTTGTAAGACAGTGTGACCAATTAACCAGTGGAACTGGACATCCGCTGTGGGTCTCCAAGGTCTCAGAATAACAGAGTTGGAAGAGTCTTCTAGTCAACCCCTGCTTAAGCAGGACAAGAACCAATGACAGAAACTAATCAAGGAGAGAACCAACCTAGAACTAAGAAGAAATTTCCTGACAGTTAGAACAATTAACCAGTGGAACAACCTGCCTCCAGAAGTTGTGAATGCTCCAACCTGGAAGTTTTTGAAGAAGAGACTGGACAACCCTTTGTCTGAAATGGTATAGGGCTTCCTGCCTGAGCAGGGGGTTGGACTAGAAGACCTCCACAATCCCTTCCAAATCTGTTGTTTTGTTATTCTGTTATCTTGCCTCTTTGTTCTGGATAACTCAGGGCTGTAGGGTGAACAGCACTTCCACACCCCAATCAAATGTTCTCAAGTCAAGGGGGATTTTGCCTTCTATCATTTTTCCACATTTTTTAAAATGGGGAGTTGAAAACTCGTGATAGCCCACATTGCCATGAACTTCAGGAGAGCCTGCCTTTGTAACTCCCATTGCTGCGTAATGAATGAAACATTTAAGCACATTTGGAGAACTTGCCCGAAGAGCACTGATTTCATTTTCTCCATGAAGGACTTCGTGCTGGTGTGCAGTGATGCAGCTAATCTATTGCCGGTTGCATACTGCAGCAAAAGATGAGGCTACAGGAAAAGAGAAAGATGTTTCTTACACACACACACACACACACACACACACACACACACACACACACACACACACACACACACACACACACACACTATAGCCAGGCCCTTTCCCCAGAAGCAGCCAGCACTTTCTTTTATTCACCATGCCCAGATGAGCCATTGAGAATATTGCCAGAACAGAGGAATTTCTAATCGCATTTTTAGCATCAGGCTAAATAAGCTTATATGTTACTCTGGAATGATTTGTTATTATCATTCTGATTTGCCTTCTCAGGTGGCACTGCCTAGAAGAAATGAGGTGGTGAGGATGAGGATAGTTCTTAGGAGGGTGCACAGAAAAAGGTGAGAAGACCTCCAATTCCTTCTGTGGTTCAGAACACAGAACAATGATTTTAAGCTAAAGGAAGATAAATCTAAATGGAACATTATAAAGACTTCCTAAAAGTTGTAGTATCCTGAACGTGGAACCCATAGAATTAAAAGCTAATTGATGTGAAACATAGTATATAATATTTGGCAGTATTTTGCCAATTTAATTTGACAAATATTGGCAAATGTTATGTATTGCCTATTGTCTATTATCTGAAAATCTTTTAACAGATTAATCATGTGGCCGGGGTTTTTGGATAGGTATGCTGTACGACAGGGAAGCATGGTGGTTCAGGGGTTAAGACGCTGGGTTTGTCAGCTGGAAAGTTCGCAGCCCAGGTTTGAGACCTGAGCACCACGCAATGGGGTGAGCTCCCGTCCTCATCCCAACTCCTGCCAACCCAGCAGTTCAAAAGCATGCAATGTGAGTAGATAAATAGGTACCACTTCAGTGGGAAGGTAACAGTTCTCCGTGATGTCAGGCTGCCCACATGACTGCAGAAATATCTTTGGACAGTGCTGGCTCAATGGCCTTGAAATGGAGATGAGCACCATAAAGTAAAAAAAAAAAAAGAGAGTAATAATGAAGTAAAATCCACAGAGTCCTTTTTATATGGTGTATGACATGTATGTTTTCTTGTGATTTATAATATTTGAGAAGTATGCGAACCAGCAAGTTTAACAGGCCTCACTCTTCATTTATTTATTTATTACATTTTTATTCCATCTTTATTATTTTATAAATAACTCAAGATGGTGAACATACATAATATTCCTTCTTCCTCCTACTTTTTCCACAATGTCATGGGTTGGACTGAGACAGAGTGACTGGCTCAAAGGCATCTAGCCAGCTTTGATGCCTAAGATGGGACCAGAACTCACAGTTTCCTAGTGATTGGCCAAAAGTTCTCCAGCCAGCTTTCATGCTAAAGCAGGACTAGAACGCATAGTCTCCTAGTTTCTAGACCAGCGCTTTAACCACCACACCACACTGGCTTAATTTGTAACAGTTACAATAACAGTATTAACAGTAACAGTTATTCTATAAGCCTCCCCCCCCAATATTGAATCACTGTTAATCAAGTTTTCAAGATTCCATTTTGGGTACATTTGTAGTGGTAAGGATTACTCTGATCCATCATAATCTAGTTTTGGAAAGGATTGATGATCAGAAGTTACGTTAACCATCTGGATGGATATTCTGTGTCAGAAATGGGACAGGCAGAATGTGACTGTATTAATTTTGTTGGACATCTCAACAGCTTTTGATGCAATGAGCCAAGCTAAACTTCAGGACTTCTTGTCTGGAATGGCCTGACATTCAGGAGGTTTTGAATCTTTTTGGAGAGATTGACATTTAGCAATTTAGGTTTTGAATGTCCATCCCCAACATTAATTTAAAACTACATGGAATTCACTGGAGAGATTAATTGAGGATTTATTGGAAAGGCCATAAGCACAGGGATAGCGTTTGGAGTTGAATAACAATGATCAAAAAGGCGTTGAGGAATCTAGGAAAAACCATGAGGCTGAGACATTTCAACAAAATTGAAGATAAAAAATTAGAATAATAAGCTCAGTAGTATTTTATGTAGTGATCTACTGACATAAGGAATGGTCTCTATACAAAAGTGACAGCAAAAATATTGACTTCTCTGAGCTATGGTGTAGGAGAAGGCTGTTCCACATTTCTTGGCTCAATATTGCAGGAAATCAAATCAGAATGGTCACTAGAAGCAAGGATCATGATATTAACAACAACAACAACAACAATAACAATAAAGTTGGAAGGGACCTTGGAGATCATCTAGTCCAGGGGTGTTAAACTGCCGGCCCGCGGGCCGGACGCATCACGAGGAAACTGTGTCTACCCCATTGCTGGCAATGGGGGAAAAGCTCTGATATGTTGTGCAACGTCACATGATGTTGCGAGTTTGACATGTCTGATCCACTCCAATCCCCTGCTCAGGCGGGAAACCCTATACCATTTCAGACAAATGGCTGTCCAATCTCTTCTTAAAAACTTCCAGTGTTGTAGCATTCCCACTTTCTGGAGGCAAGTTGTTCCACTGGTTAATTGTTCTCACTGTCAGGAAATTTCTCCTTAGTTCCAGGTTGTTTTTCTCCTTGATTAGTTTCCATCCATTATTCCTTGCCTGGCCTTCAGGTGCTTTGGAAAATAGCTTGACTCCCTCTTCTTTGTGGCAGCCCCTGAGATATTGGAATACTGCTATCATGTCCCCCCTCGTCCTTCTCTTCATTAAACTAGACATACCCAATTCCAGCAACTGTTCCTTATATGTTTTAGCCTCCAGTCCCCTAATCATCTTTGTTGCTCTTCTCTGTACTCTTTCTAGAGTCTCAACATTTTTTTTATGTCATGATGACCAAAATTGCATGCAGTATTCCAAGTGTGACCTTACCAAGGCATTGTAAAGTGGTATTAACATTTCACGTGATCTTGATTCTATCCCTCTGTTAATGCAGCCTAGTGCTGTGTTGGCTTTTTTGGCAGCTGTAGCACAAGGCTGGCTCATATTTAAGTGATTGTCAACTAGGACTCCGAGATCCCTCTCACAGTTAGTACTATTGAGAAGGTACTACCTATACTGTGCATTTGGTTTTTCTTGCCTAAATGTAGAACCTTACTTTTTTCACCATTGAATTTCATTTTGTTAGATGGCGCCCAATGTTAAGCCTGTCAAGATCTTTCTGTATCTTAAGCCTATATTCTGGAGTGTTGGCTATTCTTGCCAGCTTAGTGTCATTTGCAAATTTGATGAGTTCCCCATCTATCTCCTCATCCAAATCGTTGATGAAGATGTTGAAGAGCACTGGGCCCAGAACAGAGCCCAGGGGCACCCCACTACACACTTCCCTTTATGTAGATGCAGTTCCATTGAAGACCACATGCTGAGTACAGCCGGTCAGCCAGCTACGAATCCATCTGATGGTGATGCTGTCTAACCCACATTTTTCTATCTTATCAAGTAGTACTTATCAAGTATCTTATCAAATACTTTGGATTCATCATATAGGCTGATGCATTTATAGAAAAGATAGTTCAAGAGGTAAATATATGGAGCATTGGAAGCTACAGAAAAACACCTGAGAATTGGAATGGGATAACTCGCGGCAGCCAACTCACCACGGCCAACTTGCCACAGTCTTTGATATCCTTTCTTTAATTATTCTGTTCCACTATTTCTTGGATATTAGTGTAACTCTTGTCCTGTGGCAAGTTGTCCCATGTTAAGTTGGTTATGGTGAGTTGTTCCATGGTGAGTTGGCTGCGGTGAGTTGGCCATGCCAGTTGGCCAGGAAGAGTTGTCATAGACCCCGTAAGAATGCTGTAATGTTATGATAGAAGAGTTTGGAGAACTTTGATCCATGGATCACAAGGAGTTGGCTATGACTCGACAGAGCACACAGTAACATAATGCAGTGATCACTGCATAGGAGGCATTGAAAGACTGGAATCCCTGCATAGTATGGGGGAATAATGAAGCCCTTCAGATAATTGCAGGATGACTCAGATACTTAATAGCACAACAAGAGTTGCAATCTCAGCTTATTCAGATATCTAGAAACACTCAGAATTCCCCAAAGAAAAATTATTTTGTTCCTGGAAAAGAAACATTTGCTATAAGTACTTGAAGGATCAGTTAAATCAATTCCTCTCCAGAATTCTCTTGCGGCATGGATTGATCAAGAGGGAAGCATTTGTTCCAGGTGCCCATCACTTTAAATCAGCGGTTCTCAACCTTTTTCAGGCCGAGACTCCACCTGCGCCGCCCATGCGCGGCACGACCCCGACCTGCGCCGCGCATGCGTGACGTGACGGGCCTAACCGCACATGTGCGGCACGCGCGCAATGGCCCGAACCGCACATGCGTGGCGCGATGGCCTGAACTGCGCATGCGCGGCATGCACGCGACGGCCCGAAACACGCATGTGCAGCGCGATGGCCCAAAACGCGCATGCGCGGTGCGACGGCCCAAACCGTGCATGCACAGTGCGATGTCCCGAACCGCGCATGCGCGGTGCAACGGCCCGAATTGCGCATGCACAGCGCGTGCGATGGCCCGAACTGCGCATGTGCAGCGTGCCTAACTGCACATGCGCGGCGCGCGCGACGGCCAAGGGGAAATGGGGAAAAAAATGGGGAAAAAAATTGGCGGACTGTGGTGTTTGGCGACCCCCGTGAAACGGTCGTACGACCCCAAATGGGGTCGCGACCCACAGGTTGAGAACCGCTGCTTTAAATGATCATGGTCAAAATGGTGGGGGATTGGAAATGTGTCTTTGTGAGCAGGGGAGCCCCCATGTTATAGAATTTCATGTCATGTTCTTCCTTTACCCTGGAATTAGATCCTGTATTTCACTTTTGTTTTGTTTTTTTGATCTAGTCAAAAGATCAATCAATTACTAAACTACCTATTTTTATCTCCTCAGGTAAACATGAGTTCTCACCTTGCTTGCATTTGTAAAGCTACACAAACCATTTTGTTCCAATTGGCTTTTATATTGGAAAAAATTGTGTTATGATGTTTAATTTTTATAACATAAACTGCCTGGAGTCCTGAGAAGGAGGAAGTTTTGAAAATATAATGGATGGATGGATACAGAAATAGATGAGTTGGTGATAGGTACAACGGGGCATTAAGATAGCATGCAGATTTTCCAAATTGAAAATTGGAAAATTTTCACTCCAGAAAATAATGGTGGAACCAGAAGGAGAGAAAAAATGATTTCAGTTCTTTAATATTGAATTATAATTCAATATAGCTAATAGACTTATTCTCTGGTTACATATTTAATTTTCCCTCCTTTTGAGGGAATATTTAATGTAATATCTACATTAAAAAGTAGATATTTTTGTATCAGGGGTGCTTTTAGGAGAGCATGAGGTCCTGGAGCTTTGGGATGTCTACTTCTATTTATTTATGTATTCAATTTGGGTGCCACCCAACTTCAGACCACCTCTGGGCAGCTCACAATACAAGAACAAGATAAAAATGTACAATCTAAACAGAAAACATTAAACAATCTAGGGAACTTGGCCAAGAACACGAATATTATTCCACACTCACAGCCATCCGAGTCTAGAGCTTGGGAGAGAAGCCATGTATTTAAGGCCCTCTGAACACCATCAGAGTAGGAGACATCTGAACTTCAGGAGGAGCCTAATTCTAGAGGGCAGGTGACACAACAAAGAAGGTGCATTTTTAGGTTCCAGATAGACCACATTCTTTGAAGGCACCTGGAGCATGCTAACTTTGTTAGTTCATATCAGCCAGGTAGATTCAATAGTCCCTCAATGTGATGATGAAGTTTCTCAATGATCCAAATAGAGTCGACTGGAAGTTGAGTCATGGCAACTGGACTTCTTTTGGGTTTAAAATGTTTTGCTGCATATCCAAGAAGCTTGTCGCAAAGGTGCTTTTTCAAAAGGCAACTGAACTTTGTTTTTCCTTGAAGACATTTCGCTACTCATCCAAGAAGCTTCTTCAGTTCTTGGATGAGAAGTGAAATGTCTTCAAGGAAAAACAACGCCCAGTTGCCGTTTGAAAAAGCACCTTTAGGACAACCATGACCTGGAGGACTGAGAATCTCCATAGACATCCAAGTAGCTTCTTCAATCTGAAACAGTTGGTTAGGGAGATCACATGGATGTCCTTCAGGGTGATTTCATTTCTCACCTAATCTGAATAGGCTCATTAGGTGAGTAGATGGAAAGTTTGTTAAGGGTTGTTGCTCCTAAATCCTTCTTTTAGGTCAGGGGTCTTCAAACTTAGCCCTTTTATGACTTGTGGACTTCAACTCCCAGGATTCCTCAGCCAGCTGAGGAATCCTGGGAGTTGAAGTCCACAAGTCATAAAAGGGCCAAGTTTGAAGACCCCTGTTTTAGGTGGATCATTAAGTTAGTGAATCTGTGAAGTGGTCTTTATCTTCCTGTGGACCAATGCAACAGCAGCATAAAAAATGGGGACAGGTTGTGTCTGAAGCATCCATCTCTATTGAGGAAAGGATTTCCCACTTTAGCATAAAGTGATTCCTTCCCTCCTTTCTCAAACCGTCTACCAACTTGCTCAGATTGAAGAAGCTACTTAGATAAACAGTGAAACATTTCAAACCAAAAAGAAAAGAAGTCCAATTACTCAACTTCCAGACAACAGTCCCTCAAGTACTATAAGCAGGATCTCTGCCATGAAGGCTATCTATTTCTTCAGAATCACCTGTTCAAACTCATCCTAGACATATCACAAGACCCGGCCCAGGTAGCTCAGCTGGACCTGCCCAGTTGAAGTTCAATTTGGAATGAATCTGAGTGACTTTATCTACTGGCTAATCAGAATATTCCTCATAGTGGTACCACAGATGAACCTGGGGGCACTTCCTGTTTAGCAGGAATACTGTCACCTGAAGTGGGGCTGCTGGACAGCAGCGTATTTTTTTTAATATAATTTTTAAATAATGGCTTTTGGTTAAGATTTTGTACATTTTTTGTTTTTATTTGTATTTTGTTCACTGTGTTTTAAACTGTGGCCCTATGCATTGTGTTTTAACTGTTGTGACCCTCCCAGAATCACATATGTAAGATGGGAGACTGTACACCCTGAACAAACAAGTAAACAACTAAGTAAATAAAAATAAAACCAACGGATGCAGTAAGGGAAGAGAAAAAATAAAGTTTCTGCCCCCTTATTGCCACAGTCTAATCCTTACTATGGGCTCTCCCCCATATTTGACTAGACTCACTGAATCTTCTAATAATAATCAAGGTATTTATGGTGGAACATATGCTTTATTTATTAACTTAAACAATGCTTCATTATAAGTGCATAAGGTTATTTTATGATCTCTTCAAGATGGCTATTTTATGAACCCTCCGCTGTATTTTTCTCATTAATATATATGGCAGCATCTATGGGGGTGTGGAGGTATCAGAATATAAGCCAGATGGTGAATGTGTCATTGCAGTGCCAACTGTAACTCTTTTATAATGTGCCTAAGTAAAGTTTATGATCAGAAAAACGTCAGGCTGAGATGAAGCCTAGTCATAGAAAGCAAGTTAGAAGCAAATTAGCAATGGCTAATTTGGGAAATTAACGTGGTCTTCTCTTTTTTTTCCTGGAGAACTTGATGATCTGTAATTTCACAGTGTGTGGCACATCATTAGTTAACAGTGGCTAGACCACAAAGAAGTTATGTAGGTATAACATAGGAAGAAACATGGACTGGTTGAATGCATAATTGGTGCTCTCTGAGCTTGGTAGTTCTCTTGCAGATGTTTCATTACCAAACTAGGTAACACCATTACTCCTAGAATGGAGTGGCCTTTGCTCTTATTTTTATATACCAGTGGCTTGCCCTGTCAGCTTTGGTGGGAGTGTTCTTGGTGGTTCCTTGATTAGGCTGTTGTGTACTGTTAGCTTGTTTGCCTGCGTTGGTAGTTCCTTGACTGAGTTATTGTTTATTTTTTGATTGTAGGTCTAGTGCTAATCTTGATGCTACTCTCTGCTTATAGGGATGTTGCTTGCTGGAGAGGAGGTGTTTTGGTCTTTTTGTTTCCTTTTGGACTTTTTGATTGTCTCCTCTAGTGGTATGTATATATTCTTTATCTCTATGTGACTGTTGAATGTCTACTTATTGTCACCTAGCCAACATCAACTTGGTTCCTTTTCTTGATAACATGGGATTCAATCAGCAATAGTAAATATTAAAGATGATGTGACACCTTCTAGTTCAGCGTTTCCCAGCCATGACAACTCTAATATATCTGGACATGGCTGTCTGAGGAATTCTGGGAGTTGAAGTCCACACATCTTAAAGTTGTCAAGGTTGAGAAACACTACAATAGGGCAATGCAGAGACAGGTGCCTCAATGACAGCAGTTTCAACAATGATTCAGGGATTGCATTTTATCATGTTTACAAGGACCAGTTAGGTATTTTTCATGGAAATGTGGTATACTCTTTTCCAAGAACAGTAACGTTTTGTAGTTTCACAAAAATAATGCACCATTGCAGATTACATCCACATTCCACAAAGCAGGGCTGCCAATGAAGGTTTCCAGCAACTACACATAATAAACAAGGTTACAAAAAAACCCCATCTGCTGCATTAGTAAATCCTAGAATGAATGCAACCCTTTTCTCTATACAGTGTAGCTAGCTGGATTTGGACAGTGTGTAGCAGAGGCATTTGGACGTAGTATAACAGTGTATTAGAGCATCAAATTCACTTTTGCAGATTTCCCAATGGAATTCTTTAGCATTCGTCTGGAATTCTTATCGGATTTCTACAATCCATTAAGAAAGAAAAGCAAGCAGGGAACCATACTAATCAGATTCAACCCTCCAGGAACTGATTGACAAAATTGCTGCTCAATTGCTCAAGGATTTATGGGGCTGACAAAAATGCAGCTTTTAAAGCCCCGTAAATGACATTTTAGTGGCTGCATATTTTTCCATTCTTTGCTAGCTAGTGACAGAAGAGCTGATTATGTTTGACATTTACACATCAAATGTTGTTTTCAATATGTTGGCCCATAAACATTTTGAGTAGTGTGCTTTTGTGGGTGAAGCATCTAGATGCAGTTACAAAATGTGATCATTTCCCCCATTAATGGAAAGAATGGAGGGACATCAAAGTAACTTGGATTAATTCAAGCTGGAGCAATTTAAATTGATTTTCCAAGTTGACGGGAAATGTTAACTCTTCCATTTCATTCACTCCATCAATCCTGACTAGAATTTCAGCTTCTGCTGAGATGAAGGAAGTCTTGTGACCTTGTGGAAAACTCATTACTTCTGGTAAGAAAAACAGGTGAGTTATTTTTCATTATAAACATTGTTTTCTCCTTCCCTCCAAATATATCACTTTTTACACTTCTAGGCAAACAAGTACTTGGGCAAACCTCCAAGAATTCAAGAAAAATAACTATAGGCTATAGGTTTTCTTGCTTTATTTCCAGTAAAGTTGAAATGGGATTGAACCATTGTCTTCACTTTTCTGTTACCAAATCATTTATAAAAGAGATGCAACTACATTTAATTATTGTCTATAAGCAAGGATGGCAACAAAGAGTTAAAAAAAATGATAAAGTCTTGATAAACAGCAGCCAAATATATGCAGGACTTATTTTCTAGAATGTTTTGTGCTTCCTCATGTGAGGAGACCTAAGAATGCAATTGATTAGATAGACTTCTCTCTTACAGTTCTCGTCCTCTCTCTTGAAGATCTGGGAGATGAAACATTTTTTTTAGAATTAAAATTATAATAACAATTGGAATGGACCTTGTAGGTCATCTAGTCCACCACCACCCCGCCCAAGAAGGAGACCCTACACCATTTCTGACTGACGGCAATCCAGTCTCAACACTCAAGAGAACTGCAACACTTTACCAGAAAATTAAGTGTTCCAAATTGCAGAGAATGTGTGTGTTGTTGTTGCTTAAAGCAAGCAACCAACCAACTAACCCTGAGGTATGAATTAATTAAGTTTAAATTAAGTTTAAATGCCTTCCCTTGAACAGTTCTGGGCAGCCATCTAGCTATTGTTCCTTTTCACTGAGGAACAATAGAATCTTTACCAAATGAGGTGGTATATAATTACTGCTCCCCTAAAACAATAAATATTGTTATTGTACAGTAAAATCAATAAATATTGTTATATACACTCATGCTCACATACATTTAACAAACATTATTAGCTTCCTCCTCCCCCAACCCAAAGGAATAGCTTCAACAGCAGAGATGAGATTAGGTTTTTAATGCTTTCTCTATCCATTGTTGTTCCAACTCATAAAACAATTGTGCCAACTCTCTTCTCTCTCCTGCACTCTCTTCCCTCTTCAGCTATTTGCTCAGTTCTCTACTTGGAACCAAGCCTGAGCAGTAAGTGTTCATTATTATTTCCATTCTGCTCCCTTTCTGTGTCACTTTTTTTAAAATTTGAAACTGCGGACCTTGAAAATGTTTGCAGGAGGAAATTAAGGTGTTCAGATGTTTGCAGAAGGAAATTAAGAATTCTCTTTGGAAAAGAAAAGAGGAAAAATGATGCTATATAGATCTCTATCTTGGCCTTAATGAACGGGAGGACACAATAAGAATTTTTAGAATAAGTCTTCTGTTTTGCTCAAAAATGTTTGTTTGAAGTTCCTCATGCTGGAGTTTGTTTGTTTGAAGTTCCTCATTGACTTTGACTTTTCAACAACCTCATAACTACAAAACGCAAGAGCAATGGGCTTTAGGGAAAGAATTATGGATTCACTCTGTTTCTCTTCTTTTCTCTATCATCTCTTTTTTTAAAGAGACTGTTAATCTGAAACCACTTCCTTCTGCTTTTGTTCCAGAGCATGAATATAATCTCATTTCCCTGAGTCACAGCAGAATGAAGTTCTGAAAGTTCAGAAATATGGGGAGGAGAGCGATAGCAATCTTCTACTTGGTTTGTATAGTACTTTGATTACCACTAGATAGCACACAAGAGACACAACTTTAGCTAATTCCTGCATCTAGTGGTTGTCCGGATATTTGTAGTCTAGATATAATAATCCACATTTCTAAAAGTTGTGTTTCAAGTCTTAGCAACCATCATCAAGAGTAAGAGCTTTTGATAACCCACAGTCCTTCATGAAATTGCTGTCTAGGGCTATCTTCAAGGACAACAAATTCCATAATTGTATGGAACTGTTGAATAAGGACTGGAGGAAGCAAATTCCTTATTTTGTCTCCTTCTCTGTGTATCCACAGAGTTTATTCATCTGAGTCCTGTTAGTGAAAGTGTTTAATAGGTAAGTGTGCTGAATCTTCTGCTCATCTCTTACTGAAATCTCTTTAATGAAGCCATCTGTTGTTACAAGCACCCATTTACTGAATATGACTGCCTGGAGAAGCAATATCTTTATGTGTATGGCTTCTACACAACACTGCATCTTTCTGTTTGGAGAGATGTACACTGTGATTCTACAGCAGCCAACAACCTTGGAACAATCATGTATTGAACAAGAAACAGGAAGGGACTACTAGTTGCTGCATCCAGGTGTGAGAATGGAGAAGATATGGCCTTGGGACCAACTTGGGTTATGGATGAAAATGGAAAGAGGGTTGTATGTACTTCCAAAATTCCATAGAATTCATTGGCATGCTATGTTCAATAATCAATAGTTTAAAAGACTCAATTTTTGTTTTTCAAGGGTGAGTCTCTTACCTTTATTATATATTGACAACAAGCATGAGAACACTATGCCCAGAGCCATCATATTTCTCTTTAAACGATCATACTGTTAGGGTTGATAGTGAAGGACCATTTCATGTCCAGGTTTAGATCTTTGGGGCGGCTTTTGGAGACAAAATGCTTATCAATACTCAACCTGATACTTGGAGGAAATAGAAGAAAGGAGATACGTAATACCCCTAGGAGCCCTGATGGATCAATGGTTCGAATGCAGTATTGCAGGCTAATTCTGCTGACTGCCAGGAATTCAGTCCCAACCAGTTCAAAGTTGACTCAGCCTTCTGTCTTTCTGGGGTTGGTAAAATGAGGACCCAGATGGTTTGGGGCCATATGCTGACTCTGTAACCTGCTTAGAGAGGACTGTAAACCACTGTGAAGCAGTGTATAAGTCTACGTGCTATTGCTATGTCACACATGCCACACTGCTGTTATGTAAGTGCTGTGAACTATGAAATTTAATCATATATTTACATAATTTGCATGAGGATATCACAATGTTTATGTGCCCTGCAGATATTGCCTCACTCTTTCCCAAGGGAATCATGCCATCTAGAACAGGGCTTTTCATAACCAGTCATATGGTCATGAAAAGAGTGGAAAGTAATTGTGTTTTGCTGCTGTTGTTATCCCAAGGCAATCCTTTTCCTGCAATTGCACTCCAGGTGTTTCTTCTGCTGTTTCACCACCTAGCTCCACTGAAAATCAAGGGGCTTCCTGGACACCTTAGGTGTAGAGATCCTACACAAGTGCAGTCTCATTTGCTGGTACTCTTTTATTCCAAGGGGCAACCAAAACCTCACTCAAAATTTGCAACATAACCAAAGGAACAATCCCACACTCCTTCTGAAACCCAATTGGTTCGTCAGATGCTGGGTGCTCTAATTAAACAGGTCCACTCCCCATGTAGTAATCAAATATTACTCACAACAAGAGACTGCTGTTAACCTTCTTGAGTTTCAGATCACATCACTACCTCCCAAGACAAAAGATTTAACATGTGACCTCCTCTTCGTGTCAGGTCCTTGATGGTCTGAGTTAGTGTGATGGAATGTACACCCACAGGAGTGAAGGGGGAGAGATATTTTTGACAATTCTAGACCCTTCTCAGAAAGAGGGCCAAATTATGAGAATGCACAGTCTCAAGCTGATTGACACGGGGGAAGGGACTCAGGGTAGCCACACCCTAGAATCCCTCAGGGTACATCTAATGAGCCGTGGTGGTGCAGTGGTTAGAATGCAGTATGGTAGGCAAATTCTGCTGACTGCTGGCTGCCTGCAGTTCGGCAGTTCGGTTCTCACCTGCTGAAGGTTGACTCAACCTTCCATCCTTCTGAGGTCGGTAAAAGGAGGAGCCAGATTGTTGGGGGCGATAAGCTGACTCTGTAAACCACTTAGAGAGGGCTGTAAAGCACTGTGAAGCGGTATATAAGTCTAAGTGCTAATTAATACCTTAGAAAGTTATAGCTTTAGTTGGGCAAGATTCTATCCATTAGGTGGAATCAAATAAAGGATGGAAATCCATTGGAGCTCACTGTCTCTGGGCTTGGGCCCGACAGTCAGATACCACAAACTGCTGAGCTGGAGCAAGTAATAGGAGTTCACCCTGTCACGCTTAGGTCTTGAACACAGACCATCAGCTTTCCAGCTGACAAGCTCAGTGTCTTTAACAGCTGAGTCATTTCACCTCTCTTAGTACATCCACCTTAGTGGGAAAAAAATTGGAAATGTAGTTGCTGGCTCTCTATTGAGGATCTGAAATCATCTGTCCCTTGTTTAAAAGTCTTTCACACCAGAGTTTCTAGATATGAATGAGACAGTATTGAAGAATTAGCAGATGCATTTGAACAGAGGGTCTCAACTACTTTTGGGGTGGGGTTCACTATATTGTGTGGACAGATTCCATTTGGCTCATGTTCAATGATTTATGTGAAACTAGAATAATGAGCAAATTCAGCAACCAGGTTAATATGCTGTGATGGAAGATCAATTTGTGTGTGTATTTTTTTTTTAAAAAAGGATATTGAAAACAAATCTGATCAAACAGGATATTTTGGGGGAGAAGAAACCATTATTGAGAGCCAAGAGATTGAAATTGCAAAGATTTAATTGAGTAACTGTTGTACCAAATCACACTGTTTTGAAGTCCTGATTACACACCCAGGAATTTATTTGCCTGAGGAAAAAATGTTGCATTATGGGTTTACAACAGGGGTCCTCGACCTTGGCAATTTTAAGAGTTGTGGACTTTAATTCCCTGAATTCCTCAGCCAGCTTTGCTGGCTGAGGAATTCTGGGAGTTGAAGTCCACAAGTCTTAAATTTGCCAAGGTTGAGGACCCCTGGTTTACAAGATCAAAGATTAGTTTCACTGCTGCAGACTTCTAAAGCTCAGACAACACGTTCACAGCTCATGGAATCTTGTAACACCATAAAAGTTGTTGACATTACATAATGGGGAATAAAGAATTACTCAGGTAATGGATGAGCTGGGCAAATCCAATGTGCTTTCTCCTTTTGAAAAAAAAAGAAAATAATTATGCTTTCAAAATGTTTTTAAATAATTGTTTTGTTTGTTAAAAATCTGTAGAATTCTAGAGAGTGATCAACAAATACCTTATACTTCATCCTTGGGGCTGAATTCAATATCAGAAACTGCTAAGATCGTCCTTATAGATATAATTTAAGTAAACTGTGATTCTTGGTAATCAGGCAGAGGAGAGATGGATAGAAAAATATAGTTGTGCTTTTTATAGCCGCACCCTTTTTATCCATATGAGGGACCTACTGGATCCAAAGTAAACATTTTCTCACCTTATCATTTTCAAATTAGTGGTACCTTGGTATTCGTCCTTAATTGGTTCCAGGAGGCACGATGAATACTAAAAAGGATGAGTACCAAACAAACTATGTGACTTATCATGGACTTTCAGCTGGGAAGGACTTCCTACCTGTCCCTTTTCCTTTTCCTATGTCAATGACCTTCCCAGCATGGCTTACTTCCTGTCCGCCCTCTGTGACCGCCCCCCACCTCCTTTTGCATCACATCAAATACCAAACAAACGCTGAGTATCAGGACAACATTTTTGCGTCAAAATGCATTGGGTACCAAATTTGACGAGTTTTGAAGCAGTATAGTGCCAAGCTACCACTATATACAGAATAACCTCTGCTCTGCTAATAATCTATCTTTATTCCATTGTACACTTTTGCTCAACCAAGTATTAATGCAATGGTTCTTACTCATATATTACTCACATTTTACTCAGGTCAGGTTTATTCTCTTTCCTCCTACACTTGTTTTAATATTCTCTGTGTTCCTACAAGGTGTCCAGTGTTATTTGGCCCCCTTGCTATTCTTAAATGGCAATCAATTATGGGGCTCAATACATATTGAGGTCTTGCCAAAGCAGAAAAGTGGGACACGAATCAATCAAACAGACTAACAAAATATGGACCTTGAAAAAAAAAATATGACCACTTGCAATCTCTCATCTTAACAAGATAGCCTTACAGGTGTTACCTTCTGGAGCTTGTCAACAATAAAAGGCTGGCCTCTGTATGCTTCTAATCTGGTTCCACTTCCAGGTGTATAGAGGTTTATTTAAAGTATTTTTTTCAAACTGCTATTGGGGAAAATTGTTCTGATATGACTAAGAAGAAATAATCTTCACTAGGAGTAGCATTATCTTACTATACATACCTTTTTCATGGCCTCTCAAGAGTAGAGGATATTTTTCCCAAGTTAAATACCATCTAAGCTTATTCAAATCACAATGCCAACTCTAACTGTATCTAAGCCATTTCTTCAAATCTTTTCTTTGTGATGGTTATATCTAGATTTGGACACTGTGAAATACAAGAAGAGTACTGCCCACTTTCCAATTAATAAAGGAAATAATAAAATATAACATAGCCATACTACAATACACCGCTAGATAGAATATATTTTTATCTTGTTGTCTAGTATTTTTTTGAAATGTCCCATTTTAAAAAAATCTAAACCAGCTGGAAGTAAAAAATGAAAAAAATGGTGTGATTTTCTTTCTTTTAAATTTTTCTTTACAGTGATATGGTAATAAATGCAAAAAATATGCATAATAAACTTGAACGCAAGAGGTTTTCTGGTCCCATCTCTGCCAACAGGGCTCAGGCTGGAATAGAAAATGAAAAAAGTTGACAAATTTTACACATCTTGGATTTCCCCCCCCTCCTTTTGGCGATAGCTTTGGTAGATAATGATCCATGAGTAAAAGTTACTGCAAATTAATAAACCTTTCAGTAGATATGTAAAATGCTGGAAAGGAAAGCTTAACCCTGAGTATGAAATCAACATAAATGCTATTGCCTTAATCCAAAATTTTGAATCCTTCCACAGTTAAGTTGTGCTCATGTCCTAATAAAATAATTCACTACAAAAATGTCTTATCGATTTCAATGGAATTTAAATGAGATTATTTATGCTCCACTATATTTGGACCTGGGTGTTCAGCAATGTGTGTCTTTGGATTTCCCCTGTATTTCTAAGACTTTATATCTGCAAAAGACTTCTGGGTCAAATCATCCATCTTAGTTTCAGTTCTGGCAAACACGTTGAGTTCTTACCTTTCACCATCCCCCCCACCCCAATCTTTTCCTCCCCTTCCCAATGCCTAAGTGGAACTTAAATGGTCCACATGAAGACATGTGACCAGGCACAGGAGAACCTTTCAAAACAGATTTGTGCTGAAATGATGATTCATTCATTAACAAGGCTTGGCAAAGGATCACACTGAGCCCTGTTTTGGCCGTAGGAAAATAAAGGGAAAAGAGGAAGAAGAGAAGAAGAAAAATAACTAAGTTGCAGCATAAATCAAGATTATATAGATGGCCAACGCAAACCATAATACCCTCTCTCATTGTCTGCATAAGAGTATCATCACAGTTGCATATAGAACAGCCTTTTTCGTTATTGCTCTACTTCATAAAAATATAAGGAACTTAGAACAGAAACATTACAAACTTAAGGTTCTTTGGTGAAGAATGGAAAAAAAACAACAGTATTTCAGCGGTAAGTCAAATCCTAGAAGCAAGTGGTTGCTCCTATCTGTTGATCCGTTGGATCCTTTCACAAAGAAGAGACAGGTATTGGGTCAACTTGACCATGGCAACAATGACAAGTCCACCTATCATCATACACGTTGGCCAAAAGAGTGAGTGGAACAGCACATTGGAACTGTAAAGTTTGGTTAGCAGCACATTCTTTTGAATGCCTTCTGGGTCACAGAAACAGGTAAAGTGCTGATACTTCTTGAAGTTTTCCATGACGACATTGACAAGGGACAAAGACTCTTCAAAGTTCTTTCCACATTTGGGTATATAAGAACACTGTAGGGATGAAAAAAGACAAATGAACAAAGGGAAAGATAGTGCATTCTGAGATGAACAAAAGCGTTGAACATTTCATTTCAAGCATGAGGTTAACTGACATCTATCATTTTAACTCCCTTTTTACGACCCTGTAATACCTTAATTTGGGGTAGATTTGTGGCAACTGGGTGGAGTTGAGCATTTACTGGCCCAATGCCCTTCCTGAACAGCACGTGGAGTTCACAGCACATATTTTTTCTTTACACCCTGAGAGAGAAATATCTGCCGCTACCTAGGATTGAACCCTCAACCTTCTAAATGGGAGCTGAGCGTCTTCACCATTAGGCCACCATGCCACTCACATCTATCATTTTAACTATAGTTAAAACTATATATTTTTAAAATATATTTCTGAGAATGATACTGTTATGAAGAATTTCTAATACATCCTTCCCTAACAATTATCCTCACAATGTGTTGGACTATACCTTCTATAGTCATTAGACATCATGACTACCCAATGTGGGAACCACACATACAACATGTTACATGGAACATATACACATTTCATTTCAGGGAGTGATTTTGGTGGTAGACATACCTTTTATCTGTGCTTTTGAAGTCATCAAGGCAATAGTGCAAAAGGTTGCCAGTTCTAATGATACATTATACATAGAAACTGAAAGCACATTATTTACGTAACACAATTAATTTACTAAAATTGACCAAAAAGGGTACTAAGAGTTTTGCTGCCCATACATCTTCCTTCTCCAAAGTACCACTGTAAATATAGTATGCTCTTAAATAGAGTTTTGCTATCTTTTCCCATCAAAAGTGTTGTAGTTCACATCTGCTTAGCTTCAATAATTGTCTAGGTCAAAATACAAAATCTTTTTTAAGTCAGAGGCTCATCTAAAATATTGAGAGCATGTGGCTCAAAATGGTTGCTCTGGGGCAACCTGCCTGTCAACAAAATGGCTGCCATGGTGGACATGGCCAATCACAAAACACCCAAGAAGGTGAACTAGTGAGACATCTAGTGAGACTTTAATGGGCCCAGTGCATTGCTACAAATATATTGTTTTTTTCAACACACTATTTATTTAAATAGCTGCATGTTGGGAAGAATAGTATATAGATGGTCCCAGTGGACCACAGTTTAAATATGAACCAGCAATGTGCCGCTGTTGCCAAAAAGCAAATGCAGTCCTGGGCTGCATCAACAGAGAATATCATCAAAATCATGATAATACTGGTTTATAAGACACTAGTGAGGCCACACTTGGAATACTGTGTACAGTTTTGGTCATTACAACACAAAAAAGATGTGGGGACCATAGAAAATTGCAGAGAGGAGCAAACAAAGATGATGAAGAGTCTGGAGGTTAAATTGTGTGATAAAAGGTTGAGGGAGCTAGGTATGTCTAGTCTATCAAAGAGAAGGATTAGGGATGGAGGGACATGATGACTGTCTTTCAGTACTTGAGGTAAAGCCACAGAGAAGAGGGGATTGAGTTATTTCCCAAAGCATCAGAGGACAGGCCAAGGAGTTATAGCTAGAACCTTGGTAAAGAGAGATCCAACCTAGAAGTAAGGATAAATTTTCTGATAGTGAGAACAATTTATCAATGGAATAGCTTGCCTCCTGGGATTGTCAGTGCTCCATCACTGAAGGTTTTTAAGAATAGACTGGACAACCATTTGACTGGCATGGTGTAAGCTCACCTGCTTTGAGCAGGGGGGTCTAGACTGGAAGACCTCAGAGACCTTTCTACCCTATGATTCTATTTTCTATGTTCTAAAGATAATCCCTTGTGCAAATTAGGTGAGGCAAGAATCACGACAATGCAAGGGGTATGTCTGAGGGACAGACACATCCTACCCCAGTCTTGAGAGTTCACTAGATTAATGCTTTTTCAGAGTTACAGAAAGCATATGAAAACAGGAAGTGTTATTCATTCATATTCATTCTCATACTTCCTGTTTCAGGAAGTAACTGGATTTAGAAACTGTAAGTAAACCAAATGCAATTTTGTCTCCTCAAATCTTAATCAGTCAAGAGCAGTCTCCAGCTAATGAGACACTTTGGACAGTTAAGCAAAAAATACGAATTCAGAGAATAATCTGGAGAAGGATATAAAACAACGGAAGAACCAGTCATAATAGTCTTCCTTCCAAAAGCAATAGCAAAGCAGAGATTTATTCCTCTCTGATGTCAAGCATAAACCAACAGAAGTCTGTAAGGGAGACATTTAGGTATGAATGAATGATTTTCTTGCAAAAACTGACACTGCAGCTAAAGGAAGAAGAGTCCCAATAGATTAGCAGGTCTTAAAGCTCACTGCTTCATTAATGAAGGTCAAAATGCATTTTCCTTCGAGTGTGACTGCAAGAGGCAAAAATCAGCCGTTGTGTTCAGCATCTAGGCGCCTGAAGATGGTGTGATCAATGAGCAGAAAACGTTGACTTTTGTGGATTGCCAGTACTAATATTTCGGGATGTATCACTATTTCTCCAACTATGACAGTGACATCACTGGCTCTGAGACTGCTTCTTTAAAACTGGGAATAAAGTGACAATCGGGGCATATGAGTGTCTTTTTTCCTTGGTTGAATGTGGAAAGGATGGCATTTGGTTTAATGGAATAGATGTTCCTTCTAGCTACTCTTATATTTACCAAGAGAGCCTCATGATAGCAGTGTTCCAATATCTCAGGGGCTGCTACAAAGAAGAGGGAGTCAAGCTATTCTCCAAAGTGCCTGAAGGCAGGACAAGAAGCAACGGATGGAAACTAATCAAGGAGAGAAGCAACCTGGAACTAAGGAGAAACTTCCTGACAGTGAGAACATTTAATCAGTGGAACAATCTGCCTCCAGAAGTGGTGAATGCTCCAACACTGGAAGTTTTAAAGAAGAGACTGGACAGCCATTTGTCCAAAATGGTGTAGAGTTTCCTGCCTGAGCAGGGGGTGGACTCGATGACCTCCAAGGTCCCTTCCAACATTATTATTATTATTATTATTGTTATTATTATTATTATACCTCTGAGTTTAGAGGTCTTGTGTGCATTTGTGTTTTAAAAGTCCCATTGATTCCCATTTTTTCAATTTGGGTAAACGTATCAGACCCATCCCATGGTCTGGAGAAAATTTCTGGTATTAGGAGAACCAGAGATCTTTGATATTTGCTAACAGCACAGGAAAGAGCAGTAGGCCCATTCCATAACAGAGCAGTACAAAACAAAAGTATTTGGGGGAAAGGGCCCAATTTTGGTTTTGCTTTTGAACATATTTGGAGATCTGTGCATAGTTTTGTTTTCTCTACGATAGCCCTCTGTCAGTTTGGTCTAGGGGTTAATGCAGCAGGCTAGAAACCAGGAGACTGTGAGCAGGAACTAACACACTGGTCCTTGCACCTTAGGCACAGTACATTAAGTATAGGAGCAATACAGATTCTGGTGCTCAGCAGTGTTGCAGGAACATGTAGGAGATGACTAGGCTGAGCCCAAAGGAAGAAGGGTCAAACACATCATCAGTCATGAGTCCCTTCCCACCCACAGGAACTTTGAGTCCCACCCACCTTGAATTCCATTGATGCTGATCTACTGCCAGTTTGCTTTGACTGTTAGTAATTCAGATTCTTGTAGAGTGTTAGCATGCAACAGCCTTGATTGCTGAGTTCCTGAACTTGACAGAACAGATGTATAGAATCTATCTTAATGATATACACAGTCCACCTTCCCTTAAGCTCTCAGAGAAAGAAAGACAGACAGACAGACAGACAGAGAGAGAGAGAGAGAGAGAGAGAGAGAGAGAGAGAGAGAGAGAGAGAGAGAGAGAGAGAGAGCTGTAAATTATGTTACTTCATGCCCCCTTGTATGAGGCTCCCTCCAGGGGGTGGTGATGGAAATTATGTAGAATTCAGTACAGGGAGGCATGACATAATATAACATCTGTATCCTAGGAGGAGGAGGAGGAGGAGGAGGAGGAGGAGGAGGAGGAGGAGGAGGAGGAGGAGGAGGAGGAGGAGGAAATAGTTAGCAGCAATCTGGTGGACTAATGATGTTCCTAGGTTAAGGTCTTTCAGGTGCTGCTAACCAATTTTCAGAGTTGAAAGATGCAATAGAGAACCAGTCCATGCATCTTTCAACTCTGAAAATTGGTTAGCAGCACCTGAAAGACCTTAACCTAGGAACATCATTAGTCCACCAGATTGCTGCTAACTATTTCCTCCTCCTCCTCCTCCTCCTCCTCCTCCTCCTCCTCCTCCTCCTCCTCCTCCTCCTCCTCCTCCTGGGGTTGTCTCCTGCTGTATGGAGCAATTCCATCTTGGAGCTGATTTGTATCAGTAATCTGAAAGCAACAAATATTTTAATTCCATTCCAAGGCTGAAAGGCAAGTATTACCATCAAGGGACACTGCATTAGTAACACCGATTTGCAATTCGGTTTGTACAACAATATATCATAGGAAGAAAGGAAAAAATGAAGAAAGAAAGTCTTAGCAAGGCAAGCATAATCTGTAAAACCACCTTATGCAGAAGGCAAATTAACTGTGCCTATGCTCGATTCAAAGGAAATGACTACTAGGAGGATTAAATTGTGAATACAAATAGCCAAAACTGATTTGAGATTTGCACAGCTAATGTAACTGAATAGCTAAGGGCCTGGTGAGATAGTATGGGCAACCAGGTGTAGTTTTTCTCTTAAAGAGCCCTGATTAGGAAGCTGTCAGTAAAACTGGCAGTATGATGGAGTTTTCCAGCTAACAGGTTTTTTTTTCAGTTGAAATTGCTAACACAGTAAATAGTTTTCCACTTATGACTGACCATGATATAGATATGTTTTAAAAAAACATCTGGAAGCCATAAGTTTTCCTCCTTTGGATCAAGACCATTCATCCAGCAATAACATTTGCTTTTCTTGAACCAGAATGTTCATGCTTGTCCGTAACAAAGAAATGATGCTTCTCAACAGTGGCCAACAAGTTGCCCATAACTTACCCTCTTCCAGCTATGCCTTCCTGGCACGTTATATGTTTAGCAAGAGGCTGTCACCCACTGTGCTACTAAAGGTCAGTCTAGCTTTCTCCACACTACCTGCCATTTGTAGAATTAACCTCATTCTTTCTTTTAGTTCTCATGGAGAATTTGGATCTGTCTTACAACTAGACAGGGGTATTGGGTTGGGTGGAGGGTCAGCAACAGAAGCTGGGGGCCATGGAGAGGACAGCAGAAATCTTCCCAAATTCTCTTAGTGCCTCCTAAGTGTGCTGGACCAGCATGTTGGCTAGGGGAATTCTGGAACTTGAAGTCCACATATCTTAAAGTTGCTAAGGTTAAGAAATACCATGCTAGGCTATACCCTCTGGATTCACCAGTCTAGGCTGGTCAAGAATGGTAGAGCCTGTAACACGACTCATCTGAAGAGCATGATGTGGAGAAGACAACCATGACCACATGGCTGGAGACACTGAGAATACTGTATAGCATCAGCCAGATGACTCTGGTGTGCTTGGACTGTAAGCCCATTACATATGAAAGCTGTCAGCATTTCCCAGCTCACAGAGTGATTGCTGAAATAGAACTGGTCTCTTTTTGTGTATGCCAAAACAATGTTTCACAAAGAAACAAGACAGTATCAGACCAATGCACAAATCTGTTATGCTTGGCAGCAGCAATTATACATCTGCTGACAATCACAGGGACTGGGCTTCTGATTTTGCCCTATCTCAGGCAATTAACTGTCTATGTAGCAAGGACTTTTGTATTATTGTGTGACTGAAAGCAGATAATGAACAGATAGTTTGCTTGAATGCCATCCATGCAAAATCAAAGGACCTCGGGTGCCCCTTTACTCACACACAAAAAGACAAATGGCCATCTGGAGGAAAAATTTGCAAATAACAGACTGGAAGTGTGATGTGCTGAATAATATTACATAGCTATCCACGCAGTCCATAGAAAGTGTGAATTCCTGTATTTATAACTTCCATTATATTTTCAGCATAAAAGGAAGTGGGGCTGTAGCCCATGTTTTCCAGACTACATTTTGAGTAAAAACATCTTTAAATGGACATCAGCCCTGCTTGATTTGACTTTGTGTAAAGCACTTACCAAATTTATTTGAGTCAACTTAGTCTCCCTTTCATGCATCACACTAATGGTTTGCTTAATCATGCTTTGTAGAATAAACCACAGTGGCTCTTCCCATACATCAATCTAGGCTACTTATGGTTTATAATCTATAATGACTTGCTTCACAAAATACATGAAACTGAAATCTAATGAAGTATTTATAATTTAGGGTGATGCATGAGCCCCATCTGGGTTAGCAAAGGGGGACTTTGCTGCAAGTTTAGATAATTTATGATAGAAGACAGTTTTTAATTTTTGGATTTTTAAAAAAATGGATAAGCCTATGTTATTAGGATATGTTATATTAGGGCTGGCGAATGATCTGGGTTTAAAGAGGAAAAGATGGGTACTTCATTGAATAAAAAGTTATGAGCCAAGAATAAGATGGGTTAAGGAGTTCACATGTGGAATATATGCATCCATGTTCTATCTGGAACACCTTTTCCTATTCTTTTCTTGTATATTGCTGGAAGATGTAGATATAGATAGATAGCACTTAAACTTATATACTGCTTCATAGTGCTTTACAGTCATCTATAAGCAGTTTACAGAGTTAGCATATTTACCCCCAACAATCTCATTTTACTGACTCAGAAGGATGAAAGACTGAGTCAACCTTGAGCCGAGTGAGCAGTGAGTTAGCCTGCAGTACTGCATTCTAACCACTGTGCCACCACGGCTCTTGGACATCTATATATATTTGTTTTATATGTATATATTGTCTATTTTTTGTAGGGCTGCTACAAAGAGGGGGTCAACCTATTCTCCAAAGCACCTGAAGGCAGGACAAGAAGCAATGGATGAAAAGAAATCAAGGAGAGAAGCAACCTAAAACCAAGGAGAAATTTTCCGACAGTTAGAACAATTAATCAGTGGAACCATCTGCCTCCAGAAGTTGTGAATGCTCCAACACTGGATGTTTTTAGGAAGAGATTGGACAACCATTTGTCTGAAATGGTATAGGGCAGGGGTAGACAACCTTGGCTCTTTTATGACTTGTGGACTTCAACTCCCAGAATTCCTGAGCCAGCCATGGAATAGAAGATCTCCAAGCTTCCTTCCAACTCATTCTGTTATCCAGAACGTGTGCTTCTCAATCATGGCAAATTTAAGCTGTATGGACTTCAACCCCCAGAATTCCCCAGCCAGCATGCTAGCTAGGGAATTGTGGGAGCTGAAGTCCACAAAATGTAAAATTGATAAAGTTGAGAAACATTGCAACAGTTGACTTACAGAGTTGGATTGGGTGACTAAGGAGATCTGGGCCGGGTTTTCCTTTAGCCACCACGCTAACCTACCTCACAGGCTTGTTCTTAGGGTAAAGGAAGGGGCATCCCAATGTGCACTGTATGAAATATTAAAAACTGGCCCTTTGTTTTTCCCAAGTCCCTCTCCTTTGCCAAGATCACATACTTTTTTTGTAGCCAAGGAGGAAAGGGCACAGGGAAAAGGGACACAGATACAACTTTTCCTAGACTGACTTTGAATTTGGAAGCTTAAAAAAAAGTGGGGAAGTCAGAATTTTTGAATTGTGCAAGTTCACAATGGTTCTGCTTATTCAAAGACTCTTTCTAGTGCAGTCTATTTATATAATTTTAAAGAAAGCGAAATTGCAAAATCACCAACTTCCAGCATTCAGTTAGCACTAGAGAAGGAGCCTCACTGCAGTTTTTAATCTTCTAGATTAGTGGTGGCAAACCTATGGCACGTGGGCCAGGGGCGGCACTTGGAGCCCTGTCTGTGGGCATGCACGCCGTTGCCCCGCCTCCCCCGTGCATGGAGTGGCACAGACAAGGACATAGCCAGGCAGCAGGGACAAGACTCTGCCCTTGTGCCCCATAGCGTGCAGATGCTGCTGCAGGCTGTGGGCGGAGGGTGTGGCTGCCATGGCGCTGCAGCGCTGCCTGGCTGATCTGCTACGGCGGGCCTTTGAGGCGCTGTGTGGTCTTGTGGGCAGGTGGAGCAGGCAGGGCAGGAGGCGGAGCAGGGGTGGGGGGGCGGGTTTTGGGCACTCGGTCTTTAAAAGGTTCGCCATCACTGATCTAGATTATTCTTAATTTGGGAAGACTAAAGGAGTGAAAAGCAATATATGGATTGTGCTCAGAGAAAACTCATCAAGCTATGAAAAAGCTTCATATAGCAAAGGGAAAAAGGCTTACTTTATACTAAACCTGATACATTCAGTCTGTTAGGACTCTTAGGAGGACAAATGTTAAAGTAGAGAGAGAGATTGGCTGAATATACAGTGTATGTTCAATTAATTGCTGAACTAATTTATTTTTTAGGTTCACATAGTAAAGTAAACCATCATCTGACTTAATGAGGTTCACACAACACACTAAGACATCATCTTCCCAAACGAACCAAGGTAAAAACTAACTAAGCTTAGTGTGCTGGGCAAATACAGTCACTCATTCCCTAATGGGCCTAGTCAAACTTATATGAACCTAACCAGTCCCAACAATTAAATAAATGCAGAATATAGATGTACCAATAGAAGAAAATATTTGTAGCTCAGGGTTGAATTGTACAGTCCTTGGTGCTCTCTGAGCTTGGTTATTTTCTTGCGGACATTTCATTACCTGACTAGGTAACATCATGATGAAATATCCGCAAGAAAACAACCAAGCTCAGAGAGTACCAAGGACTCCACAAATATAGATATTTAATTCTACCCTTTGGGGAACCACCTAACCACAGCAAAGAAATACAGAAAGCTCTAACCCTGGTGCCATTCAGTGGTTGTTTGGATTTTTGCGGTCCAGATATTGTATGCCTATGCACTTAAGGCTACTATAGACCTCTTTCAGATGTTTTGTCTATCTTTCATGCTGTATACAGCCATGAGGACTAGAAACTTCAATCGGAAATTTAAAAAAAAAACACAGCTAGAGATTAAATTGCACATAGGACAATCTGATTCCATGTATCTGGACAGCAATGACTCAAAAAGTGGAGCACCCCAAATCTCACCCCTCCCGTCCCCGAAACAGTGCATTTCTTTTGACAAATGATGATGTTCTTACCTCAGAATTAATCTTGATGGTCTCTTCTGTGTGGTAAAGTAAGTACTTTTGCCCTGAAGAGGAAACATTGACATAGACCTGTAAGCAGGGGTACTGAGAGTTTTTCGAGCACTCCGGACCACAGCTGAATGAGCAGTTAAAGGTTTCCGTGATGGAGATATTGAGGAGTGTGCACTGGGTCTCTTCTGTCCAAACACTGGCAAAGAAAGAGGGATGAGCAACAGTGATACAGCTGGGTCATTTTTGACCCTGGATGCACAGTGATAGCTTGAAAGCCTTGCATATTTTAGATGTCCAGGCATATTCCTTGGACCTCAAAATGTTCTTCTGCAATCATTTTAGGTGTCACAAATATGGAAACTTGACAAGTTATAGGGAGAAAACAAATGGTTGGCCAGATCAGATAAAAGCACAAATATGCCCAGAGGGTGCAGTTTTCAATTGTGAAGACATCTGAATCTTATCACCAACACCACGACAAGAATAGCATGGAATTTTCTGCAGCTGACCTGATGCAAAGCACATTTAATTGGGAATAAACTTTATTTGCTCATTGGAAAACAGAACAGGCCTCGAAAATAATTAATAAGTTACCAAGCCTTTAATAAGGTGAGAAAAACTACACATTTCTTGACTTGACTATACTTTGACTAGAACAAATAGAGTTTGTTTTAACAGTAAAACAGAATGTTTGTAGTGGCAACAAGCATAAAACAAGTTATGGGCATTGTAATATTTATGACAAGACCCAGGTGCTAGGTCAAATGTTTCCCACATGGAGTATTCAGACATGATCTCCCAGTGATGGAATAATCCTAGAGTTCAGCTAAAAACATTAAAATTGATAAAATGGCAATTTCATGAGATGCTACCTCTTCAGAATGGCTTGTTCTCAGAAGCCCACCTGATAAATTTATGGCAAATTGGACCACTCCAAACAATGTCATTTACCACAGTCTTTGAACACCCTTCACAAAAATGACTGCTAAATACAATGATATTTGTGTTAACTATAAATACCACTGTATCTAGCATTAATTTTGTGTGTGAATGTGGAAAAGAACTACCTGTCTCCTATATGCTACGGTGCATACAATGTCCTTCAACATGTATGAAGACCACATGTTGGCGAGAGACAATGATGTTGACGTGGTCGGATACTGGGCAAAAACATCATTTAGTTTTAATCCTACTTATTTTACATACTTTTAAACATGCCATGTTTTTATGACCTATTTTATACCTATTTTACTTCCTCAGTGTTGACTGTTATTTGTCTAGAGTTTGTGATGCTTCTGACATGAATAAAAAAAAGATTTGTATTAAGATCTGTATATTTGTATTATACATTCTGGTGAGAGAGAAGTTCCCTGAGGATGGGATCCATTATGAGTCTGAAAGCTCGGAAGACGAAACTTCTGTTCCTGGAGACCAATCCAAATTGGATCCTGCAACGTTATTCTGGGACATGTATATTTACCTTCATTCGATTTGCATTAATTTGGACATTACTTCTCGGTCCTTCATTATTAATAGAACGAGATAACTTCAAGCATTTTATCACAGTGGAGTATTGCCTAGTGTAATATTAGGTTATTACGGTGTTTTGATGCAGAGCATAGAATGTAGACTATTATTTGCTTGCAACATGAGTGGAAACTCAGGAAGAGTCAACTGATCATAACTTTAATTGGCAGGGATGAATAACTAAAGATGCCTGAGAATAGGGTGATTTTGAAATGTAAATGCAGGGGGTTAACTGGCTTTTGAATTGGATTTTATCTGCAAATGATGAGCAGATAAAATATGAGGTAAAGGCTCACAGTGATCACTGCAGAGGTTATTGAGGATGTGTTTCTCAAATCAGGGGGCAGGAGGGTGACGGATAGAAGCTCATGCCTGCATTTTTAGATGTGGAATGGTGATTGCAATACAGAGCTGTTATTCCCTGTGTTTCCAGCTAATATGTTTCCTCAGGATTTTGTCTGGATATTGTGGGTGTTTAAAAATCAGAGCAGGACACCAAATGATGTGACCCTGGCAGAAGAAATAGTCAAATCATGGAAGGGAAGCTGCAGCCCACACTCATGTAATGAAGCTATAATGAAGCTTGTTTGTATGAGCAGGCCTACAACCTGGTCAGGAAAATGTAACAGTTATTAAACGTTTCTGGAGATTCTCAGTCATACAAGTCATGCTTGTCCCAAAAGTGCTTTTTCAAAAGGCAACTGGATTGGATGGGAAGCGAAATGTCCTCAAGGAAAAACAAAATCCAGTTGTCTTTTTGAAAAACACTTTTGGGTGACAATTATTAACAGAATAACAGAATTGGAAGGTTTTCTAGTCCAACCCCCTGCCCAAGTAGAAGATAATATATCAGTCTGGACAAATTGCTGTCCAATCTCTCCAGTGATGGAGCACCCACAACTTCTGAAGGCAAGGTGTTCCACTGTTTAATTGTTCTCACTGTCAGGACATTTCTCCTTGGTTCTGGGTTGCTTCTGTCTTTGATAAGTTTCCATCTGCTACTTCTTGTCTTGCCTTTTGGTGCTTTGGAGAATAGGTCGACCTCCTCTTCTTTGGAAGATGCTATCATGTAACCCCTCTCTTTCTCTTTGTTAGACTAGACATATCCAGTACCTGCATCCATTCCTCATAGCCTCCAGCTGCCTAATCATCTTTATTTCTTTTCTCTGCACCCTTTCTAAAATCTCAACATCTTTTTTGTATTATGGTGATCAGAACTGTATGCAATATTCTAAGTATGGTTTCACCAGTGAAATATATACTGTAGAGGTACTAATACTTCATGTGATCTTGGTACTATTCCTCTCTTAATGCAGCCTAGAACTGCATTGGCTTTTTTTGGCAGCAGCAACACATTGATTGCTCATATTAAATGGGGTTGTTCTCTAGGATGCTTCCATCCCTCTCACAGTTACTCATGTTGAGCCAGTATTCTATGCCTGTGTGTTTGGTATTTCTTGCTTAAGTGTAAAATCTCACTTAATGGACGTAGTTCCATTGAGGACTACACGTTGAGTACAGTTGGTCAGCCAGTTATGAATCCATCTGGTGGTGATGCTATCTATCCCACATTTTTCTATCTTACCAAGAAATAGGTTGTGGTTTACTTTGTCAATTGGCTCACCAAAGTCCAAATATGTCCACAGCATTTCACTTGTCTGCTAATTTAGTTACCTTGTCAAAGAATGCAATAAAATTTGTTTGGCATGATCTGTTTTTGACTAACCTATGTTTGCTTCTAGTAACAGCTTTGCTTGCTTCTAGGTATTCACAGACCCATTGCTTGATTATCTTTTCCAGGATCTTCCCAGGTATTCATATCAACCTAACTGGTCTGTAGTTTCTTGGGTCATTTCCCTCCCTTTTTTGAAAATGGGAACTACATCAGTTGTTTTCCAATGCAAAGCCAATGCAGTTCTGGTAGTTCCCTGATGCTCCAGGATCTTTGAAAGATATGGTTCAGTGATTCCAAGATCACATCTGTCAGCTCCTTCAGAACTCTGGGAGGCAAGTGGGATGTAGTGGGATATGACATATTATATATCTGGTGTAGGAGAAGGACAGGCAAATTTCTGGGATGGACTCAAGAGAATAATTAGCCTGGAGCTGTTATGTTCCCACAAGTGGCCTAAGTCAAAATCCTCTTGAATTCCATTGACTCTTATCCAGCGCCAATTTAGTGCTGACCATTAATTAACTAGATTCTTGTATATGGGCATGAACTGAATCAGCTTAACTAAAATTTAACATGTAGTCCTAATTCTTCACACATAACATTAAGTGACTTAATAAATATCAAATGTAGCTTTACTCCTCAAGCTTAGATGGATTGGATTGGATATCTATCGTGACAGATTTGTTTGAAATGAGGTAGGCTATTTTGTACTTCAATGTATTATTGAGATGTAAGTATCACTCCTTTTAATAGGACCTTTTCGCAGGTAACAGGGCATCGACAACTTATCAGGAATCAAAGCCTTTGAACTGAATGGGATTTACATCTGAGTTACATTGCTTACAATTCATTAACTGTAGAGAGTTGGACCATAAAGAAGACTGAGCACCAAAGAATTGATGCTTTCGAATTATGATGTTGGACAAGACTGTTAAGAGTCTCTTGGCAATCAAATCAGTCAATTCTAAAGGAAATCAACCCTGGCTGTTCTTTGGAAAGACAGATACTGAAGCTCAAATACTTTGGCCACCAAATGAGATGACTCATTGGAAAAGACTCTGATGTTGGGACAGATGGAAGGAAAAAGGAGAAGGGGACAACAGAGGATGAGATGGTTAGATAATATCATAGATACAATGAACATGACTTTGGGCAAACTCTGGGAGACAGTGGAGGACACGGGGGCCTGGCATGCTGTGTCCCTGGGATTGCAGAGAGTTGGACATGACTTAGTGATTGAACAACAACAACAATAATAATAATACAAGACTTTTTGGGAGCATCTTCCTGGTCCCCATATTTGTGATCCTCTCCCATTCAAAGTATGATGCAGTATTTAAAATGACAAGATTAATTCTGTTTATTCACGGTAGCGAAGTTATCCAGTTAAAACCGTAGGACCAAGGATTCCATGATTACCTAACTGACTTTGCTGGAAGAAGATCACTAGAAAATCCCAGGGCTGTGGAGAAGTTAGAGAAACACCTTGAAAAAAGGCGATGCAAGTCTACTTTCATATTCTTGCCACCAAAGCTATATGGACGTCTCTACATCATAGCCAGCATTCAAACTCAATGGGCAGAAACTTTCCTATGCACTTCATTTACTGAGCCATTAGTCCTGTTGTTTGATTTGCAAATGTAATCAACACATGGCCCATTAAGTCACTGCCTTGTTTCAGTTTGCCTAGTTGGAGAATGTGACAGTTGAGTCAATGTTCCTTCTCTTTCCCAAGAATGTTTTCATACTGACTCAGCTAAAGCTCTGGGTAGGCAGAGTGAACTACTTCTCTCCTCTACAAATAACATGAATGTACAATTTATTTATTTATTTATTTATTTTATTTATTTTAATTAAATTTTTATGCCGCTCCTCTCCAAAGGACTCGGAGCGGCTAACAACATAAACAAAAGAACATCACAGAGTTTAAAATCAAAAAGCAATCTACAAAACGTTTTAAAACCCCTCGAACACATTCATAATTCACACGCAATCACAGTCATCACTAGGCCTGCTGGCATAGATAAGTTTTTAGATTCTTCCGGAAGGCCGGGAGAGTGGGGGAAATGCGGATTTCAGGGGGCAGTTGGTTCCAGAGGGTGGGCGCCACAACATAGAAGGCCCTCCCCCTAGGACCCGCCAGACGGCATTGTTTCGCTGACGGGACCCGGAGGAGGCCGACCCTGTGCGCTCTCACCGGTCGAAGGGAAGTATGTGGCAGAAGACGGTCCCGTAAGTATCCTGGTCCAATGCCATGAAGGGCTTTATAGGTGATAACCAACACTTTGAATTGCGCTAGGAGACCAATAGGCAGCCAGTGCAGCATGCGGAGAGTTGACGAAATGTGGGCCCGACGAGGCAGGCCCACAACCGCTCGCGCAGCTGCATTTTTCACTAATTGTAGTCTCTGAACACTCTTCAAGGGTAGCCCCATGTAGAGAGCATTGCAGTAGTCGATCCTCGAGGTGACAAGGGCATGTGTGACTGTGAGTAGAGAGTCCCGGTCCAAATAAGGGCGCAACTGGTACACCAGGCGAACCTGGGCAAATGCCCCCCTCGCCACAGCCGACAAATGATGTTCCAATGTGAGCCGTGGATCGAGGAGGACTCCCAAGTTGCGCACCTTCTCCAAGGGGAGAATTTGAAAACCACGGGCCAAAGGGGAAACCCCTTTGCCCCTTGCTGTAGAGTTCAGGTAGTCCCCGACTTATCGCCATTCGTTCAGTGACCCTTTGAAGTTACAACAGAAAAAAGTGACTTATGACCAGTTCTTGCACTTATGACCATTGCAGCATCCCCATGGTCACATGATCAAAGTTTGTATGCTTGGCAACTGGTTCATATTTATGACGGTTGTAGTGTCCCGGGATCATGCGATTCCGCTTTTGCGAACTTCTGACAAGCAAAGCCAGTGAGAAAGCCAGATTCATTTAACAACCATGTCACTAACTTAACAACTGCAGTGATTCATTGAACAACTGTGGCAAGACAAATCATAAGATGGGGCAAAACTCATTTAACAATTGTCTTGCTTCGCAACAGAAATTTTTGGCTCAATTGTGCTCGTAAGTTGAGGATAACTGTAGACCTTCCATTAAGGACACCACAGAAACACAATTTGTGGGCTCTGGCAGGACCATTTTGGGTAGACATTGTACTTTGGGAGGGATATAGATTACTCCCACAGCTGGTAATTTTTTCCTCCATGTCAAACTAAATGAAATTAATTATTCCTGTAAATTAGCAACAAAAATAATAACTGGTTGTTTCATCTCACACCATCTCACACATTTGTTGTCATCCGTATAATAACTAGGCTATGGAATTGGAGGGATGACAACTCTGTAATTATCTCTGTTTCCAATTTCTTCTGACGTGCTCACTTTGAGATGAAATGACTTTTAGTTCAGGAAAGCTCTTGCTGGAGCAAATATTTTTATTTTTAAGGTGCCCAAAATTTTCTACTGTTTTTCTTGCCCTTTGGAAGACCTTGTTGAATTGGGCAATAAGAAAACAGCAACCAAGCTTTTCAAGAAGAACAAATATTAATACTGGTTCCAGTTCGTCTTTTTGGACCTTGTAGCTCTACTACTTGTCTTAACTGTTGTGGCCGATGAATTCAGTTTTATTTTTAAAAAGTCTTATGCAATAGTAAATTTTATCATCACCCACTATAATAAGACAATTAAAAACCTGAAGGTTTTCAGATTGAGCTTGGCTCCTGATCTTATAGGGATACATCCATGCACTTTTCTTGAAAGTGATATTCATTCATTCATTCATTCATTCATTCATTCATTCATTCATTCATTCATTCACTCATTCATTCATTCATTCACTCATGCATTCATTCATTCATTCATTCATTATTTATGCATGCATGCATGCATGCATGCATGCATGCATGCATACATACATACATACATACATTCCATTTCTATAGCTGTCACTTAAGAACTGTAGTAAGAAACGTTGTAAAATGGGGCAAAACTCACTCAAGAAACATCTCACTTAGCCACATAAATGTTGGGCTCAATTGTAGTCATAAATTGAGGACTACCTGTACAAAGTGCCCATTAACATTTTATATACAGATGAAACATTTCCTGCTTTGCTTGTGAACTCTGCCACTCACCCACGTGAGTGGCACGTTCTTTGGCGAAAGGAGGATTTTCAGATGGGGAGCGGTACAAAGAAAGAGAAATCAAAGAGCATGAAAATAGTATGCAGTATCAAAAATGATGATCTGCTTTTTTTTTGTTTAAAAAATAATAATAATCAGAGAATATCGTTAAAGAGAATCAGACTTTGGGATGGCTTTCACAGGCATTTCCCTTGGATCAATAGATGTTACTATCTCATGCAATTCATGTTATGAGCAGTTCTCAAAGCAATCAGGAAAATAAAAGGAACAAAAGAATGGGCCGACATTTCCTCAGAGATTTGCAATAAGATGATTGAGCTCATACAGAACGAAGCTTGTATGAAAATCATTTTGGAGATTAAGGAAGCTCAGTATTTTCCCATGACTGTTGATTTTTACATCTGTTGATTTTTCTCACCTAAGATTGATGGCACATCCTGTTTTAATTGGGCCTCAGTAACAAAATGGAAGAGCAGGCAGAGTGGGTGTGCTCCAGGTTCTGTCAATTTAATGTCATCTTGTGAAACCAAGGGATCAGTTCTCACACCGATTTAATTTGGTTTCTGGAGAGCCCCTGTTGAGTCATTCTTGTATTTTTGAAGCACGTTTTGCATCATTTTATATTTTATTTTATTGTATTTATTTTTTAATTAAATTTTAAATTTTGTTTTAGTCTGGGCAGTGACCCAGTTTTAGTTGCATTTTTAACTTTATCTAGCTCATTCATTATTAAATTTCTATGCCGCCCATATCATTAATACAGTGACCACTGGGCAGCCTACAATGTAATCCAAAGTAAAAAAAAAAGTACTAGAAAAGAATTAAATTCAGAAAAATAAAATAGAAAACTAAAAACCAAGAAGATGAGCAGACAGGGTGTGGTGTGTGTGTGTGTGTGTGTGTGTGTGTGTGTGTGTATAGGAATCTTCTCTACCAGATCAGCCAATGGATCACACATAAGTTATGATTAGTGCAAGTTTGGAGAGTGATATTTGATTGAGTGTGACTTGCAAATTGTAAATTGATACCAGGTCACATTAAATGCGACCAAAATCCCATTCATGTGAGAGGAATGCATGTGATTGACTTGCCCCACCTGCAATAGAGACATGCTGTGGAATCCATCGGTCAAGGAATTCTAGCTGGCCTGGTCCAGGAGAAGTGCCTTTTCTGCCGTGGCTTCTGCGCTCTGGAACATCATACCTCCCAAGGTGAGATCCACACCCACCCTTCTGTTCTGCCTTAAGGGCCTGAAGGCCTGTCTCCGCCAACAGACCTGGGGGCATGTGATTCCAAAGGTGATTAATGCTCCAGCACTGGAAGTTTTTAAGAAGAGATTGGACAACCATTTGTCTGAAATGGTATAGAGTTTCCTGCCTGAACAGGGGGTTGGACTAGAAGACCTCCAAGGTCCCTTCCAACTCTGTTATTCTGTTAATGGACTGAGATAAGACCCCATCTCCTCCCTGTGTTCATCTTGCTCCCTTCCTCCCCATCTTTTTTAAATCAATTTTAGTGGTATGGTTTATTGTTTTAATGTTGCATATTGTTGCTTTTATTGATTGTAAGCTGCCTAGAGTCATTGCAAGGTGAGATGGACACCCCATAAGTTGAATAAATACATAAACACATTGAGGCTACAGCATACACAATTGCAATTGGGGTTTTTGATGCTGCTAATCTTCATGTAAGGAACACAATACAAGTTTTAAAAATAAGAGGTCTGTTATTGTTGTGTTACAACACAACTTTGATGTAACTGAACAACATGAATGTGGTCAGAGCCATACTAAAACAGGAGGTGGAACACTTGACTCTATGATAGAATATTTTTGTTTTTATTTTTCTTTCTCTAACAGCTCTGTCTCTTTGTTAACCATAAATTTAAATTATAAGTATATTCTTTTTTATTATTATTTACTGCTAATACTTCATTAATGTACCTATAAAAATTAGGTTTAAAAATTTTCATTGCCTATTTCCATTGAGCTGGAACCAAATACATGTTTTCCATAGAAACATCGCTTTGAATAGTGCAAATTTGAATAATGTGACCATTTTAGTGTGATTAATTAATTTTAATTAATTTCTGGGGCTTTCTTAGTGAGGAAAACTGGTGTGAAATTGCAATCAGTATTCTTCCAAAGAAAAATTGCAAAGAATTTCACTGGCTAGTATTAGGCACTGTTTGTGCTTTTTTAAAAACAGAATGATTGCCTTTTTTGAAATAAAGTTGTTTGAGGTGCATCTATTCAGCATTTACCATAGGAGACAAGCAGGCAGAGCTGGGGTGGTGGTGGAGTTAAGCATGTCATCAGTTTAGAATTATTATGTTGCCACAAGCGGTCCAAGTCTAATGTGAATTCTCTTGACCCATATCTGGTGGCAATTTAGTGTTGAACTTTAGTTGACTGGATTAATGTTAGGCGCAAAGAATCAGGACCATCTGTTAGATTGCAGCACAGAAGATTTATTCAAGCCTGTACACAAGAATCTAGTTAACTAAAGTTCAATAAATAAATTGGCACCAGATAAAGATCAATGGAATTCAGGAGGGGTTTGACTGGGAGCACTTATGGCAATGTAATTATTCTAAGCTGCTGATGCGCTTAACTCAGCCCTTCAGCTTTGCCTGCTCTTCTCCTACATCTATCCATGAATGGAACTTTGAAAGGATGTTGAAGAGTGGTGCAAAACAGCCATTAAAATGCCCCCATTACAGGTAGCCCTTGACTTACAACCATTCATTTAGTGACCTTTCAAAGTTACAACAGCACTTAAAACAAAGTGACTTATGATGACTGTTTTTCACACTTCTGACCATTGCAGCATCCCCATGTGATCAAAATCTGGTGAAAATGACTAAAAAACAAATAGACTTTAAACCAGAATTATTTTTGTTAGGAATAATAGGAGCTAATTATGAGAAAGATTGTAGATATTTAATACTACATGTGCTAACTGCAGCAACAATTGTATTTGCCCAAAATTGGAAAAATGAAAACTTACCAGCTGAAGAAGTACTAATTAAGAAAATTCTAGAGTGTGCAGAAATGGATAGATTGACTTTAAAGATAAAACATGGGATAATTTCTATCAATGGCTAGAAAGACGAGTTAGAGAGAAAGGAATGTGATATGTAATTTTGAACATATATTAACAAGAAGAATGCTATTGAGTGATTAATTAACATATTGTTTATGATAACTAACTATTCTCTATTATTGTTTGTTAAATACATGAACCCAGACATTATGCTGTTTGCTAAATATTGAGAATGTTATTTGGAAAAACCCCAACCCCAACCCTAACCTTAATCCTAACCCTAAACTAAATCCCAACCCCAACCCCGAACCCACCTTATTCTTATAACTAATGCCTCTTAACATAAACTTATGACTAATGTTGTTTGCTTTAAAACTGTTAAAGCGGACTGAATCTCTACCTCAGGATATGAAACTTTTACCTCAGGATCTCCGGTTAGGGACTATAAAAGTTTGCACTAGTAATGGGAGGAAATCAATTCAGAAGCGCAAACGAACAATATGCAATAAACTAGATACAGCAGATAGACCATATATAAGAGAAACACCAAACAAACAAAAGGTACTCGGAGTATACTTGAAGAGGGAAGGGAGGAGGGAAGAACGTTTACTAAAACAGATGTTTACAAAGATTAATACCTAATGTTGTATGCTATGTTCTAGGATGATTGTTTAGCAATAGGATCTTTGGTTTAATGTTGACCACATTAATATGGAACCAGATAAGAGAAACACCAATTAAACAAAGTGTAACAGGAGTATAGTTGAGGCTAGACGCGAGGGGTGGGAAAAAGGCTTACTAATTCAGACGTTTTCAGTGACTAATACCTAGTATTGTATATCAGGTGCCATGATGATTGCTGCACAATATGTTTTTTTATGTTCAATGTTGATTGTTTTAATAAAAGAATTTTATATTAAAAAAAAACTAATAAAACCTATACCAAATTTTTTTGGGGGATGCTTGGCAACTGGCTCATTTTTATAATGGTTGCAGTATCCCAAGGTCCTGTTACTTTCTGACAAGCAAATTCAATGTGGGAAGCCAGATTCACTTAACAACTGTGTTATTAACTTAACAATTGTAGTGATTCACTTAACAGCTGTGGCAAGGTAAAACTCACTTAACAAATGTCTTGCGCAATGGAAAGTTGTGGTTGTAAGTCAAGGAGTACTTGTATCAATTTTTCCCTAAAAAAACCAAACCCTATCAAAACCAGTACGGTTCTGTTGTGTTTATATTTTGATATGCATTATGAGTCATTTAAAAAAAAAAAAGGAGATGGTGAAGTCACAGGCAAACTCTGGTAAAAAAAAAACTGAAGACATTTGAAACAATTCTTGTGGCAAGATTCGGGTCTATATATTCACAAATTAGATCCTGTTAATAAAATTCTGCAAAAACCAAGCCTTGTTTTGTGAGGCAAGGAATCACCTCCTTCCATTATCACTTTCGCTTGTGAGATGCGTAATTGCTTCAAAAAAATGATTGAGAAAGAAGCAAAAAAAAAAAAAGTCCTCACATGAAACAAAATCACACAGTCACCCGAGAGATCAACGTCACCAAGGCATAAATCAATTTTCTCAGATGGAAATAAAAATGAGCACAGGCTAAAATGAAAGAGACAAGTTCAGGGTGGAAGCATATGATATTATATCAAGGTGATTTCAAATTGAATTGGAGAAGTGTTCCTCTGCTTATATAAAATTGTAAATTTATTTGGGTTTCTTGTCAGGACTTGACTGGGGCTTTGAGTCAGGGAACTTTAGTAAGGATGCTTTTGTGTGGAAATGGCTTTTTCCTTAGAATGTAAATATTTCATGAACTTCATAGATAACCCTGGTGATTAGATGGCGCTAAGATAATACACAGCATTTGAGGGCAATTTACAACATTTTGAAGACAATAAAGAATCGACGGAGGATTTTTTTCCAGAGGTTGCTCTATTTTTCTATCTGTGTAACTCTGCCCATTTCTAATTATGAAGGAGAAAGAGTGATCTATTTCTGATTCCAAATACATCCACCACCCTGCACTGGCCATCAGTAATAGCTTCTCTTCATAAGAACAGTGGGAAATTTCTTCCAAGAAAATTATCCTTTGATCGTCTCATATTGAATTTGTTGCTTAGACAAGCAGATAAAAGACAAATTGTGTGAAATAACCAGAATGAAACAAAATTGGGACAATACCGGGACCTACATTAAAAATAAATCACAGGACAATATGCAAACTTCCCAGTTTGAGCCCAAATTTTATGTTGCTAAGTGAAACATTTGTAAAGTGAATTCTGCCCCATCTTATGACCTTTCTTGCCACAGTTGTTAAGTGAATCACTGCAGTTGTTAAGTTAGTAACATGGTTGTTAAGTGAATCTGGCTTCCCCATTGACTTTGCTTGTCAGAAAGTCACAAGAGAGGATCATATGACTCTGGGACATTGCAACCGTCAAAAATATAGACCAGCTGCCGAGTGTCTGAATTTTAATTTTGTGACCATGGGGATTGTAAGTGTGAAAAACAGTCATAAGTCACTTTTTTCACTGCCGTTGTAACTTGGAACGGTCACTAAATGAACTATTGTAAGTCGAGGACTACTAGTAATTCTTAAGCAATACAAAAAAAAAGAGAGGTGGAAGATGCCAGAATTTAGCTCTCTGGAGAACTTCTATTTTTATCTAATATGTTGATTAGCCAGCAAAGAATGCACTGTCATTATGTCTAAGCTTTCTTTAAATCAATTTATGAAACATGAAAAAGTGGCTATTTTTAGAACTCCTACACCTTCCAGTTTTAAGGTTAGCAGTTTCAACACTGCGCTCAGTTCATTCTGATGAAAATATGGATGGTTTTTAAGATGAGCATATACTGTATATCCTTAGCATTGTTTTTCAAACAGGAAAGAAATATACAGTGCCTGAAGGATCTCTCAGAGTTTTAAAAAGGTCTTGAGTCAATAGGACATGTAGACGGTGCAGATAAGCTCTCTTGTGGTGACCCTGTTGTGTTATGTGATTAGTAAGTTATGAAAAACACAGCTACAATTTGCTGTGAGACTTTGATTAAGTTTGGTAAAGGTTGAGGGAAGCACAGGAAGGGGAAAAGGTGACAGATCATTAATGCCCTTGGAAATATTAGAGGTTATCAATGAAGAGAAGTCAAGCACATGTCTTTAGAGTTATCAGAAGTTGAATGTGACCTAAGAAACTTAGAAGACCACATTTAGACATAAAGTTTGCCCTAATGCATTCTGAACCATGACTGGAGCTTATAGATGCTTTTGACAAGTATGTCACTAGGCCAATATAAAAGTTGGAATTAGTGGTACAACAAGTGTTTGATAAGTTCCAGTTAGTTCTGATTAATTTTTGCTTTGTTAGGGCTATGCAAAAAATACTTGAGACAGTGAGATCTTATCTGCATTGCCTATTTGTCCCATCATCTGGATGGACCAGAAACCATTTCTGGAAGAGAAGGGTGGAGAACGTCACTCTTTATTGACCTTTTCTCATTGCAATTGAGATCTCTGGATACATTTTTCTCCTGTGTTTTTATGTACTCTTTCCTTTCTGATTGATGTGCTCCAGTCTAGTCACACAGTTGTGGCTACTTCACAAAAGAAAGAATACTCTCTCAACCATGTCAGTGGTTACCCTGGAGAAGAAGCAATGGATGGAAACTAATCAAGGAAAAAAGCAACCTAGAACTAAGGAGAAATTTCTTGACAGCTAAAACAATTAATCAGTGGAACAAATTGCCTCCAGAAGTTGTGAATGTTTCAACACTGGAAGTTTTTAAGAACAGATTGGACAACCACTTGTCTGAAATGATATAGGGTTTCCTGCCTGGACAGGGGGTTGGACTAGAAGGCCTCCAAGGTCACTTCCAACTCTGTTATTGTGTTATTTTACTAGCATGATGGTTATACCATTTGCTTTGTAAATATGTAGAAGGTTGCTGGTTTGAAGCTTAGGAGAAACTTAAAAAAAAGATTTTCCCCGTTCTATATACTTTTCTGTGGGCTTTAAGGACATTCTTTTAAGGCTATTCTGAAAACAGACAAATAAAAAATGGAGAACCATGTAGCATCTACAGCATTTTCGGGAAATAAAATGATGACTGCCTGAAGATGGCTGTAAAAATCAATTCCAATTCTTGACCTTTCATACACATTGAAAAAAAAATATGAAAGCAACTTGTGAATGAATGGGCAGCCCTAGAGAAGAAATGAACAAACAAGTAAGCGAATGAAGAAAGAAATATATCTAATGTGAATCATATATATGATTATTAATTATTAATAATTAATATATTAATACTGGAAGGTATTAGGTATTTGATATTAATACTGGAAGATATTAATACTGGAAGGTATTAGGATTTGAATAATGAAAACAAATTGAATAATGAAATGAACAGATGTTTCTTGTGCCTTTCTTTCCTATTTGTTAATCCACCATTTCCCAATTTCTGGAGCTCTCCAGAAACATTGACAATACAGTTCCAAGAAATTTATATCAGCATGGTTACATTGGTGGAGAATAATAGGGGCCATCATCCTAACACATTGTACAGGCATCAGGCTATGGAGGGCTGATGTAGTCTACGGCCAAACTTCACATTTGCCTCTTGTATGTCTGGAAAGACTTTGGAAAGAGTGCAGAGAAGAGCAACAAAAATGATTAGGGGACTGGAGGGTAAAACATACAAAGAACGATTGCAGGAATTGGGTATGTCTAGTCTAATGAAAAGAAGGACTAGGGGGTGACATGATAGCACTATTCCAATATTTGAGGGGCTCCTACAAAGACGAGGGGATCAAACTATTTTCCAGAGCACCAGAAGGCAAGACAAGAAACAATGGTTGGAAACCAAACAAGGAGAGAAGCAACCTAGAACTAAGGAGAAATTTCCTAATGGTGAGAGCAATCAACCAATGGAACAGTTTGCCTTCAGAAGTTATGGGTGCTTCATTACTGGAGGCTTTCAAAAAAGAGAGTGGACAACCATTTGTCTGAACAATCTCCTGCTTGAGCAGAGGGTTGGACTAGAAGACCTCCAAGCTCATTATTCTACAGCATGTTTTATGTTCTATGTTTTTAGATCTGAGAATGCTATTAGAAGAAACACGAAGAATTTACCTTTGCATGTATGATCTCAGCAGGGTGATGCCCAGGAGGAAGTACATCATAATGGAGCA